>CM042417.1:3159526-3412026 GCA_023634145.1 Thymallus thymallus | reverse complement strand
ACCCCTGGAGAGCCCGGAACGGGAGTACGTTTATTGTTCTGTTTGTCCGCAACGTGTTAGTATAATAATCTGTCATCCAAGTCACCATGTGTTTGTATATTTCCCTATTACCAGAACTACAATTATGTATACTGAATCTAGCTCATACTGTATAACAGTTCTGTTAGTGATGTGAGCGGTAGTAATTACTGCTGCTGCTGCTGGCGGGCCAACGTCACAGCGTGGTTCTTAGTGCGTTGCTGGCCAACGACCCACGGTAAAACTGCCCTGCCAAGCTGAGTCACTTCACAGACGCTCTGAAAATACAGTACACAATGTCTACCTTTTAACATGGTTATGACTGTTTAACTGAACCAGCTCAGTACCTTTTAACATGGTTATGACTGTTTAACTGAACCAGCTCAGTACCTTTTAACATGGTTATGACTGTTTAACTGAACCAGCTCAGTACCTTTTAACATGGTTATGACTGTTTAACTGAACCAGCTCAGTACCTTTTAACATGGTTATGACTGTTTAACTGAACCAGCTCAGTACCTTTTAACATGGTTATGACTGTTTAACTGAACCAGCTCAGTACCTTTTAACATGGTTATGACTGTTTAATTGAAACAGCTCAGTATCTTTTATCATGGCTATGACCGTGTTGTTCAATGTGCATGTAACCAGGTCATAAATCTGCTGTGTTGTTCAATGTGCATGTAACCAGGTCATAAATCTGCTGTGTTGTTCAATGTGCATGTAACCAGGTCATAAATCTGCTGTGTTGTTCAATGTACATGTAACCAGGTCATAAATCTGCTGTGTTGTTCAATGTACATGTAACCAGGTCATAAAGTTGCTGTGTTGTTCAATCTGCATGTACCAGGTCATAAAGCAATAAAACAATATGGCCCGAGGTGGTGTGGTATATGGCCAATATACCACGGTTAAGGTCTGTATCCAGGCACTCCGTGTTGCATCGTGTGTAAGAACAGCCCTTAGCCGTGGTATATTGGCCATATACCACACCACCTCGGGCCATATTGTTTTATTAGATCATGGTGACCCATCCCACATGTCTGTGTATTTTCTCCCTAGGGAACGGACGGCTTTGCAGGAGAGAAAGGAGAGGATGGTGAATCTGGTCAACCTGTAAGTCCATATGTCATAAATATTATAACCACAACAGCTTTTGGACTACGAAATCAACATGACTATACAACTCTTGTTTGCAATTTGCAGCACGATAGTGTGGGCGACTGTATGGGCGTATTACCATCACCATTTACCATTAGTCTGTCTTAATGGTCTCTTTAAGAATAGCCTAGACTTTCCCATTTTACATAACTGCTACAGCCCCCTGTGTGCCTGTAATACATTACCATAAGCTTGCATTTGTGAATAAGTACCTGCAATAGAGAACATTGAGTCATACAATTTACTTCTTAAGATCTGATATATGAGTACAGTGCATTCTGAAAGTATTCAGACCCTTTGACTTTTTCCACATTTGGTTACGTTACAGCCTTATTTTCCAATGGATTCAATTGTAATTTTCCCTCTTTAGAAGAAGAAGACCAAGGCCCTTCTCCCCCAATTGCTCAGTTTGACCGGGCAGCCAGCTCTAGGAAGAGTCTTGGTGGTTCCACACTTCTTCCATTTAAGAATGAGCTCTCAGAGCTCTACGGACAATTCCTTCAACCTCATTGCTTGGTTTTTCCTCTGATATGCACTGTCAACTGTGGGACCTTACATAGACAGGTGTGTGCTTTTCAAAATCATGTCCAATCAATTGAATTTACCACAGGTGGACTCCAATCAAGTTGTAGAAACATCAAGGATGTAAGGTATTATGTAAAGTGTAAGGTATCAGACTAAAGTATTATGTAAAGTCTAAGTTATCAGAGTAAGGTATTATGTAAAGTGTAAGGTATCAGAGTAAGGTATTATGTAAAGTGTAAGGTATCAGAGTAAGGTATTATGTAAAGTGTAAGGTATCAGAGTAAGGTATTATGTAAAGTCTAAGTTATCAGAGTAAGGTCTTATGTAAAGTGTAAGGTATCAGAGTAAGGTATTATGTAAAGTCTAAGTTATCAGAGTAAGGTATTATGTAAAGTCTAAGTTATCAGAGTAAGGTATTATGTAAAGTCTAAGTTATCAGAGTAAGGTATTATGTAAAGTCTAAATTATCAGAGTAAGGTATTATGTAAAGTGTAAGGTATCAGAGTAAGGTATTATGTAAAGTGTAAGGTATCAGAGTAAGGTATTATGTAAAGTGTAAGGTATCAGAGTAAGGTATTATGTAAAGTGTAAGGTATCAGAGTAAGGTATTATGTAAAGTGTAAGGTATCAGAGTAAGGTATTATGTAAAGTGTAAGGTATCAGAGTAAGGTATTATGTAAAGTGTAAGGTATCAGAGTAAGGTATTATGTAAAGTGTAAGGTATCAGAGTAGGGTATTTCGTCATTTGAAGTTAAAGTAAAATAAGGTTTTGTAGTGAAGTTAAACTTGAAAATGTCATTATGTGAACAGTGGAGAGTTTCAATATAAACCAAATCACACAGTTGAATAATTCTGTAAATTCCTGTCCAATAACATTTATATTTTCCACTTTCTCGTATTGTGTTCTTCAAATATTTGGCTAAGCAAACCTAAATGTGTTATGATTGCATCCAATTAACTTTGAGATAATTGAATGATGCCGGTTCTGAAAACCGACGCGATATTTCAGAATGCAGTGTCTAAATCTACACGTACAGTCGGGAGAACATAAATCCAGAAAATCACAATGTATGATTTTTAAATAATTAATTTGCATTTTATTGCATGACATAAGTATTTGATCACCTACCAACCAGTAAGAATTCCGGCTCTCACAGACCTGTTAGTTTTTCTTTAAGAAGCCCTCCTGTTCTCCACTCATTACCTGTATTAACTGCACCTGTTTGAACTCGTTACCTGTATAAAAGACACCTGTCCACACACTCAATCAAACAGACTCCAACCTCTCCACAATGGCCAAGACCAGAGAGCTGTGTAAGGACATCAGGGATTAAATTGTAGACCTGCACAAGGCTGGGATGGGCTACAGGACAATAGGCAAGCATCTTGGTGAGAAGGCAACAACTGTTGGCGCAATTATTAGAAAATGGAAGAAGTTCAAGATGACGGTCAATCTCCCTCGGTCTGGGGCACCATGCAAGGTCTCACCTCGTGGGGCATCAATGATCATGAGGAAGGTGAGGGATCAGCCCAGAACTACACGGCAGGACCTGGTCAATGACCTGAAGAGAGCTGGGACCACAGTCTCAAAGAAAACCATTAGTAACACACTACGCCGTCATGGATTAAAATCCTGCAGCGTACGCCAAGTCCCCCTGCTCAAGCCAGCGCATGTCCAGGCCCGTCTGAAGTTTGCCAATGACCATCTGGATGATCCAGAGGAGGAATGGGAGAAGGTTGTGTGGTCTGATGAGACAAAAATAGAGCTTTTTGGTCTAAACTCCAATCGACGTGTTTGGAGGAAGAAGAAGGATGAGTACAACCCCAAGAACACCATCCCAACTGTGAAGCATGGAGGTGGAAACATCATTCTTTGGGGATGCTTTTCTGCAAAGGGGACAGGACGACTGCACCGTATTGAGGGGAGAATGGATGGGGCCAACAACCTCCTTCCCTCAGTAAGAGCATTGAAGATGGGTCGTGGCTGGGTCTTCAAGCATGACAACGACCTGAAACACTCAGCCAGGGAAACTAAGGAGTGGCTCCGTAAGAAGCATCTCAAGGTCCTGGAGGGGCCTAGCCAGTCTCCAGACCTGAACCCAATAGAACATCTTTGGAGGGAGCTGAAAGTCCGTATTGCCCAGCGACAGCCCCGAAACCTGAAGGATCTGGAGAAGGTCTGTATGGAGGAGTGGGCTAAAATCCCTGCTGCAGTGTGTGCAAACCTGGTCAAGAACTACAGGAAATGTATGATCTCTGTAATTGCAAACAAAGGTTTCTGTACGAAATATTAAGTTCTGCTTTTCTGATGTGTCAAATACTTATGTCATGCAATAAAACGCAAATGAATTACTTAAAAATCATACAATGTGATTTTCTGGATTTTTGTGATTCCGTCACTCACAGTTGAAGAGTACCTATGATGAAAATTACAGACTTCTACATGCTTTGTGAGTGGGAAAACCTGCGAAATCGGCAGTGTATCAAATACTTGTTCTCCCCACTGTAGATATCAGTTAAACCTTTTGGAATTCATACCTGTCTAGTGTCAATATGTAGTCACATGTTGCTGCATTGGTTAGGATAATTGACAATCCACTGCAGGTTTCAAAGAATAAGCCTCTATAATCACGTTAATATACCGTTATGCACAACACACTGTGTTCAGTTCCAGAAAGACCCCTTACCTCCTATTTTCTTCTTCTTCTTTACATCTTCTGTCCATTCCAGGGTCCTCCTGGTCCATCTGGGGAATCTGGCCCACCTGGTCCCCCCGGCAAGAGAGTAAGTCTTAGCACCTTCGTCATCATCTTCATCGCCATCATATTCCTCATCACAATCAACACACCACAGACGCCAATATCAGTTTTACTCGTATCAGATAAAATATTGAACAATATAGTACGTTATATTGTGCGTTTTATCATAACTCATTGATCAAGTCCCGTTTTAGCCTAGATTTTGTGTGACCGAGTCCTATTGTCCCATAAAACACCTTTTAAAGCAGACATAGAAATGCACCCAGTCATTGTGGATTAAACCTGTATAGTCTTCAGGTGAGAATTCTTTACTCTAAACAATACCTCCTAACTCTACAACAATCTCCCCCCAGAGAAGTCAGCATGATTTGTTCTTATCAAAAGAAGAAAAACTATTTGGGATTTGCAGGGTCAGGGCCACTGAGCTGTCTGTACATGCAAATTAAAGATATCTCAAAGCCCAGTGAGCCATCTGTACATAGAAATGAGAGATACACTACATGACTAAAAGTATGTGGACACATGCTCATCAAAAATCTCATTCCAAAATCATGGGCATTAATATGGAGTTGGTCCCCCTCTTTGCTGCTATAACAGCCTCCACTCTTCTGGGAAGGCTTTCCACTAGATGTTGGAGCATTGCTGCAGGGACTTTCTTCCATTCAGCCACAAGAGCATTAGTGAGGTCGGGAACTAATGTTGGGCGATTAGGCCTGGCTCGGTGTCGGCGTTCCAATTCATTCCAAAGTGTTAGATAGGTTTGAGGTCAGGGCTATGTGCAGGCCAGTCAAGTTCTTCCACACCGACCTTGACAAACCATTTCTGTATGGACCTTGCTTTGTGAACGGAGGCATTGTCATGCTGAAACAGGAAAGGGCCTTCCCCAAACTGCTGCCACAAAGTTGTAAGCACAGAATCGTCTAGAATGTCATTGTATGCTGTAGCGTTAAGATTTCCCATCACTGGAACTAAGGGGCCAAGCCCGAACTATGAAAAACAGCCCCAGACCATTATTCCTCCTCCACCAAACTTTACAGTCGGCACTAAGCATTCGGGCAGGTAGCGTTCTCCTGGCATCCTACAAAACCCAGATTCATCAGTCGGACTGCCAGAAGGTGAAGCGTGATTCATCACTCCAGAGAACGCGTTTCCACTGCTCCAGAGTCCAATGGCACCGTGTTTTACACCACTCAACCCGAGAAGCTCCCGACAAACAGTTGCTGACGTTGTTTCCAGAGGCATTTTCGAATTTGGTAGTGAGTGTTGCAACCGGGGACAGACGATTTTTACGAAAATGTTTAAGATTTTGAAATAGCCGAATCGACTCATTTGAAGGGGTGTCCACATACTTTTGTATATATAGTCTATAAATTTCATAGTCACACTTTGTGTAATACTTTGAGCTTTATATCTGAAATACTACTCTAGGTTCTGTGTTTTTTCTCTCTGTGAGGAAAATAAAGACCCTCAAAAAGGCATCAGGCCAAAAACGAATTTACTTGTCTTGCCGAGGGAAGAGAGAGATATCTCCCCTGACACACTGTCGATCTGGGCTAGTTTGACTGACAGCCATGGCACAACAAAGGAATAACGCTATTGTTGGAGGTATAAGAGAAGAAAAGACAGGCACTTCTATCTGTCCCTCCTCAGTGTCTGGGGGAAGCTGGGGTAACGCTAGATTGTATGACTGTAGTGTAGTGAGATGTCATTAGGCAGGCAGGTCAGCCGTCACCAATTCAGTTCACTAGTAACAATTGACTTTTTGGACATGTTGGTCTCTGAGACAAAGATAAAGATGTAGCTTGCATTTAAAATATTTTTTGTTATGATGATGACCCTTTTCCAAAGAGGAACATCATATCTGACGTTTACTGTATAAAAGCTGCTGCCATATAAACTCCCTTTGACTTTCCCTGGGAATGATCAAGTGTAACATCATTCATGGCTAATGTTCATAGAAAGCACCCGACATTAGTGAACTTCCTTTTGATGGATATTCAATTCTTTCTTTACATGAAAATGAGCAATTATTGTCCCACATTTCTCAAAGAAATCGCTATCTCGAGTGATCTTCTGATCTCCAGTGATCTTCTGATCTCCAGTGATCTTCTGATCTCCAGTGATCTTCTGATCTCCCTCCAGTGATCTTCTGATCTCCCTCCAGTGATCTTCTGATCTCCAGTGATCTTCTGCAAAAGCTTTATGGCACAGGCCAATAGCTTAACATATCTGCAATTTACAGCAGAAGCAAAAACTGCCAAACGCTTTTGCAATGTGCTTGATGGAATTTACATTCAGGGTATTTAGCATCATATCAACATGCAGCTCCTAATGGCCAAGGGATTAGTTTATGAAAACAGCTATTTCATCATCATAAGTATTTTATCCCCTTCCCCAAAAAAGTTTAACCTACAGTGGTTTCTCGTTTAAAAGTTGCTGCATACTGCAGCATGGCTTGCAAGATGCTGTGGAATGGAACAGCATAGTATTTTACTGTTGCCCTTTTTTGCCGTTAATGCTGTTAATACTCTTTGAAACCACCAGAGGGCGTCTTTGAGGGCGTCTTTATGAAGCTTGTTTGAGCTTGCTTTCTTTCCCAAATAATCCTACAGTACAGATGTCCATGCAGGCCAGACATTTTGGATTGCTATACACTGTCTGAAAGAGCATAACAAGTTAATTCATTTTGTTGACATGAAGCAAATAAAGGTTAAATAAAACCATAGCCTCAGCTACTAGAGCACAGAGAAATACATCTTAAAACATGCTTTTCTGTTATTTTTAAAGAAAATTGTCTTAGTTTCGTTTCTTATGACCCTCCTAAAAAAAATATTTATGGATGTCTTTGTGATTGTATGTATTAAATAGATGTATTATACTGGCGGCTATTGGTAGGCTACTCATTGAGTCCCGGATATTCTAATGTTAATATGTATGCTGTACATCAGACCAACATGGCATGTTGATAGTGTGCTGGGCCTTGGGCCCAATGGTTGAGGGTTTGAAACCTGCTTCTTTACAATATTTATCTTAATGTTTTAAAACTGTTTGAAAATGTATATGTATATAAATCTTATTGTAACCACAATGTCACAAATAATTGAAAACACACAACATGAGCAGATGAACTTGTCAGCCTTTAAATGCTTTATGATCCAAATGTTTAAAGTGCATCAGCGACGGAGAGGAACAAAACCGTCAGTACACATGCATTTTCCATTAGCGAAAATCTGGTCTGTGATGTTGAGTATATGTTTACATTTTGAGTCATTCAGCAGACGGCCTTATCCAGAGAGTTATTAAGCTTATGGTCACGGCAGGTTTTCAAAATGCCTCCAGCCGTCCATCACTACTGCAAATAAAAACAGTGGTACAATTAATCAATTTGATAAATAAAAATTGCACATAATGCTTTATGTATTTTTCATTAGGGTAAAGCTGGTCTTTTATTAATGAAAGCATAAAGATGTTGAACAAATACTGGTATTCAGTAGTCCTGTGTAGCTCAGATGCTAGAGCATGGCCCTTGCAGTGCCAGGGTTGTGGGTTTGATTCCAACGGGGGACCAGTATGATAACAACAATAATGAAGATATCTGCACTCACTACTGTAAGTCACTCTGGATAAGGATGTCTGATAAATGACTAAAATGAAAATGTATTTTGTTTTAGAGTACTTAAGCATCTCTACAGACCCAGCCTGGCCCCTCCCCCTCTACAGACCCAGCCTGGCCCCTCCCCCTCTACAGACCCAGCCTGGCCCCTCCCCCTCTACAGACCCAGCCTGGCCCCTCCCCCTCTACAGACCCAGCCTGGCCCCTCCCCCTCTACAGACCCAGCCTGGCCCCTCCCCCTCTATGCTAGAACACAGAGGTGTGTCATTGAGATCAACAACAGTGGCTTCCATTTGTTCACATGTTCAAAAGGCCAGTAGAAACCCCTCCCCATTGTCCCGTGGATTAGGGAAATTAAGAGTTCACACATCAGCAGGAGGCTCAGTCACCATGGAGGCCTAATCTCCCCTTTATGTATTCATTTCTGATGCTGTCCTTCATATGATGTGCGGGCCGTCATTTTAAATAAGAATTTGTTCTTAACTGACTTGCCTAGTTAAATAAAGGTTAAATAAAACCATAGCCTCAGCTATTATAGCACAGAAAAACATGCTTTTCTGTTATTCTTAAAGAAAATTGTGCTAATGGGATATATGTAACAGCTTCTCCTCACCCCTACCTGGGCTCCAACCAGGGACCCTCTGCACACATCGTCAATGGTCACCCTCGAAGCATCGTTACCCATCGCTCCGCAGGGAAACAACTACTTCAAGGTCTCAGAGCGAGTGACGTCACCAATTGAAACGCAACTAGCGCGCACCGCTAACTAGCTAGCCGTTTCACACCGGTTACACATAACCAAGTCCAAGATCGTGGGCTAGAAGAACCATCCTCACATTTTTATCAAATGCCACATCTCCCCTGGAGCTCTCCTGCAGCCTGGAGGAAGTGTCCCATCTCCCCTGGAGCTCTCCTGCAGCCTGGAGGAAGTGTCCCATCTCCCCTGGAGCTCTCCTGCAGCCTGGAGGAAGTGTCCCATCTCCCCTGGAGCTCTCCTGCAGCCTGGAGGAAGTTTCACATCTCCCCTGGAGCTCTCCTGCAGCCTGGAGGAAGTGTCCCATCTCCCCTGGAGCTGTCCTGCAGCCTGGAGGCAGTGTCCCATCTCCCCTGGAGCTCTCCTGCAGCCTGGAGGAAGTGTCCCATCTCCCCTGGAGCTGTCCTGCAGCCTGGAGGAAGTGTCACATCTCCGCTGGAGCTCTCCTGCAGCCTGGAGGAATTGTAACCCTTCCTCCTAAATTCATCACCATCACCCCTTCACAGTGTTCACATTCTATCATGACAGAATGTCAACTAATTTGTGCTGCTCCCTCCTCTTCCTCCCAGTTACCTGTACTGACACAGCCTCCATCAGCAGTGGATTCTTCGCGACATATATTTTCAAACAAGGAAGTGCTGAGAGGCACGTTAGGTGTTTTAACCAATCAGGTTGGCAATCGGATTCCAGGATTATTTTTTTTTTTTTTAAATGGTTTGTCTCTACATTAACTAACATATTCCTCTCAATTGTAAATGTTTTGCTTTACTCGTTATGATGTTATAATTACTTACATTTGCTTCCACCATCTTTGCTTTACAAAGTCACCAGCTATGTGACCTATAGCGTCAAATTCGTCATTGGAACCACTCTATATGATTGGTCATATAAAAACTTTGGGACCCAAATGCATAGAGAGTGCTCTGTGTGTGTGTGTGTGTGTGTGTGTGTGTGTGTGTGTGTGTGTGTGTGTGTGTGTGTGTGTGTGTGTGTGTGTGTGCGTGCGTGCGTGCGTGTGTGTGTGTGTAAGGGTATAAAGCATGTCCACAGTCAAACAGATCTTCTTTGCAAACTTGCTGGGAGATTGAGGTGGACTTTTCAAGGACATTTGTGTTGGATTGAATGAGGATGTTCTCGGGGGAATACTGAAACTACTACATATTAACTGGCTTATGGATTTATTACTGTGATTTTCAACCTCTAATTCAGGAATTAAATATTTTAGATGCTATATTATGGTCCAGTGTGGCTCAGTTTGTAGAGCATTGCACTTGCAATTCCAGGGTTGTGGGTTCCATTCCTACGGGGGACCAATATGAAAATGCTTGCAATCACTACAGTAAATTGCTCTAGATAAGAATGTCTGCTAAAGGACAAAAATGTCAATATTAGTTTGACTAGTATTTGGTTCAACGTTTGTTGAAGCAACTTTTCCTTTCCTCAGAACAACTCTAGGTTCTTACTGGTGTGTTTGATTGATGTTGTTTACTCTGCACACAAACACAAACACAGACTAATAAACAAACACACGCATGCACACACTCAGACACACTGCCGTGTCAAACTAGAGCATGTCTTCTCGTCCTCCCCAGGATCTGCCGGTGCAGAGGGTAGACAAGGAGAGAAGGGCGCCAAGGTAACCTACAAAATCAATTCAGCCATTATCCAGAGAGCAGCCTCAGGAACTCCAGACTCCACAGCAAGCCCCCAAGCCTCTCTCCTCTGCCCTCTGCCCTCTCTCCTCATCCCCCTCTCCTCTCTTCTGTCCCCTCTCTCCTCTCTCCTGTCCCCTCTCTCCTCTCTCCTCTCTCCTCATCCATCTCTCCTCTCCCCTCTCTTTTGTCCCCTCTCTCCTCTCTCCTCTCTTCTGACCCCTCTCTCCTCTCTCCTCTCTCCTGTCCCCTCTCTCCTCTCTCCTCATCCATCTCTCCTCTCCCCTCTCTTCTGTCCCCTCTCTCCTCTCTCCTCTCTCCTGTCCCCTCTCTCCTCTCTCCTCTCTCCTCATCCATCTCTCCTCTCCCCTCTCTTTTGTCCCCTCTCTCCTCTCTCCTCTCTTCTGTCCCCTCTCTCCTCTCTCCTCTCCCCTCTCTCCACATTACCTACATTAGCTGTATGACAACAGTGACCAAACAGCCCTAAAGCTGTATGACAACAGTGACCAAACAGCCCTAAAGCTGTATGACGACAGTGAACAAACAGCCCTAAAGCTGTATGACGACAGTGACCAAACAGCCCTAAAGCTGTATGACGACAGTGACCAAACAGCTCTAAAGCTGTATGACGACAGTGGCCAAACAGCCCTAAAGCTGTATGACGACAGTGACCAAACAGCCCTAAAGCTGTATGACAACAGTGACCAAACAGCCCTAAAGCTGTATGACGACAGTGACCAAACAGCCCTAAAGCTGTATGACAACAGTGACCAAACAGCCCTAAAGCTGTATGACAACAGTGACCAAACAGCCCTAAAGCTGTATGACAACAGTGACCAAACAGCCCTAAAGCTGTATGACAACAGTGACCAAACAGCCCTAAGCTGTATGACAACAGTGACCAAACAGCCCTAAAGCTGTATGACAACAGTGACCAAACAGCCCTAAAGCTGTATGACAACAGTGACCAAACAGCCCTAAAGCTGTATGACAACAGTGACCAAACAGCCCTAAAGCTGTATGACAACAGTGACCAAACAGCCCTAAAGCTGTATGACAACAGTGCTCATGGTTTAATCAGTAGTCCCATTTTGTCCTTTATACATTTCTGTTGTTTATTCAAATACTTTTTTGTGGTATTCCTGCAACTAATCATGGTGCCAGGCACAGGAAATCAATATGAGGCCATAAGAGTTACAGCAGGTTGTAATGATGGAATATAATTGAATAATGTTTCTCTTCTCAAGGTGAACAAGGACTTCCTGGTTCTTCTGGACAAGACGGTCCACCTGGACCTATGGTCAGCAGAGATCTCTCTCTCTGTCTCTCTCTCTCTCTCTCTCTCTCTCGCTCTCCCCTTCTCTCTCTCTCTAGTTCTCTCTCTTGTTATAGTGCTCTCTCTCTCCTCTCTCTATTTCTCTATCTTTCTCTCTCTCTCCTTCTCTCCATTTCTCTCTCTCTCTCTCTCTCTCTAGGTATGTTTTCCTTCCTTTCTCTACTGTGGGGTTGTAATTGTTGTCTCTCTGTGATAATTAGGGACCCCCTGGTCTCCCAGGTCTGAAAGGTGACCCCGGCACCAAGGGTGAAAAGGTGAGCCTGCCTCAATTTCCCGTCCCAAAGACCATGGCCATGAGCAGGGTATGGGCACCCACAAATGTTGAGAGCAGGGTTGACTGGGATTGGTTTAAAAGGACACAAGCTTTTTATTTGTAATGTTTTCAAATCAATAGGACTTGAGAGGACACTCATATTTCCACTCACAGTGTTGTTGTGAATATTGTCCTTAGTTGCATTTAAAGAAATTCTGAGAAATTATTTTGTCAGTTGAAAAAATAAATTTCAGTGAATTGCTTTCAGATGTAGAATAATGTGAGTTTGATTTGTATCTCACCTGACGGAATAGTAACAGCTATAGCAGGGTTGTACTGGTGCCAGGCATGGAATCGTCTTAAAATGTTTTTACTCTAGGTGTCTTGTGTGTTCTTAATTGTCCCAGTCCTTGTGACTCTTGTTTGTGTGTGTCCTCCAGGGTCATCCCGGTCTCATTGAACTGATTGGACCCCCTGCCGAGCAAGGGAAGAAGGGAGACAGAGGCTTGTCTGGACCCCAGGGTTCTCACGGAGGCAAGGGCGACGGTGTAAGTGATTAATGACCTCATCACCTTGCCATTCGTCAACCTATTTGCCTTCCAGCAGGAAGTACAATGCCATTGGTCAGATTGTAGCCAATTACGGTTGTCTGAACAAGTCGTTCATTATGCTACGTTATCTGCTTGATATGGTGCAGTTGGCACTTGTATAGATGCATTGAGCCTACACCATTCCTGAGTAAATACTCACTTGACTCGACCATTCCTCATATACAAATATGTTCCAAAATCAACATAATCCTTGAGAGAGGTCAGTTATACAGAATAAAAAGCGATATAATGTCTGATAAAGTTTTTCTAATCCTCTGCATTCTGTGGAACACTGATAACCCCCTATTCCTATTCCAGCTTCATCGGATATACATTTTTCTGTATAACAAACGTTATTTCTGGGAGCTAAAAATGTTTAGTAGTACTCAAACAGGGCCGGTGCCCTTGTCTGATGAAGCTCCACATTAAGGCACTCATCATTTTTAAATAAACATTGCAGATTGTGTGAATAGTGAAGTTTGAGACCCGTCATGGCACCGGTCCGTGATTTCATGTGAAGGAATGGATTTAACATCTTTAGATTAAAGACTAATGAAATTGTAATGCCTGTTTTTTTTTACATTTTAATCTTTTTTCATACTGGTCCCCCGGGGGAATCAAACCCACAACCCTGGCATTGCAAGCACCATGCTCTACCATCTGAGCTACACAGGACTTTATCCCGCTGTCATCTCACTGTTGTCTCACTGTTGTTTGGTCTCTTCTCCGCAGGGTATCAGTGGCGCTTCAGGTCCTCTCGGACCCCCTGGCCCCCTGGCCCCCCTGGCCCCCCGGGCCTGCTTGTAAGACTGTCCCCTGCTTTCTCTGTTTTTTTTAGACTATAGTCTCATAGTTAACATGTCCATGTCATGATACAACATAGTTGTCTCCTCCAGGGCCCTGGAGGTCCTAAGGGCATTAAGGGTTCATCAGTAAGTTCTGCTCTTTGTATCAACTGGTGAAAGGTCTGTGACAGTCGTTTGAAGGAGTGCTTGTGAAATCCAGAGATAATAACATGTCTAAATCCCTGTGCTCCTTCCAGGGTTCTGCTGGTCAGAAGGGAGACTCCGGAACGACCGCCCACCTGGTCCAACTGTGAGTATTACTTTTACATTCATTTGGTTTCCAGACAGAAAGTAGGGCAATTCTGTTCTTAGATGGAATTCATGAGGTTATTTGTAGAAAAAACACTATGTACCAATATTTTCCTTCTTCCTCTCTGCTCTACAGGGTCCCCCTGGTGAGGTGATCCAGCCACTGCCCACCCAGTCGCCCAAGAAGAGCCGCAGACACAGCAGGTACCACGATGGACTACGGAGAGGGCATGGAGGACATCTTCGGCTCGCTCAACAACCTCAAACAATATATTGAGAGGATGAAGTACCCCACCCAGAGTTCCCAAACGGTGAGTCACAGAGAGGGGGGTCATGGGTAATATGCTAATGCTATGGCTGTAATTTGTGGCCATTTTGTTTAGGTAGACAAGGAAGCCGTTAACTGTGAATGTTGTTTACTCATTTTGTAGCGATGACATTGTGGTGTAGATAGCACTAAGAACAAGACCTCATTGAGGTTAGACTTAACATTAACAGATCTTCAGTGAGGTATTTTCGGGGTTTGTTTTTGCCAAACTTGATACAGAGAATTGCCAGGTCAAGTTTATTTTAATTGTTTACTTTTATTTACTCATGGGAACCCATTGAAAGCAGCGTCTCATTTTCTCCCAATATTAATAATTCAGATTTATCATAGTTAGACAGCAAGTCAGACAATTTTCTAATAGCAGTTGGGAGGGCCGAGGGAGGATGATAAACTCCCACTAACGTTAGTTGGGCATTATTACCCAGACATTGAAATTGCTTGGGGACAGAGGTGGTAATACCCACAACCACATTCAAGTTGTTCTTCATGAATATGGTGACACCCCCACCTCTGTCAGCTTTGTCAGATCTACAGTATACACATTATATCCATTCAGAAACACATTAGTGTCTGCCACAGACCTGTTTGACCAAGTCTCAGTAATTATCAAAATGTCAGTTTAGTTTGAGAAGCCAGAATTACAATAAGTTCCATTTTCAAAATCAAACTTCTGACATGTACATGAATCAGTCCAAGGCCACAGCTGTAGGATTTCAGTACCGATGGTCTCTAACACAAACATACTATGATCAGCAGGTAACCCTCTATATGAAATAGCCATGGGGTTGCCTTGAAATGGTATACTGTAGATACAAGATTGCTTAGAACTGTGCCATTTGGTCTATGACTCAAACAAAGACGTGGATTAATACAAGACTCAATGAGGGTCAAGGACTGATATACATTTTAAATGTTTGCACTGAATGTTAGAAGATCTGTTGTTGCTAAACATACGAACATATTATTTTTTATCTATTAAAGCATGGCATTTAGTAACATGATTTACGTAATCTGTAATCTTCCATGATCAAACACATGGATCTCATAGACCTGTTAAACGTTTCTGGTGTTAACATTTTCTGTTTTTTCTTTTCAGTTGTCGGTGGAACCTTAGAACTAGAGAGAACAACAGATTCAGGTATTTGTTTGTGTCATTGGGTTTTGTTCCACAGGCGAGTACTGGATAGATCCTAACCAGGGATGTTCAGGGGACTCCTTCTCTGTCTACTGTAACTTCACGGCTGGAGGAGAGACCTGCATCTTCCCAGATAAGAAGTCCTGCGGAGTGAGTGGCATTTGTTTCCACACATCAGCTCATACTATCAAGTTAAGCATAGAGTCAAGCCATCGTCTTGTTCAGTTGTAGATAATGTTCTGTTGTGATCACTCATCTGCTAGTAAAGGCTATGGTACTGGGAGATGCTTGTTTGGTGATGTTTGATGGGTTCACC
Source organism: Thymallus thymallus (assembly GCA_023634145.1). Taxonomy (NCBI): domain Eukaryota; kingdom Metazoa; phylum Chordata; class Actinopteri; order Salmoniformes; family Salmonidae; genus Thymallus; species Thymallus thymallus. The sequence continues at coordinate 3,396,492 of CM042417.1, read as the reverse complement.
GCAAGTTACATTTAACCCTAACCCTAAACCTAACTCAAAAATACCCATTTGATCTTGTTTTTTTGTGATAGCCTTGTGAATTTGACATGCACATTCATACTGAATCTCTGAAGAAAATAGATGCATTGAACAAAAGGGTTGGAATTGACATTGGTAATTGTCACGATATACAGCATAGACATAAACTGTATGAACAGAAACAAACTGATATATTTTTTTATTGAATTACTATACTGTAGTGATTTTCCTGTATGTTAAAATCTGAAGGAAGGGGTATCTAGCTGTATATTACACTACGTTTGATGGATAACGTAGTTATTGCAGCTCTTAAATTGTAGGAAGAAAACAGTGTTCTTCTTAGTACTTATGTGCTTCATTTGTTTGGCTCCACAGGTCAGAATATCTTCCTGGCCCAAAGAAGTTCCAGGGTTGTGGTTCAGTGAATTTAAGAATGGTGAAATAGTAAGTCCTCCCTGAACTCCACGCTTTCATCCGCCGCTGTTCTCTTCTGAAAAGAAATGTCTCCTCTCCACTAAACAAAAATTTCAGGCTCCCATTCGACCATCTCTCTGCCTTCTGTCTGTCAGTACAGAGGCTCTTCAGAAGTGCCAGTTAGGCTACAAACACTCAGATAGAAGGGAGGCACATAAAAGGGTCTCTGGAAGTGACCCCAGGTTGCTAGCCACAAAGGAATCCAGATCTCTCACATAAGACCTCTCACCAGCCCCCTCAGACCGTTCACATTCAGTCTGGGGATGATGGAGGTTTAAAGACGAGGCCATTGTCTGAGAGAGAGATTCATAACTGATTCTGACAGCATGTTTTATAAGAAGGGTTCAGCCTTTGTTTCACTGGAACTACAAAAGGAGTAAAGGAACATGTTTTATTGTCAGGGTTCAGGTGAGCCTTTGTCAGGGTTCAGGTGAGCCTTTGTCAGGGTTCAGGTGAGTCTTTGTCAGGGTTCAGGTGAGCCTTTGTCAGGGTTCAGGTGAGCCTTTGTCAGGGTTCAGGTGAGCCTTTGTCAGGGTTCAGGTGAGCCTTTGTCAGGGTTCAGGTGAGCCTTTTTCAGGGTTCAGGTGAGCCTTTGTCAGGGTTCAGGTGAGCCTTTGCTTCAGCAAACAAAGGAAAGGACGGGGGGTTCAACAACAAGGACAAAAATCATGAGAAAAACTTCCAAAAGGACTAATTTGAGCCAGAAGTGGAAGAGGAAGGCGTCAGCTTGACTTCGAAAATGTCAGTCACCTGTTCTCATCCTGTACAATGGATTAAAGAGAGCTAAAATAAATATATCTCTGGCTTTTTTGTTAGCGCTCCAACTCCTTTCTGCCTTGAATTAGTCCTTCTGGTACCTTTTCTCGGTAAGCCTTTCTCATGTTTTACAAGAAGTCTTGGGATTGAACAGTTCTAAATTGTATCCAATCCCATGTTTCCATTTCTGACCTCTCAATCTAATTTCTGTTTTCTCTCATACCTTCCTCCAATGAACAGTTTTCATACGTTGACGCAGCCGGCAACACAATAAGCAAGGTTGAGATGACCTTCCTGAAACTACTGACTGCCTCGGGCCAGGCAGAACTTCACCTATAGCCGCCACCAATCTGTGGTGTGGCACGACGAGACCACTGACAGCTACGACAAGGCGATTCCTAGGATCCAACGATGAGGAGATGGCCCACGACAGCAACCCCTACATCAAGGCCCTCCCAGACGGATGCGCGGTAAGCACTGCCCCTCGATACTGCTTGTCTGTAATAGTAATAGTTGAAGTACTTTAGGGAAAGTCTATAAAATGTCCCCATTGATTGTTTTGTTGGATTTGTTTTAAAGCTCCATGAGGTTGTGTCTGACTGCTGAAAGCACAGTTCCCTCTTTACAGACGAGGAAGGGCTACGGAAAGACTGTGATGGAGATTAATACTCCCAAGATGGATCAGCTTCCCATCATCGATGTCATGTTGAATGACTTTGGAGATGCCAGTCAGAAGTTTGGATTTGAAGTGGGAACAAGACTTGTTGTCCTTGTAGGGCTAGAATCACACGACTTAAAGGTGAAGGTGTTGCAAAGAAGGGAGAACAGAAGAAAAACTAGGGGGGTCAAGAGGGGAGAGAGAAAGAGAGAGATCTCTTCTATGGATTTATTATTCAAGTCTATTTGTGGTTTTTAATTTATTTATTTTTTCTTTTTATTATTATTGTTTTTTGGTGGTTGTATACCTCAAACTTTCTTGATAACAATTAAGATCCAATGATGTTATGCCCTGAATATACCTTGGTTAAACAATTAAGTTGATATATTTTGGGTGGGGAATCTAAGAGAAATCCTCTGTTCAGATCCCTCTGTGATGCATTGATAAGACCTTTAGGTGACTCATTTTTGTAACTAAAATGAGAAAATGTTTTAATGTGCTTTTTATGGTTCATTTAAATACATTGAATGAAATGTCTCCATTGTTTGTTTGACGTTTTATTTGGTAATAGAGAGAGGGCAGGAGATGTAACTATTGTCACACCAAACAGTACCTAACCTGAAACTCCCAGTATAATGGATACCAATACGTTTTAGTTCAATCACATTATCTTGTGTGGTAATCTATAGCTATGTTCTACCATTAATTGAATTGTTGTCTAAAGCATGTCAAGGTATTATATGGAGGTTGTGTGAATCTTCAAGGTCATTGGCCAACATAACATTTATTTTTCTTCACGCAATGTTCGCTTAACCCGGAAGCCAGCTGCACTAATGTGTCGGAGGAAACACTGTACACCTTGGTGACCGCCGGCCCGTCACAGGAGTCACTAGAGCACGATGGGACAATAAGATCAATGGCCGGCCAAACCCTCCCCTAACCCGGACGACGGTGGGCCAATTGTTCACCGCCTCATGGGTGTCCCAGTATGTCACGGTGCGTAGGATATATGGGACGATAGACGGAGCGCTGGTGAAGTGTCATCCTTTTTATTTTAAATGAGATATTCTCACGAAGCATTTAAAATAACATAAGGAGAGTGAAAACAAAAAACAGACTACAAAACAAAACACGGTGACTTACTTGCTATGCTGCTGGCAGTGCAGACACACACAAACGAACAATGATCCACACACAGGTGGCTGTGTGTGGAGTCTAAATACTATCCCCAATCAGAGACAACGCTATACAGCTGTCTCTGATTGGGGATGATAATCTCCCTAATAATGTGTGAGAGCCTGGTTGTGTGCCTCTCTCCTCCCCTAGGTGGGAGTAAGAGGCCTTACCACAACCAAGCCCTCACAGTACCCCCCCCCTAAGGTGCGGACTCCCGACCGCACACATACAATCCCCCCTCTCCTGAAAAGAAAAAATGTCCAAAACTAGGGGGGACATGGCGGGGTACTGAGGTGGTTGCTGGTGGGGGCTCCGGTTCCGGTTCCGGGCGTGGCACAGGCTGTGAGAGTAGCTTTCCTCCTACCTCTCCGTTGCACGCCCGGTCCGGTCCGGACCTCGGCGCGGTGGTTCCCCCCTCAGTACTCCCGCCATTCACCAAGTCCTGTCTGGACCCTGGTGCGGGAGCCCTCGACCCTGGAGAGGGGCTGACAACCGGCCCCGGACTGGGCACCGGTGGAGTGGACTGCTCCGGCACTGGAGCGACGTAGACGACCGGCCCCGGACTGGGCACCGGTGGAGCGGACTGCTCCGTCAATGGAGCGACGTAGACGACCGGCCCCGGACTGGGCACCGGTGGAGCGGACTGCTCCGGCACTGGAGCGACGCAGACGACCGGCCCCGGACTGGGCACCGGTGGAGCGGACTGCTCTGGCACTGGAGCGAAGCAGACGACCGGCCCTGGACTGGGCACCGGTGGAGGAGGCTCCAGGCCTTGAGCTGTGGCTGGAGGCTCCGGAACTCTGACCTTCGCTGGAGGTGGCGGAACGCTGACATTCGCTGGAGGTGGCGTGGCGCTGACCTTCGCTGGAGGTGGCGTGGCGCTGACCTTCGCTGGAGGTGGCGTGGCGCTGACCTTCGCTGGAGGTGGCGTGGCGCTGACCTTCGCTGGAGGTGGCGTGGCGCTGACCTTCGCTGGAGGTGGCGTGGCGCTGACCTTCGCTGGAGGCCTCGGGCTGCTGACCTTCGCTGGAGGCCTCGGGCTGCTGACCTTCACTGGAGGCCTCGGGCTGCTGACCTTCACTGGAGGCCTCGGGCTGCTGACCTTCACTGGAGGCCTCGGGCTGCTGACCTTCACTGGAGGCCTCGGGCTGCTGACCTTCACTGGAGGCCTCGGGCTGCTGACCTTCACTGGAGGCCTCGGGCTGCTGACCTTCACTGGAGGCCTCGGGCTGCTGACCTTCACTGGAGGCCTCGGGCTGCTGACCTTCACTGGAGGCCTCGGGCTGCTGACCTTCACTGGAGGCCTCGGGCTGCTGACCTTCTCTGGAGGCCTCGGGCTGTTGACCTTCTCCGGAGGTCTCGGGCTGCTGACCTTCTCCGGAGGTCTCGGGCTGCTGACCTTCACAGGAGGCCTCAGGCTGCTGACCTTTACAGGAGGCCTCGGGCTACTGACCGTCACAGGAGGCCTCGGACTGCTGACCTTCTCCGGAGACCTCAGGCTGGATGCCGTGCCCACCCTGGGCACCGACGCAAAGGTGGTCTTCAGCCCTGCAGCTGGTCTGGCTGTCGGCCCCAGACTGGGCACCGACACGCAATGGAGCTCCTGCTCCACAGCGGGACTGAACGTCGTGCCCACCCTGGGCACCGACGCAGAGATGGTCTCCAGCCCTCTGGTTGGGCTGGCTGTCGGCCCCAGACTGGGCACCGACGCGCTATGGAGCTCCTGCTCCACAGCGGGGCTGAACGTCGTGCCCACCCTGGGCACCGACGCAGAGATGGTTTCCAGCCCTCTGGTTGGGCTGGTTGTCGGCCCCACACTGGGCACCGACGCGCTATGGAGCTCCTGCTCCACAGCAGGGCTGAACGTCGTGCCCACTCTGGGCACCGACGCAGAGATGGTTTCCAAACACAGAGCTGCGCTGTCGACCCTCGCGGTAGGCTCCGTGTGAGGAATGGGTGAGCGCGCCACTGCTCTGCTGCGAGGCGCAGGCACGGGCCGTACCGGGCTGGGGAAACGCACCGTTGGGCTGGTGCGTCTAGCTGGCACGGGTCGCTCCGGGCTGGAGACACGCACCATGGGGCTGGTGCGTGGAGCAGGCGCGGGCCGTACCGGGCTGGGGAAACGCACCGTTGGGTTGGTGCGTTTAGCTGGTACGGGACTCACCGTGCTAGCGTTGCGCACCGATGGTTTGGTGCGCTGAGTCGGTCTCCTCCTCCTCCGACTCTGGACCGGCGCTGGAGGCACCGGACTGGGAACTGGCGCTGGAGCACGACTGTCCCTGTCGTGCCTACTCCACCGCCAATCCCCATCCTGTGAGGGTTCCTCCGGGAACCCCCACGAGTGAGGGAACAGAAGCACATCGTCGTCGTCTTCCTCCGACTCCTCTCTGTACTCCCGTTCCCACGGCTGTAGGGGCTCCTCCTGGAACCCCCACGAGTGCAGTGGTCGGGGCTCTTCTCCCTCGATCCCCGACCACCCCCATAGCCCCCCCCAAAATCCGTTTGAGGGGTTTTCTGGGCTCCAGGCTGGTTCTCAACCCTAGCCCGGTGACGTGTCCTCCGTCTCCGGCGCCTCGGCTGCTCCGGACCCCAGCCTTCCTCCACCGAGCGATAATAGGAGTGTTCCTCCTCGGTAATTTTTCCCATACCGTGGAGGATATCTCCTAAAGTTATTCCCCGTTGCGTCCCAGGGTGGTGGATCATTCTGTCACGGTGCGTAGGATATATGGGACGATAGACGGAGCGCTGGTGAAGTGTCATCCTTTTTATTTTAAATGAGATATTCTCACGAAGCATTTAAAATAACATAAGGAGAGTGAAAACAAAAAACAGACTACAAAACAAAACACGGTGACTTACTTGCTATGCTGCTGGCAGTGCAGACACACACAAACGAACAATGATCCACACACAGGTGGCTGTGTGTGGAGTCTAAATACTATCCCCAATCAGAGACAACGCTATACAGCTGTCTCTGATTGGGGATGATAATCTCCCTAATAATGTGTGAGAGCCTGGTTGTGTGCCTCTCTCCTCCCCTAGGTGGGAGTAAGAGGCCTTACCACAACCAAGCCCTCACACAGTAACGGCAGGCTGCGACACAGTATCGAACCAGGATCTGTAGTGACACAGCTAGCACTGCGATGCAGTGCCTTAGACCGCTGCACCAATCGGGAGTCCCCATAAAGGGTCTTTAATCAATACAGACAATACTTTTCAAGGCTTTAGTTTTATGGTAATGCTAAAAAGAAACTATGAACAAAAATGCACAAATTAAATAAACACTTGATAACATCTACATGGTGAGTTCAATAAGATTTAAGAACTACAGATGTTTTATTTTTATTGAGTTCAATAGGATTACCACCAGACATGATCAAGACCTTATTGGAGAAACAAAAGACAGTTTGGAAAATGTTTAATGCTATTGAGGTTGTCAATGTGCTGATTGTAGAAGGAGATGAAGAAAGTCACTATAAATTAGCTTTTTGCTTGTATACTGTATGCAATTTGTTGCAGTGAATACAGGATATCTCATTAGTATGTTATTAAGCCTTTCCAATATCTTAATTTTATTGATGCACACAAGGATGTGACTCCACAAAGTTTCAGTCACACTTTTTGATATCTTCCTCTGGCTGTCTGTATGAGTTCAACAGGATACCTTCCTGTGGCTGTCTGTATGAGTTCAACAGGATGTCCTCCTGTGGCTGTCTGTATGAGTTCAACAGGATATCCTCCTGTGGCTGTATGTATGAGTTCAACAGGATGTCCTCCTGTGGCTGTCTGTATGAGTTCAACAGGATATCCTCCTGTGGCTGTCTGTATGAGTTCAACAGGACATCCTCCTGTGGCTGTCTGTATGAGTTCAACAGGATATCCTCCTGTGGCTGTCTGTATGAGTTCAACAGGATGTCCTCCTGTGGCTGTCTGTATGAGTTCAACAGGATATCCTCCTGTGGCTGTGTGTTTGACTTCAACAGGATTTGTATGCAGAGAAAATACAATAGTTTGGACAAAATATTATATTGATTAGATGATGAATTGAGATATGTTGTTATAACTGTGGTAAACGTTACATGTGGATAATGGCATCTTCTAAATTGTTTATTTTGACTGAAGAATTACAAGTAGACTGCACTATACTAAAATAGAAGCAATCATTCCAGTCGGATAACAAGTTAAGCTTGTTTGGTAGTAACTTCACTGTGTTTTCATAGCTAGTGGCGTCAGATTGTCTGTTGTGTGTTTCTTTTTATTCAGACGACATCGTTCTGTGATTTTTCTTTATCCGTGATTGAGTTCTGTTGTTGAATGTTGCAGTGAGTTGTTCAGAAACTAAACTTGAGTGCTATATTAGACAATGATTACCTGAAGTGGTTTGTGTAATCACTGCTTGCAAAAATTACTACAAATGTATCTGATTTGAACACTAATGAAAACCTGTTCTCTTAAACTGGTTTCCTTTCTTCAACAATGGGGTTTGAACATCAGACATCCTTAAATGCGTTATCTGGTCGATCCAACGTCTGCTGTGGCCTCTTATTATGAGGTGTGTGTGTGTGTGTGTTCTTTAATATGAGGTTTGTGTGTGTGTGTGTGTGTGTGTGTGTGTGTGTGTGTGTGTGTGTGTGTGTGTGTGTGTGTGTGTGTGTGTGTGTGTGTGTGTGTGTGTGTGTGTGTGTGTGTGTGTGTGTGTGTGTGTGTGTGTGTGTGTGTTTAATATGAGGTGTTTGTGTGGGTGTGAATGCTTGTCTGTGTTTTGTGTCAGTGAGGGAGCATCACCTTGTAGATGGCTAGTGATGGCTGTTTCACAGTCTGATGGTAATAGAAGCTGTTCAACAGTCAGATGGTCAGGTAATAGAAGCTGTTTAACAGTCTGATGGTAATAGAAGCTGTTCAACAGTCTGATGGTAATAGAAGCTGTTTAACAGTCTGATGGTAATAGAAGCTGTTTAACAGTCTGATGGTAATAGAAGCTGTTTAACAGTCTGATGGTAATAGAAGCTGTTTAACAGTCTGATGGTAATAGAAGCTGTTTAACAGTCTGATGGTAATAGAAGCTGTTTAACAGTCTGATGGTAATAGAAGCTGTTTAACAGTCTGATGGTAATATAAGCTGTTTAACAGTCTGATGGTAATAGAAGCTGTTCAACAGTCTGATGGTCTGGTAATAGAAGCTGTTCAACAGTCTGATGGTCTGGTAATAGAAGCTGTTTAACAGTCTGATGGTAATAGAAGCTGTTTAACAGTCTGATGGTAATAGAAGCTGTTCAACAGTCTGATGGTAATAGAATCTGTTTAACAGTCTGATGGTAATAGAAGCTGTTTAACAGTCTGATGGTAATAGAAGCTGTTCAACAGTCTGATGGTCTGGTAATAGAAGCTGTTCAACAGTCTGATGGTCTGGTAATAGAAGCTGTTTAACAGTCTGATGGTAATAGAAGCTGTTCAACAGTCTGATGGTCTGGTAATAGAAGCTGTTTAACAGTCTGATGGTAATAGAAGCTGTTTAACAGTCTGATGGTAATAGAAGCTGTTTAACAGTCTGATGGTAATAGAAGCTGTTTAACAGTCTGATGGCAATAGAAGCTGTTCAACAGTCTGATGGTAATAGAAGCTGTTTAACAGTCTGATGGTAATAGAAGCTGTTTAACAGTCTGATGGTAATAGAAGCTGTTTAACAGTCTGATGGTAATAGAAGCTGTTCAACAGTCTGATGGTAATAGAAGCTGTTTAACAGTCTGATGGTAATAGAAGCTGTTTAACAGTCTGATGGTAATAGAAGCTGTTCAACAGTCTGATGGTAATAGAAGCTGTTTAACAGTAGTTCAACAGTAGTTCTCTGTATTATGGAGGCTACAACTTCTACTGTAGTTCTCTGTATTATGGAGGCTACAACGTCTACTGTAGTTCTCTGTATTATGGAGGCTACAACGTCTACTGTAATTCTCTGTATTATGGAGGCTACAATGTCTACTGTAGTTCTCTGTATTATGGAGGCTACAACGTCTACTGTAGTTCTCTGTATTATGGAGGCTACAACGTCTACTGTAGTTCTCTGTATTATGGAGGCTACAACGTCTACTGTAGTTCTCTGTATTATGGAGGCTACAACGTCTACTGTAGTTCTCTGTATTATGGAGGCTACAACGTCTACTGTAGTTCTCTGTATTATGGAGGCTACAACGTCTACTGTAGTTCTCTGTATTATGGAGGCTACAACGTCTACTTTTGAGGCATATTGCAATCTTCCTCTGCTCATTAGAAACACAATAAATCAGAACAAGACCACTATCTGGTCACTCTGACAGACTCCACGTTACCAAGCACATACTTTACCTCAAAAGGGATTCCCACATATGTATTCCATGGGGTCTGCAGTGACCCTCTCTAGTAAGAACTGTCTGCCATCAAATTTGTTTCAGCACAGACATTCCTTTTCTGTCGGCATGGCTGGACAGCACCTGCATAGGGCACCACCAGTCGGAGTCTGACCCTAGCTCCCCCATCACTGCTTGGTGGTCTCGCAGTTCTTGTTCTCGTCTCAACTCCTCTTCAGTGTATTACAGCTCAAATGAATAGGGCACTCTGTCCCTATGTTTGCATGTAAAAGAACATTAACAGTTTTATCGTCCAGCTCTTCTTGGAAAGAGGAATCACCAGAAGCAGGCGTTTGTAATTATTTAGCTAGACATCTCAGATAGACAGTGCAATGTAGTCCAGTGTAGCTCAGATGGTAGAGTCTGGCGCTTGCAACGGCAGGTTTGTGGGTTTGATACCGATGGAGGACAAGTACGAAAAACAGTATGAACATGTCTGCACTAACTAACTGTAAGTCGCTCTGGATAAGAGCGTCTGCTAAATGACTAACATGTAGAACCTGTAGAAACTAGTACCACTCCCATTTTGAAATGCCTTAATACCAGGGTGGGAAGACAAGGAAGTACGGCTCCCGTCAGGCTGTAGTCTTTACAAAGCCAGGGAAAATGAGTCAACCTAGATATCCTGCAATGTCCTGGCAGATAAGAACATCGCTCAAAGTTCAATGGTTCTATTGAACAACGACAACCATATACTGTATATACTCGATGTTAGCGTGATTGTGCAATCTCCGAAACACAAAGTCCACAATAATTGCTGCAAAACATGACTCCATACAAAGACCTCTAGGAGTACTTGGAAATCCATGTTTTTTTTTTTTTTTTATGAATTAATTAATGCTACTTTCCACTTCCATAGTGTCATCCAAAGTGGAGAGTAGGCTGGTCCACCAGTAGTGGCTGGCCCATTAGGGTGTTAGGGGTGGCAACCCATTTGTGATTGGTCAACAAAACATATTTGTATAAATATATATATATACTGTATATATCCCAGCTCTGGGAAATGGAGATATGGAATATCCGACAGGTTAAATACAAAGAAAGAGGAGAAGAAAATGAAAGAGAGAGAAAAACATATCTCTGGTTGCCAGTTTATCTAATGGTGAAGTAAGGTTGGTGTTACCATACTAAGTTGCAGCATAGTTTGGTTTGGTATTCCAGAGGTAGCTCATATTGATCAGGGGTTTTTTTTGTTCCTCTCTGAAGTGTCTCTTTACTTTACCACAGTGAGGTGTTTCTAATTGTCTTCCTTCTCTTCACTGTCCTCTATTAAGTTAAACTTTCCTTTAGGTTAGCGAAGACTTCAGGAAGCAAAGCTCAGTCAAATCATTAAGGTTTCAGAGACAGTAAAGCCCCTCATTATTCAGAACTGGAGCCCCTGATGGCTGATCAGAACCATCATCAGTGTTGCCATGGCAGCACGATCAAACAGCAACGCTAATAATACACTACCCTGCTGTTTGTGAGCGTGGGTGTAACATAGTTAAATGGTCATCAGGCATTCTGTTGCACCTATCCTGACATTCAGAGCTGTGTAGCATACGTCCATCATTTTGTTCTCGCATGTAACTACGGCCATTAGAAAAGTTTCTTCTCATGGGCATCCTCCTCTAGCACCACCACATAAAGTACGTGAAGTCCCGTTCCATCCCAGTCAGTGTTTGTCTTTCTGACTCCGCGGGTCGGACTTCAAGGGTAACTTTAAACAAGATGGGCAAGGTGATCAGAGAGGCAGGTGAAGTGATGCTGAACAGGCCCTGAGGCACACATCAACGTTTCACCCTTTCCCCTTCAGAAGCCTGAGAGACTGTCAACACAGCCGCTCCGCTGGGACCGCTAACAAAGCTCCCAGATGCCATCGCTTCAAAGACACATTCTCATTTGAATAAGTTCAATGGGACCTGCTGCTTCACCCCCATGAGGTAAAACGTGTGGCCAGCACCATATCTGAGCCGTATCCCACTGAATCACACTCAGGACAACAGGCTCCCTAACCTCCCTACTAATGACTCCTAGCACATCTCCAGAGAGAGGGAGAGAGAACAGGGAAAAGAGAGAGAACGAGGGAGCCAGTGCATTCTTTGAAACTGCAGGTGAAGGACAAGTGCTTACCAACCAAGGTTAGAGCTATTTATCCTTTATTTAACTAGGCAAGTCAGTTAAGAACAAATTCTTATTTACAATGACGGCCTACACAGGCCAAACTCAGACGACGCTAGGCCAATTGTGCGCCGCCCTATGAGACTCCCAATCACGGCCGGTTGTGATACAGCCTGGATACAAGCCAGGGTGTCTGTAGTGATGCCTCTAGCACTGAGATGCAGTGTCTTAGACCACTGTGCCACTTGGGAGCTATGCCTCGGTTGCCGTGAGCAGGAGGGAGGAGAACAGAAGAGATAGATATTGTACAGTAGAATCATGGAAGCAACAACAGCTGAGATAAATGAATGGGACAAGTGAGAAATGGGAAGACACCATTGAACTCTAAGGGCAGGAGGGGACTTTGTTTGATTTGTTTTGAACTTGAGAGATCATTTTATATATTGATATTTCACTACAAATATCAGCATTCAATACCACAGTCCTTTTTTCATTTACACATTTTATATTACTCCATTTTAAATTATTTAATTTTACATAATTCCATTTTACATTATTCCATTTTACATTATTTAATTTTACATTATTCCATTTTGCATTACTCCATATTACATTATTTAATTTTACATTACTCCATTTTACATTACTCCATTTTACATTACTCCATTTTACATTACTCCATTTTGCATTACTCCATTTTACATTATTTAATTTTACATTACTCCATTTTACATTACTCCATTTTACATTATTTAATTTTACATTATTTAATTTTACATTATTCCATTTTGCATTACTCCATATTACATTATTTAACTTTACATTACTCCATTTTACATTATTTAATTTTACATTACTTAATTCTACATTATTTAATTTTACATTATTCCATTTTACATTATTTAATTTTACATTATTCCATTTTGCATTACTCCATATTACATTATTTAATTTTACATTACTCCATTTTACATTACTCCATTTTACATTACTCCATTTTACATTATTTAATTTTACATTACTCCATTTTACATTACTCCATTTTACATTATTTAATTTTACATTACTCCATTTTACATTACTCCATTTTGCATTACTCCATTTTACATTATTTAATTTGACATTATTACATTTTACATTACTCCATTTTACATTATTTAATTTTGCATTACTCCATTTTACATTATTTAATTTTACATTATTACATTTTACATTACTCCATTTTACATTACTCCATTTTACATTATTTAATTTTACATTACTCCATTTTACATTACTCCATTTCACATTTTGCCATTTTACATTATTCCTTTCTGAAGACTTTGAATACCCTGATGGTACACAACTGACTAAAAACTATCTGCCAAGAAGAAGTGCAACTAGAGTTGAGAAATAATAACTAGAGTAATATTTTGCAACACTCTGTATTTGTCAAAATAAGCAATTAGTTGAGTTCTATGGAGACAAAGTGCTAGTGCATGTGGGTGTGTAAGAGCGTCGTGGTTCTAAAAGGGTCTCAACCCTGTTGCTAACCCTGCCTGTCTCTGAATGCCTTGGCATTCATTATATTCATTATTTATTACATGGAATTGGTGTGTTTAGACGGGTTGGCAATTACCAATGAGTGTGTTTGTGTATGTGTTTATCTATGTGTGTGTTTGTGTGCGTGCCTGCGTGTGACTGTGTGTGTGTGTGTGTATGTGTTTATCTATGTGTGTGTTTGTGTGTGTGTGTGTGTGTGTGTGTATGTGTTTATCTATGTGTGTGTGTGTGTGTGTGTGTGTGTGTGTGTGTGTGTGTGTGTGTGTGTGTGTGTGTGTGTGTGTGTGTATGTGTTTATCTATGTGTGTGTGTGTGTGTGTATGTGTTTATCTATGTGTGTGTGTGTGTGTGTGTGTGTGTGTGTGTGTGTGTGTGTGTGTGTGTGTGTGTGTGTGTGTGTGTGTGTGTGTGTGTGTGTGTGTGTGTGTGTGTGTGTGTGTGTGTGTGTGTGTGTGTGTGTGTGTGTGTGTGTGTGTGTGTGTGTGTATGTGTTTATCTATGTGTGTGTTTGTGTGTGTAACAGAGAGAGAGAGAGTGTATTTTGAGGTTCTCAGTCTATAGCTCAGAAATTCAAAAGTTGTAATTTACCTGAAAATACATCATGATGACAGCTGGTGAAATGTCTGATTCCATCCACAAGCCTACAGGAAATGAGGGTTATATTACAGCACTCACTGCTACACTTATTGGAGTGTCTCCTGCTTAACCATAACGCATATGATTGATCTTCACATTAAAAAGGCATGTAGTAGTCAGAAGTGCAGTGTGCAGTGACAGCTGGCTAGCTCTCTGAGGAATTAGAATATCTTCACCATGAGAGTCCCCTTGGACAGAAGACTGAGCACATCTTGATCACGTTAGAATTTTAACACAATGACTTGCTGCTCAGACTTATTGCTGCTCAGACTTATTGCTGCTCAGACTTATTGCTGCTCAGACTTATTGCTGCTCAGACTTATTGCTGCTCAGACTTATTGCTGCTCAGACTTATTGCTGCTCAGACTTATTGCTGCTCAGACTTATTGCTGCTCAGACTTATTGCTGCTCAGACTTATTGCTGCTCAGACTTATTGCTGCTCAGACTTATTGCTGCTCAGACTTATTGCTGCTCAGACTTATTGCTGCTCACGTCCAGCGGTGGAAAAAGGACCCAATTGTCATACTTGAGTGAAAGTAAAAATACCTTAATAGAACATTTTAAATACAATTAAATGAAAACTCCAGATATTAAATAAACCAACAAATGTATTTTTTTACAGACAGACAGCGGCACACTCCCACACATTTACAAATGCAGTATTTGTGTTTAGTGAGTCCGCCTGATCAGAGGCAGTAGGGATGAGAGCGCGTTATATTGATAGGTGTGTGAATTGGACCATATTGCTGTCAAAAGTACTTTTGGTTGTCAGGGAAAGTACATATTTTCATTAGGAATGTAGTGAAGTAAAAGTAAAAGTGTAATATAAATAGTAAAGTGAAGTACAGATACCCCCAAAAAACTACTGAAGTAGTACTTTAAAGTATTTTTACTTAAGCACTTTACACTGCAGACATCAAACCACTTAATGTGACGTTTTTGTTTTTTAATGGTAAATAAAAAGATCTAGCAGGCTCAAATTGTAATAAAGTGAAGTATCTAAGATGGGGGAAGAGACTATTCCCTATAAATTGCATAGATTCTGACGAGGGCTCGTAGGGCCCATTTGGGATGTGTCTGCTGTTGTGTCTGAGGTGGGAACTGGTAGACTAAACAGTCAATGAGAAGGTGGAGCGGTAGACGGTTCTCAGAATAGCTGCACATTTTTTTTTATAAATCTAGCAGGCATTTCTCAATCAAAATGAAATAAAAAAATGAAAGGGACTGCAAGGCTGTGGAGGCCTCAGCAGTTAATAATAATAATAGTAATAATGTATTACAATTGTAAAGTGCTTTTTATTATACAGAATCATCTCAAAGCGCATAAAAGAAAATAAAAACATACAATAAAAAATGTAATTTTTGTCAGGACAACTGACACAAAGAACACAGCTGACGCTACAAGAGACAAGGAAACCAAGAAGCACAGCGATCAACAGAAATCCTTCCTAAAGGTCGTTGGCAGGTTCTGTGGTGCCTTCAGGTGGTCCAGGAGAGCATTTCAGAGGCTGGGGGTGGTCGAGCTGAATGCCAGATCCCCCAAGGAGAGGAGCTTGGTCCTGGGGGTGTGGAGAAGCAGGCTTTCGCTTGACCTGAGGGTGCGGTTGGGGTTACGGAGGCTGAGCAGTTCTTTGATATAAGGAGGGGCATTACATTGAATAACCTGGAAAGTCCTCAGGAGTGTTTTGAATTCAATCCAGCAAAGAGATTCCAGCATGGGGGTGATGTGATGGGGTTTCCGCACTCTCTTCAGGATCCTGGCAGTGCTGTTCTGGATGTACTGGAGCTTCTGGAGTCTCATGCCAGGCATCCAGATGAAGAGTGTGTTGAAGTTCTGGAGACTCCTGCCAGGCATCCAGATGAAGAGTGTGTTGAAGTTCTGGAGACTCCTGCCAGGCATCCAGATGAAGAGTGTGTTGTAGTTCTGGTGACTCCTGCCAGGGATCCTGCCAGGGAGTGTGTAATAGTTTTGGAGTCTGCTGCCAGGGATCCAGATGAAGAGTATGTTGCAGTAGTCCAGCCTTGAGGAGATAAAGGCATGGTCGAGCTTCTCTGTATCAGACTGAGTGAGGGTGGGACAAAGTTTAGCAATGTTCTTGAGGTGATAGAATGAAGCTTTACACAGTTGTTTGATGTGGCGGTCAAAGGTCAGGGAGAAATCAAGCTTTACACCCAGATTGGAAACTGAAGGGGAAATGTTCTGTCCTCCAATGGTGAGGTATGTTATTGATGAGTGCTAGAACTGGTGGGGGGTGCCAACAAATAGGGCCTTGGTTTTGCTGCTGATCAGTTGAAGGACGTTTTGCTTCATCCTTGCCTCAAGGCAGGTGTTCAGAGGGACTTGGGACAGTATTTACATACAGCTGGGTGGAATGAGATGACTCGACCGAGGGGGAACATGTACAGGATAAACAGGATGGGTCCAAGAACAGATCCTTGTGGGACAGATCATTGTCCGGAAGCTGGACCCACTTGGTGACACATACTCAGTCTTAGAGGTAGGAATGGAACCACCTCTGAGCTGGTCAGGAGACAGGAGACTGTAATTGACCAGCACTTCTGGGTCCATGGTGGGCTTCTTCAGAATGTACTTCTGGGTCCAGGGTGGGCTTCTTCAGAAGGTACTTCTGGGTCCAGGGTGAGCTTCTTCAGAAGGTTAAGATGAATTGGCCAATACAGAGTACAGTGGCAAGAAAAAGTATGTGAACCCTTTGGAATTACCTGGATTTCTGCATAAATTGGTCATAAAATGTTATCTGATCTTAATTTAAGTCACAAAAATAGACAAACACAGTGTGCTTAAACTAATAACACACAAATTATTGTATTTTTCTTGTCTATATTGAATACATCATTAAAAAATGCACAGTATAGGTTGGAAAAAGTATGTGAACCCCTAGGCTAATGACTTATCCAAAAGCCAATTGGAGTCAGGAGTCAGCTAACCTGGAGTCCAATCAATGAGACGAGATTTGAGATGATGGTTAGAGCTGCCCTGCCCTATATAAAACACCCACAACATTGGAGATTGCTATTCACAAGAAGCATTGACTGATGTGAACCATGCCTCGAACAAAAGAGATCTCAAACAATTCTAAGATTAAGAATTGTTGACTTGCATAAAGCTGGAAAGGGTCACAAAAGCATCTCTAAAAGCCTTGACGTTCATTAGTCCACGGTAAGACACATTGTCTATAAATGGAGAAAGTTCAGCACTGTTGCTACTCTCCCTTGGAGTGGCCATCCTGCAAAGATGACTGCAAGAGCACAGCACAGAATGCTCAATGAGCTAAAGACTTACAGAAATCTCTGGAACATGCTAACATCTCTATTGACGAGTCTACGATTCGTAAAACACTAAACAAGAATATTGTTCATGGGAGGACACCACGGAAGAAGCCACTGCTGCCCAAAAAAATAAATTCTGCACGTCTGAAGTTCACAAAAGAGCACCTGGATGTTCAACAGATGAAACTGTAAAGTATGGTGGAGGGGGCATCATGGTTTGGGGCTGCTTTGCTGCCTCGGGGCCTAGACAGCTTGCTATCATCGACGGAAAAATGAATTCCCAAGTTTATCAAGACATTTTGCAGGAGAATGTGAGGCTATCTGTCCACCAATTGAAGCTCAACAGAAGTCGGGTGATGCAACAAGACAACGACCCAATACGCAGAAGTAAATCAACAACACAATGGCTTCAACGGAAGAAAATACCCATTCTGGAGTTGCCCAGTCAGAGTGATTGAGATGCTGTGGTATGACCTCAAAAGAGCGGTTCACACCAGACATCCCAAGATTATTGCTGAACTGAAACAGTTTTGTATAGAGGAATGGTCCAAAATTCCTCCTGACCGTTGTGCAGGTCTGATCCGCAACTACAGAAAACATTTGGTTGAGGTTATTGCTCCCAAAGGAGGGTCAACCAGTTATTAAATCCAAGGGTTCATATACTTTTTCCACCCTGCACTGTGAATGTTTACACGGTGTGTTCAATAAAGACATGAAAACGAATAATTGTTTGTGTGTTATTAGTTTAAGCAGACTGTGTTTGTCTTAGATGAAGATCAGATCAAATTTTTTATATGACCTATTTATGTACAAATCCAAGTAATTCCAAAGGGTTTTCTTGCCACTGTATGTGAGTTTAAACTGGATAATCTGACATTTTAATTACATGTTTAAGGGCTAATGTAAACCCTGTGTGGGTGGTTGGCAGATGTGGCTGGTCTCTCTCCTTCAGAAAAGGCTTTGTGAAGAGGAACTGACGTACACATACACACACAGCAGAACTTTGTACTAATTAAAAACACCACAGGTGCACCTTATCACAGAAAGCTGTGTTTGCATTGTGTTGTGTGTAGAGCATAGAGAGAAGAAGGGGAGAGAGAGACAGAGTAAGAAAACAGAAGGAGGATGAGTCCCTTACTAAGTTGTGTTGAAGGGCAGTCTCATAGGGGGAGCTACAGCAGTTCTGTTTACAGTAGCCTAGGTGGAGATTATTGTACTCTCATAGTACTTATCACAGTGTTGAGAGAGGGCTGGCCAGTGGACAATAGATGTATGACGTAAGGTAAGTAATGATACGTCATACGGCTCATATCATTCTGCTATGTGTAACAGTCTCGTCGCCATTTTGGTTCAATACTGACTACATCCTGCTATGTCCCCATGGAAACATGGAATGTGACCCACCTCCTCCTTTCCTTCACAAAAGCAGAAACACAAAGACAAACTCCAGCTGTTTGGTTGGCTTGGGCCTGGCACTTCCCATCTTGCCCAATACATTTAGGTGTTTGGCACAGACCTGAACAACCACCTGCCCCATTATCAGTGCCATACTACCAACATGACTGGGCAGGACGATCAGCCTTGGCCTCATGCTAACATGTGTTACTCCACTCCCTCCCTAGTGCATTAGACGGTGGGTGGAGGTCAAAGACACAGCTCTGCCTCTCTGTCTTCATGCCTCTGCTGTCAAGGAGGGAAGAGACTGTTCTGGCGGGGAAAACTGGTTGAATAAATGTCATTACAACCTCATTATAACCCATTAATGACGTAATTTCAACCAGCTTTGCC
Source organism: Thymallus thymallus (assembly GCA_023634145.1). Taxonomy (NCBI): domain Eukaryota; kingdom Metazoa; phylum Chordata; class Actinopteri; order Salmoniformes; family Salmonidae; genus Thymallus; species Thymallus thymallus. The sequence goes on along the minus strand of CM042417.1, from coordinate 3,377,672 downwards.
TACTTGGTTCTCTGCAGTGGAGGTGATGGGGTCAGCTGAGGTTCCTGGGATCGGGTATGATGTAGGGTTTGATTATCCCCTCTGGTTTGTTGTGGCAGGGAATCATTCAAACACATACACACACAAACACACACACACACACACACACACACACACAGAGACACAAAGATGTAGGCAAGCATGACGTGGGGTTTAATGATGCCCTCTGGTTTGACAGGAGATGTGGCAGCCCCTACCATCTCTACCAGCTCTATCATCTCAACTGTCTCTACCAGCTCTACCATCTCTACCATCTATACCATCTCTACCATCTCTACCATCTCTACCATCTCTACCAGTTCTACCAGTTCTACCGTCTCTACCACCTCTACCAGCTCTACCACCTCTACCACCTCTACCACCTCTACCACCTCTACCATCTCTACCATCTCTACCATCTCTACCACCTCTACGACCTCTACCACCTCTACCACCTCTACCACCTCTACCATCTCTACCATCTCTACCATCTCTACCACCTCTACCAGCTCTACCATCTCTACCATCTCTACCATCTCTACCACCTCTACCACCTATACCAGCTCTACCATCTCTACCATCTCTTCCACCTCTACCACCTCTACCAGCTCTACCATCTCTACCATCTCTACCATCTCTACCAGCTCTGCCATCTCTACCATCTCTAACCATCTCTACCAGCTCTATCATCTCAACTGTCTCTACCAGCTCTACCATCTCTACCATCTCTACCAGCTCTATCATCTCTACCAGTTCTACCATCTATACCATCTCTACCAGCTCTACCATCTCTACCAGCTCTGCCATCTCTACCATCTCTAACCATATCTACCAGCTCTATCATCTCAACTGTCTCTACCAGCTCTACCATCTCTACCATCTCTACCAGCTCTACCATCTCTATCATCTCTACCAGTTCTACCATCTATACCATCTCTACCACCTCTACCATCTCTGCCATCTCTACCATCTCTAACCATCTCTACCAGCTCTATCATCTCAACTGTCTCTACCAGCTCTACCATCTCTACCAGCTCTACCATCTGTACCATCTCTACCATCTCTACCAGTTCTACCATCTCTACCATCTCTACCATCTCTACCATCTCAACTGTCTCTACCAGCTCTACCATCTCTACCATCTCTACCATCTCTACCATCCACTCCAGAACAAATCTCCACTCTAAAAGTCTAATATAAGCAGAGTCACTGACAACCGACAGCGTCCGGAGACAGTTGAGTGATCTAGTCAGAGACCCATGACGACAGCACTGGCAGCCAAAAACAAAGAGAGAAAAAGACAGAGGGAGAGGAAGTGTTCTTAGAAGATCAAATATTATCATAATGAAGAGAGTTACGCAGAGCAATATACTTCAAATCTGTAGTCTGGAATGATGAAGCAATATACTTCAAATCTGTAGTCTGGGATGATGAAACGGGTGGTATGTCATCTATGTGTTTCAAGGAGAGATGAAGCTGGTGGTATGTCATCGATGTGTTTCAAGGAGAGATGAAGCTGGTGGTATGTCATCGATGTGTTTCAAGGAGAGATGAAGCTGGTGTTATATCATAAATGTGTTTCAAGGAGAGATGAAGCTGGTGGTATGTCATCGATGTGTTTCAAGGAGAGATGAAGCTGGTGGTATGTCATCGATGTGTTTCAAGGAGAGATGAAGCTGGTGGTATGTCATCGATGTGTTTCAAGGAGAGATGAAGCTGGTGGTATGTCATCGATGTGTTTCAAGGAGAGATGAAGATGGTGGTATGTCATCGATGTGTTTCAAGGAGAGATGAAGCTGCATATACATCCCTAACTCTATACAACACTCAGTCTGGTAACTCTAACCCTATACAACACTCAGTCTGGTAACACTAACCCTATACAACACTCAGTCTGGTAACTCTAACTCTATACAACACTCAGTCTGGTAACACTAACCCTATACAACACTCAGTCTGGTAACTCTAACCCTATACAACACTCAGTCTGGTAACACTAACCCTATACAACACTCAGTCTGGTAACTCTAACCCTATACAACACTCAGTCTGGTAACACTAACCCTATACAACACTCAGTCTGGTAACCCTAACCCTATACAACACTCAGTCTGGTAACACTAACCCTATACAACACTCAGTCTGGTAACTCTAACTCTATACAACACTCAGTCTGGTAACCCTAACTCCCACATAGGCTTTAATGCATTGTCTCTCAGTCTTCTACAGAGCGACAGCAACCTTTTCATCAAGTCAGCTCATTACCACAAATCCCTCCTCCAAGCACCACTTCTTCTCCAGCAACCATCTGTAACTGTGGTGTTGGAACACCTATAACTGTGGTGTAGGAACATCTGTAACTGTGGTGTAGGAACATCTGTAACTATGGTGTAGGAACATCTGTAACTGTGATGTAGGAACATCTGTAACTATGGTGTAGGAACATCTGTAACTGTGGTGTAGGAACATCTGTAACTATGGTGTAGGAACATCTGTAACTGTGATGTAGGAACATCTGTAACTGTGGTGTAGGAACATCTGTAACTATGGTGTAGGAACATCTGTAACTGTGATGTAGGTACATCTGTAACTATGGTGTAGGAACATCTGTAACTATGGTGTAGGAACATCTGTAACTATGGTGTAGGAACATCTGTAACTATGGTGTAGGAACATCTGTAACTGTGGTGTAGGAACATCTGTAACTGTGGTGTAGGAACATCTGTAACTATGGTGTAGGAACATCTGTAACTGTGGTGTAGGAACATCTGTAACTGTGGTGTAGGAACATATGTAACTGTGGTGTAGGAACATCTGTAACTGTGGTGTAGGAACATCTGTAACTATGGTGTAGGAACATCTGTAACTATGGTGTAGGAACATCTGTAACTATGGTGTAGGAACATCTGTAACTGTGGTGTCCTGTAGATGAGGTCTAGCCTGGTCCTGTAGATGAGGTCTAACCCTGATCCTACAGATGAGGTCTAACCTGATCCTGTAGATGAGGTCTAACCCTGATCCTGTAAATGAGGTCTAGCCCCGGTCCTGTAGATGAGGTCTAACCCTGATCCTGTAGATGAGGTCTAACCCTGATCCTGTAGATGAGGTCTAACCTGGTCCTGTAGATGAGGTTTAACCCTGATCCTGTAGATGAGGTGTAACCTGGTCCTGTAGATGAGTTCTAACCCTGATCCTGTAGATGAGGTCTAACCTGATCCTGTAGATGAGGTCTAGCCCTGATCCTGTAGATGAGGTCTAACCCTTATCCTGTAGATGAGGTCTAACCCTTATCCTGTAGATGAGGTCTAGCCCTGATCCTGTAGATGAGGTCTAACCTGATCCTGTAGATGAGGTCTAACCTGATCCTGTAGATGAGTTCTAACCCTTATCCTGTAGATGAGGTCTAACCCTTATCCTGTAGATGAGGTCTAACCCTTATCCTGTAGATGAGGTCTAACCCTTATCCTGTAGATGAGGTCTAGCCCTGATCCTGTAGATGAGGTCTAACCTGATCCTGTAGATGAGGTCTAACCTGATCCTGTAGGTGAGGACTAACCTGATCCTGTAGATGGGGTCTAACCTGATCCTGTAGATGAGGTCTAACCTGATCCTGTAGATGAGGCATTACTGCATTGCATAGTCAATTGATGCATTGCACATTTCCATTATAAGGTGAATCATTGGAAATTGTAAAGCTAAAAATGATCATGTACCACTTCATACCTCATTATAGGATCTGCGCATTCCAATGTGGTTTAATACATTCAATACAGTTTGATATGCAACTTTTATCGTTAACAATTAAAGCACACATGATGTGTAAACGTGATCTAGTCATGTCCTAGCCTATCACAGAGGGAGGTGTGCGTTTGTAACTGTTGCCTGTTATGTTGGCTATTCTCCCGGCAGTTCTTGGCACTGATCGACATCGGTGAACATTTCTCCCCAACATCCAGGACACACCACATAGTGTCATATATGTTGTGCGACTCCCTTGCAGTCTCATAGGTCTGTCTCGTCCTCTGGCAGAAACTTTTCTCTGTGGTGTCAGTGTTGATCAGACCCGGCAGCACTTTCTGTATTGGCTTCGCGCCAGAGTCCACGGAGCTGTGGGTGGGAATGAACGTGGATCTATCCGTTTTCTTCCTTTGGAGAGCTCTGAACAGCGGCGGGCAAAGCCTATACCCGCAGCGACGCAGACGCACTCCCGCAAAGAGGGCTTTGCGTGAATAAAGCGAGAACAGTGTAACTGCCCCCAGATAGACATAATGCGTGTTCTGTTGAGTGTCCTGTACCCGGTGCTTTCAATCACGGTCTTCGGATTATATCCGTCAATGGTGAGTTTCCCCTCCTAATGTCTTGTCATGCCATTCGAGGTCTCTGCATGTCTGTGTCTTTGTTTCAGGATCTGCTTTTTTTTGTTGCATAATTTCACCTTTCTTAACATAGCCTCAAATTAATTGGTCTCTTTCAATTGCCCTACACACGTTGCATTTCATGAGATTCGTTTTCTTTGGCATTGCCTGCAATAACTGAGTGTCTGAAAATATAAAAAATTGTGTGAACCATTCAGAATATCAGTGAGTCAAGAAAATTATTGTTTTAGAGGGATTGAGAATGTCAGAATAACCCTCATTTTAGTCTCCTGGATGTTCAGAGAGAACAGTAGACTCGACAGTAGACTCGACAGTAGACCCTGTTATGACGTTGAGCCTCGAAACATGCACTGGAGACTGCAAACTTTAAAGTGATGAAAATGCTAATTGCGGAACCCACATATATCTCACGAAGTGATTGATATTTTCATTATGTAGGCTACATCTTAATGCAGTCAACGACCACAGCTTCTGTATTTAGCTTTTCTTGAATTCCTCAACAGGCTATTCCATTGCATTGTCCCTTTCCCAGAGCATTTTGTTAGTAAACGAATACTGGCTAGTGAATCTGTTTAGTTTATGGAAGCTGTTTTCATGTTTTCTGTCGCATCTAAACCTTCACACATCCTTCTCTATGGGGGGCGTATTCAAGTCCTGGATTTTAGGTAAACGGGTAACAGTTTGTTATATCCCCTTCATGTATCGCCTCTGTTGAAACTATGAGCGAATAAGAAATGGGCTTGGTGTTGTCAGTATGATGACGACTGGGCGGTGTGGTGTAACGGTGTGGCGCTGTCCAATACGCAGTGGTGCTGAAACCATTCACTCAACAACAGGGCGCGCAGGCGGTGTGCAGTGTCCTGCTTCTGAGTTCTATTTCATGTAGATTCCCGATCTCATTAAAAACAATACAGCCAATTGGTATTCTGATATCAATATTTTATATCTCTAGAGGACCAATTTTATTTTAAACTGAGACACCTCTATTTAATACTTCAAACATGAATGTACAGTTGAAGTCAGAAGTTTACATACACTTAGGTTGAAGTCATTAAAACTCATTTTTCAACCACTCCACAGATTTCATGTTAACAAACTATAGTTTTGGCAAGTCGGTTAGGACTTCTACTTTCTGCATGACACAAGTAATTCTTCCAACAATTGTTTACAGACAGATTATTTCACTTATAATTCACTATATCACAATTCCAGTGGGTCAGAAGTTTACAAACACTAAGTTGACTGCGCCTTTAAACAGCTTGGAAAATTCCAGAAAATGATGTCATGGCTTTAGAAGCTTCTGATAGGCTAATTGACATAATTTGAGTCAATTGGAGGTGTACCTGTGGATGTATTTCAAGGCCTACCTTCAAACTCAGTGCCTCTTTGCTCGACATCGTGGGAAAATCTAAAGAAATCAGCCAAGACCTCAGAAAATAAATTGTAGACCTCCACAAGTCTGGTTCATCATTGGGAGCAATTTCCAAACGCCTGAAGGTACCACGTTTATTTGTACAAACAAAAGTATGCAAGTATAAACACCATGGGACCACGCAGCCATCATACCGCTCAGGAAGGAGACACGATCTGTCTCTTAGAGATGAAGCACGTGGGTGGTGCTTTGCTGCAGGAGGGACTGGTGCTGGAGCTCACTGTACACTGAGTATACAAATCATTAAGGACAACTGCTCTTTCCATGACATAGACTGACCAGGTGAATCCAGGTGAAAGCTACGATCCCTTATTGATGTCACTTGTTAAATCCACTTCAATCAGTGTAGATGAAGGAGAGGAGACAGGTTAAAGAAGGATTTTTAAGCCTTGAGACAATTGAGACATGTATTGTGTATGTGTGCCATTCAGAGGGTGAATGGAAGACAAAATATTTAAGTGCCTTTGAACGGGGTATGGTAGTAGGTGCCAGGTGCACCGGTTTGTGTCTAGAACTGCAACCTGGCTGGCTTTTTCACACTCACCAGTTTTCCCGTGTGTATCAAGAATGGTCGACCACCCAAAGGACATACAACCAACTTGACACAACTGCGGGAAGCATTGGAGTCAACATGGGCCAGCATCCCTGTGGAACGCTTTTGACACCTTGTAGAGTCCACGGCCCGACAAATTGAGGCTGTTCTGATGGCAAAAGAGGGGGCTGCAACTCAATATAGACACAAACACACACACACAGCAGTCGTTGTCTCAGACACAATGTGAGCTCTCCTTATGTCTGTGTTTTCGAATGTTAATTGATTTATAAAAAATGTGAGAAAATGCAACTTATACAGGGATGAAAATGTCTCTCTTGGTACATTAAATCTCTAGATAAGATCAAACCATTGTGATTTGTCCCTTGAATGTATCTCTTGGTTTCTTCCATTATACCACATTGTGAAAAAAATATTCTTTGATGTTTAATGTGAATGTGAAACTCAAGGGACAGAGACAACTGCCAACAGCTGGTGATATTTTCCACTATAAATTGATTCTCTTATATTCCCTCACAGCTATTTTTGCTAATATAAAATATTAATAATTCAGTTCAGAAGATTTTGCTTGGCAAATACTTTCATTCAAACTAAATATGAGATGAGGAGACTGTCGAACAGAGGTCAGGACGTGAGAGACAAAAACCCTTGACATGCAGATCTCTCTTTCCATTGTATCTCTATGACTCTCTGTCTCTCTCTCCCCTCTCTCTGTCTCGCTCTCTCTCTCCCCTCTCTCTCGCTCTGTATCTCTCTCCACTCTCTCTGTCTCTCTCTCCCCTCTCTCTCCCCTCTCTCTCGCTCTGTATCTCTCTCCACTCTCTCTCTCTCTCGCTCTCTCTCTGTCTCTCTCTCCGCTCTCTCTGTCTCTCTCTCTCTCTCCCCTCTCTCTCGCTCTGTATCTCTCTCTCTCTCTCTGTCTCTCTCTCCGCTCTCTCTGTCTCGCTCTCTCTCTCCCCTCTCTCTCGCTCTGTTTCTCTCTGTCTCTCTCCCACCTCTATCTCTCTGTGAGTCAGCATGACTGCTTTACAATTCCTTGTGAATAAAATATCATAAGGCTAAAAATGTGACAACAAAAACAAAACAAAAACATGTTTTTATAATACATGTCAGTTTTCACTGGGTCCTTGTCTTCAAAGCTCAGGGGTAATGGATCGAAAATAAACAAAATAGTGCATTCTTTCTTTACAGTGGGCCCAGCAAACCAAAATTGGTTCTGTAAACATTCCCAGAACCTTCTTTAGGTCGCAGGAAATGTTCTCATTACACAAAAACTGTCAAGTCATGCTGATGATTATAGAATGTTTGTATAAAACATTTGCTTGATGTTGCAAGAAAGTTTCTAGAAAACATGTAATCTGTTCTTTAAAGATTCCCAGAATGTTTCATTAGGTTGACGGAACAGTCTGGTGGGAACATTGTGGGGACGTCACAAAAGATATGTTACCAAAAAACAAAAACTATCCAGTTGTGCGGATGATTCTACAATGTTTAAGTTAGGTTGCACAGGACGTTTCTATAATGCTGTGAGAATGTTGACAGAACACCTGGTCTAAGTTCATTAAAGGTTCCCAGAACATTTAATTAAGTTATGGGAGTTGTCTGGGATGTTGTACGATTATTATTGTGACATTCACATAGGCTACACAGAACATTCCCACAATGTTGCACAATGTTTATGCTGCCTTATGGAAGAGACAAGACATGCAGGGGTGACAGCCGTACACCTCATCCAATTCTCCCTTGTGCCCATAGGGTGAACTGGCGATAAACTGCCAGCCTGTATGCTTTGCAAACAAAATCATAAGAAAAGTTAGTCTGATACAGAAAACTAAATCACAATGTATTGGTAATGAGCATGCCCCATTATTGGTTAGAATTATATTTCATGAAGCTGAGATTCGAACTCCGTCGTCTAGTCAAAAGTCGAATGCGTTACCATTTCGCCAATGACTGGAACCTCTGACTGGATGTAATACAGCCATCATCCAGACAGACTGACAGGAACCTCTGACTGGATGTAATACAGCCATCATCCAGACAGACTGACAGGAACCTCTGACTGGATGTAATACTGCCATCATCCAGACAGACTGACAGGAACCTCTGACTGGATGTAACACAGCCATCATCCAGACAGACTGACAGGAACCTCTGACTGGATGTAATACTGCCATCATCCAGACAGACTGACAGGAACCTCTGACTGGATGTAACACAGCCATCATCCAGACAGACTGACAGGAACCTCTGACTGGATGTAATACAGCCATCATCCAATAAACTAATTCCCAGACTAGGAGCTACTCAGTAAATTCAGCCATTTTAGGGAGTTCCAACATTTTCTCTCCTGCAAGTGACACAACAATGTCAATATGGTGATTTACAGTTACAGTTAGCTGGCGTTCTAAATCCTAAACTTTGTTTGAATACTCAAACTCACCGCACTAAACGTACTATTTGTGACGTACGTTGAGTATATAGTATGCTTATTGGTCATAGTATGGATAGAGTTAGTATACCAATAGTTCCCGGATGTCGTACTACATTCTCCAAAATACGAAGTATACAGGCAGTGTACACGACTTCCCCACTTTTAGGGACCATAATGCAATTCTTTAGAAAATGGGCGTGGCTTCACAACGTTTTCAGATTTAGATAGATAGATAGATAGATTGGTACTTTATTTAACGAAAATGGCAGAAAATATGCAGACGAGAGCGGATAAAAAGTGCTTGCTTTAACTATGACACGTTAAGAAAATGTTTTGCAATGTAATAAAGTCATGAATTTTCAAATAAGTTACACGTTATGTTGGCTACACTATCCTTACAGTATGTACCGGTATGTTAGCTAGTTACCTAACGTTAGTTGGCTACTAATACGTTGAAATTGCCAGGCAGTATTTTAACTATCTGCTATCTAACTAACTACCCAACGTTTACTGACTTGATTATTCACATCATTATTAGCTAAGTGGTTTTAGTCGTTGTGTGTTTCAAATAACACGATTCTATTACAGAATGTTGTGTGTGCTGGATTTGCACATGCAAGCCAAGCGCCACCACTACTATCAGCAGCACTGTCAAAGCTGTACAAAAAAGTCTGCAAACAAGCGCACACACCGGCCACGAACCATGTGCTTACAATACCGCGTTGGTGATAAGGTAGTATTTGTTCGACCGCATGGGAAAACGTCTGTGTGAGCATTTGAAATAAGATCAGGATGAAACGAGCAGGATCAAAATGTTTGCAAATATCTTTGATACCGATGTTATTAGTAACTTCTGGGGTAGCTAGCTAACTTCAGCTTGGTAACATTACCTAGCTAGCACCAATACAACTTTCGTTAGCCTGAAAACAATTACCAATTGAAACTGCAGTCATTTTCAATATTCTTAGCAATGATTTAGGAATCCATGTTAGTAAGTAATAGCTAGGTAGCCACTTGAACTTCAGACAATTCATAAAAAATAACTAGCTAGCCAGCTACTTAACCCTGTTGCCCAAAGCTAACGTTATAAACAGCCAGTAAACTTCATCTGTCTGGTGAGTCTCGACCGGACCGGGTTATGTGTTGTGATAATAGCCACAATAAGGATTAGCCACAATAGTGGACATTGCGGTTCGTCTTCAAAATAAAAGTAGGTAAGGCTGTACAGTTAAATAAGTATGCCCCCAATGCAATTCTAAAGTCTTATACATCCAGTGTAATTTCAACAGATTTTTGTAAAATTAACAAATTATTGTATTTTGTTGATTTGAACAACATTCCAACCTCGTTAAGCATGATCAATTCAATTATAGCATAATTCCATTATTTGTATTAATTTGCATCACTGTCAATGACATACCTTTATTTTGAAGGCTAACCGCAAATTCCACTATTGTGGCAAATCCTTATTGTGGCTAGATTCACAAAGATGGGTCGACTACTATGAATCAAATAAGAACAGTTTTATAAATGAGGGATATTTTAGATGATGACATCTAGCTAAATAGTTAGCTAGCTAACTATAGCTACTGAAATACATTATGTTTTTGGGGAAGAACATTGTGTTTGCATCCATCAGCTAGCTAGCTTGTTTTATGATCAGCACTGTCCAGAGCTTGGGGAAGGACAGGTGCGCGAGAAAACCTTACCAGCATCATAGCATACTTATCGATGAAGCATTGTCACATGAAATACTAATGATAGTGTAGTGTGGTCGACTAAGCCTAGTCAGTGACACCCACAGAACATGAGTTTTAATAAATAATAAGTTCGTAGTTCTTATTTCAGGACATCGGAACCACTGTGAAATGACCATTGTGAAATGATACCAATGTGAAATGGGTCACATTATCTCACCAGTCAATAGGTGATTTTCCACACTCTTCACAGTTGTCTTCTGTGGGTGTCACTGAGTCGGCTGATACGCCATACCATGGACCCAATGTTCCACAGGTAAGGTGGTACGTTGCAGGCAAATGAGAAATAAGTGCACTCAGGCTATTCAGAAGGCCAAAGTTAGTTACTTTAAGGAAAAGTTATCTCTCTGTGGGTCTAATTCTGGAAATCGGTTAAAGAACTTGAGAATAAACCCTCCTCCTCACAGCTGCCCATGTCCCTTAAAGTTGATGATGTGGTTGTTACTGACAAGAAGCACATGGCTGAGCTCTTTAACCAACACTTCATTAAGTCAGGATTCCTGTTTGACTCAGCCATGCCTCCTTGCCCGTCCAACATTTCCTCATCTGCCACCCCTTCCAATGCAACTATCCCCGATGCTTCTCACTCTTTTTCCCCTGCCCCGCTACAAAGTTTTCCCTGGAGGCAGTTACTGAGTCCGAGGTACTAAAGGAGCTCCTGAAACTTGACCCCAAAAAACCATCTGGGTCAGATGGTTTAGACCCTTTCTTCTTTAAGGTTGCTGCCCCTATTATCGCCAAGCCTATCTCCGACCTTTTTAACCTGCCTTCTAGGGAGGTTCCCATTGCTTGGAAGGCAGTCACGGTTAGTACTTTATTTAAAGGGGGAGATCAAGCTGATCCTAACTGTTATAGGCCTATTTCTAGTCTGCCATGTTTATCATAAGTGTTGGGAAAACTTGTCAATAATCAATTGACTGGCTTTCTTGATGTCTATAGTATTCTCTCTGGTATGCAATCTGGTTTCCGCTCAGGTTATGGATGTGCCACTGCAACCTTAAAGATCCTGAATGATGTCACCACTGCCCTAGATTCTAAGCAATGTTGTGCTGCTATTTTTATTGACTTGGCCAAAGCTTTTGATACAGTAGACCATTCCATTCTTGTGGGCCGGCTAAGGAGTCTTGGTGTCTCTGAGGGTCTTTGGCCTGGTTTGTTAACTACCTCTCTAAAAGAGTGCAGTCAGAAAAAGTCAGAAAATCTGCTGTCTCAGCCACTGCCTGTCACCAAGGGAGTTCCCCAAGGCTCAATCCTAGGCCCCATGCTCTTCTCAATTTACATCAACAACATAGCTTAGGCAGCAGGAAGCTCTCTCATCCATTTATATGCAGATAATCAGCTGGCCCCTCCCCGGATTTTGTGTTAAATGCTCTACAACAAGGCTTTCTTAGTGTCCAACAAGCTTTCTCTACCCTTAACGTTGTTCTGAACACCTCCAAAACAAAGGTCATGTGGTTTGGTAAGAAGAATTCCCCTCTCCCCACAGGTGTGATTACTACCTGTGATGGCTTAGAGCTTGAGGTAGTCACCTCATACAAGTACTTGTATGGCTAGACAGTACACTGTCCTTCTCTCAGCACATATCAAAGCTGCAGGCTAAAGTTAAATCTAGACTTGGTTTCCTCTATCGTAATCGCTCCTCTTTCACCCCAGCTGTCAAACTAACCCTGATTCAGATGACCATCCTACCCATGCTAGATTACGGAGACATAATTTATAGATCGGCAGGTAAGGGTGTTCTCGAGCGGCTAGATGTTCTTTACCATTCAGCCATCAGATTTGCCACCAATGCTCCTTATAGGACACATCACTGCACTCTATACTCCTCTGTAAACTGGTCATCTCTGTATACCCGTCGCAAGACCCACTGGTTGATGCTTATTTATAAAACCCTCTTAGGCCTCACTCCCGCCTATCTGAGATATCTACTGCAGCTCTCATCCTCCACATACAACACCCGTTCTGCCAGTCACATTCTGTTAAAGGTCCCCAAAGCACACACATCCCTGGGTCGCTCGTCTTTTCAGTTCACTGCAGCTAGCGACTGAAATGAGCTGCAACAAACACTCAAACTGGACAGTTTTAACTCATTCTCTTTATTCAAAGACTCAATCATGGACACTCTTACTGACAGTTGTGGCTGCTTTGCGTGATGCATTGTCATCTCTACCTTCTTGCCCTTTGTGCTGTTGTCTGTACCCAATAATGTTTGTACCATGTTTTTGCTGCTACCATGTTGTATTGCTACCATGTTGTTGTCATGTTGTGTTGCTACCACGCTGTGTTGTCATGTTGCTGCCTTGCTATGTTGTTGTCTTAGGTATCTCTTTATGTAGTGTTGTTTTTTCTCTCTTGTCGTGATGTGTGTTTGGTCCTATATTTATATTTTATTTATCTTTATTTAGTTGTATTTTTAGTCCCCACAGGAGGTCTTTTGCCTTTTGGTAGGCCGTCATTGTAAATAAGAATTTGTTCTTAACTGACTTGCCTAGTTTAACAAAGGTACAAAACAAATATTGCAATATGAATGTCCAATTCGCACAATGGACTGTTCCGACAACCTAATGAAACATTCTGGGAACGTTTTAAAGAACCGACTAAATGTGTTCTGGGAACATTCTTGCAACATCAGGTGAAGTTTTTATACGAACATTGTATAGCCATCAGCACGACTGGACAGTTTTTGTATTATGAGAACTTTGCTGCAACGTAATGAATGTTCTGGGAACTTTCACTCAGAGAACAAATTTTGGTTTGCTGGGAAAACATTACTGGTACAATGTGCTATTACATTACCTGGAAACCTAATCAGAAATGTTGGGTAATATTCTGTGGTGGTTGTTATAGATGTTGTGCACAACATTTTAGTGAATGTTGGGAGAACATTCCAAGGATATTTCAATTAAAACATAAACATAATATATACACTACCATTCAGAAGTTTGGGGTCACTTAGAAATGTCCTTGTTTTTTATCAGAAATACAGTGTATACATTGTTAATGTTGTAAATGACTATTGTAGCTGGAAACGGCTGATTTTTAATGGAATATCTACATAGGCATACAGAGGCCCATTATCAGCAACTATCACTCCTGTGTTCCAATGGCACGTTGTGTTAGCTAATCCAAGTTTATCATTTTAAAAGGCTAATTGATTATTAGAAAACCCTTTTGCAATTATGTTAGCACAGCTGAAAGCTGTTGTGCTGATTAAAGAAGCAATAAAACTGGGCTTCTTTAGACTAGTTGAGTATCTGGAGCATCATCATTTGTGGGTTCGATTTCAGGCTCATAATGGCCAGAAACAAAGTACTTTCTTCTGAAACAGTCTATTCTTGTTCTGAGAAATAAAGGCTATTCCATGCGAGAAATTGCCAAGAAACTGAAGATATTGTACAGCACTGTGTACTACTCCCTTCACAGAACAGCTCAAACTGGCTCTAACCAGAATAGAAAGAGGAGTGGGAGGCCCTGGTGCACAACTGAGCAAGAGGACAAGTACATTAGAGTGTCTAGTTTGAGAAACAGACGCCTCACAAGTCCTCAACTGGTAGATTCATTAAATAGTACCCGCATAACACCAGTCTCAATGTCAACAGTGAAGAGGTGACTCCGGGATGCTGACCTTCTAGGCAGAGTTGCAAAGAAAAAAACATATCTCAATAAAAATTAAGATTAAGATGGGCAAAAGAACACAGACACTGGACAGAGGAAGTTATGGACAGACAAATCTAAGTATGAGGTGATCGGATCACAAAGCAGAACATTGGTGAGACGTTTGACGCCATCTGTCAGGCATGGTGGAGGCAATGTGATGGTCTGGGGTGCTTTGGTGGTGGTAAAGTGGGAGATTTGTACAGGGTAAAAGGGATCTTGAAGAAGGAAGGCTATCACTCCATTTTGCAACACCATGCCATACCCTGTGGACGGCGCTTAATTGGAGCCTATGCAATAACTATTTAGGGAAGAAGCAGTCAGCTGGTAATCTGTCTATAATGCAGTGGCCAGAACAGTCACCAGATCTCAACCCTATTGAGCTGTTGTGGGAGCAGCTTGACCGTATGGTACGTAAGAAGTGCCCATCAAGCCAATCCAACTTGTGGGAGGTGCTTCAGGAAGCAAGGGGTGAAATCTCTTCAGAATTTAATTGTAATCCTAGCTAATGATCTGGGAATGTTTCCAGTTTGCTGGGGGGATTGTATTTTTTACTATTCCTTGCATTTCTTAGCCTCAGCCCTAGGTTCAGCTAGGGTTCTAACAAACATGATGGAAGAGTTAGGAGGAGCGAGAGATTTACCCACCATCATTCACTCTGACTGATGATGTGACAAACTGGATGTGTGGGGTTGTCATTGTTGAAAATAGACATCAAGCAATGCAGATGATCAAAGAAATGCAGTATTCCCTCAGTGTCTCCCACTACATCTATCCATGTTGATAATACAAATAACTAGATAAAGACTCCAGTCCATTGATGTGATATTACTGTGTAAATGAAAGTGCCACTTCATTTGACATTAGACTTTCTTTAGATATAACAAGCTTTACCTCCTTATGGGCGATGTTAGCTCTAAGAATAATCAACTTTACCTCCCTATGTTATCTGTAAGAATAATTCCAGACACAGTAATCATACTACCATACAGTGGGGAGAACAAGTATTTGATACACTGTCGATTTTGCAGGTTTTCCCACTTACAAAGCATGTAGAAGTCTGTAATTTGTATCATAGGTACTCTTCAACTGTGAGTGACGGAATCTAAAACAAAAATCCAGAAAATCACATTGTATGATTTTTAAGTAATTAATTTGCATTTTATTGCATGACATAAGTATTTGATACATCAGAAAAGCAGAACTTAATATTTGGTACAGAAACCTTTGTTTGCAATTACAGAGATCATACGTTTCCTGTAGTTCTTGACCAGGTTTGCACACACTGCAGCAGGGATTTTGGCCCACTCCTCCATACAGTCTGGACATGCGCTGGCTTGAGCAGGGGGACGTTGCGTGCGCTGCAGGATTTTAATCCATGACGGCGTAGTGTGTTACTAATGGTTTTCTTTGAGACTGTGGTCCCAGCTCTCTTCAGGTCATTGACCAGGTCCTGTCGTGTAGTTCTGGGCTGATCCCTCACCTTCTTCATGATCATTGATGCCCCACGAGGTGAGATCTTGCATGGTGCCCCAGACCGAGGGAGATTGACCGTCATCTTGAATTTCTTCCATTTTCTAATAATTGCGCCAACAGTTGTTGCCTTCTCACCAAGCTGCTTGCCTATTGTCCTGTAGCCCATCCCAGCCTTGTGCAGGTCTACAATTTTATCCCTGATGTCCTTACACAGCTCTCTGGTCTTGGCCATTGTGGAGAGGTTGGAGTCTGTTTGATTGAGTGTGTGGACAGGTGTCTTTTAAACAGGTAACGAGTTCAAACAGGTGCAGTTAATACAGGTAATGAGTGGAGAACAGGAGGGCTTCTTAAAGAAAAACTAACAGGTCTGTGAGAGCCGGAATTCTTACTGGTTGGTAGGTGATCAAATACTTATGTCATGCAATAAAATGCAAATTAATTATTTAAAAATCATACAATGTGATTTTCTGGATTTTTGTTTTAGATTCCGTCTCTCACAGTTGAAGTGTACCTATGATAAAAATTACAGACCTCTACATGCTTTGTAAGTAGGAAAACCTGCAAAATCGGCAGTGTATCAAATACTTGTTCTCCCCACTGTATGTTCTGACCAGATCTATTCATCCATCTAGATTATAATTATTTGGGGGTATTTTATTAGGATCCCCATTAGCTGTTGTAAAAGCTGCAGCTACTCTTCCTGGTTCACACAGAACATGAAACATGACATAATACAGAACTTTAAAAGACAAGAACAGCTCAAGGACAGAACTACAGTACATGCGTGCATTTAAAAACATCACACATAGCCTACATATCAATACATACACACAAAATATCTAGGTCAAATAGGGGAGAGGCGTTGTGCCGTGAGGTGTTGCTTCATCTGTTTTTTGCTGTTAATTTGAGAAATATGAGATGGAAGGGTGTTCCATGCAATAATGGCTCTACATAATACTGTACGCTTATTTGAATTTGTTCTGCATTTGGGGACTATGAAAAGACCCCTGGTGGCATGTCTGGTGGGGTACGTGTGAAAAGACCCCTGGTGGCATGTCTGCTGGGGTACGTGTGTGTGTCAGAGCTGTGTGTAAATTGACTATGCAAACAATTTGGAATTTTCAACACATTAATGCTTCTTGCATGTATAGTATTTATATCAGCCCTCTGAATACAATGAAGAGCAAGACGTGCCACTCTGTTCTGGGCCAGATGCAGCTTAACTAAATCTTTCTTTGCAGCACTGGACCACATGACTGGAAAATAATCAAGATAAGATACAACTAGAGCCTGCAGGACTTGACCACATGACTGGACAATAATCAAGATAAGATACAACTAGAGCCTGCAGGACTTGACCACATGACTGGACAATAATCAAGATAAGATGCAACTAGAGCCTGCAGGACTTGACCACATGACTGGACAATAATCAAGATAAGATACAACTAGAGCCTGCAGGACTTGACCAAATGACTGGACAATAATCAAGATAAGATGCAACTAGAGCCTGCAGGACTTGACCACATGACTGGACAATAATCAAGATAAGATACAACTAGAGCCTGCAGGACTTGACCAAATGACTGGACAAAAATCAAGATAAGATACAACTAGAGCCTGCAGGACTTGACCAAATGACTGGACAATAATCAAGATAAGATACAACTAGAGCCTGCAGGACTTGACCAAATGACTGGACAATAATCAAGATAAGATACAACTAGAGCCTGCAGGACATGACCAAATGACTGGACAAAAATCAAGATACGATGCAACTAGAGCCTGCAGGACTTGACCACATGACTGGACAAAAATCAAGATAAGATACAACTAGAGCCTGCAGGACTTGACCAAATGACTGGACAAAAATGAAGATATGATAAAACTAGAGCCTGCAGGACTTGCTTTGTGGAATGTGGTGTCAAAAAAGCAGAACATCTCTTTATTACGGACAGACCTCTCCCCATCTTTACAACCATTAAATCTATATGTTTTGACCATGACAGTTTACAATCTAAGTAATTTAGTCTCCTCAAGTTGTTCAACAGCCACACCATACATTACCAGATTCAGCTGAGGTCTAGAACATAGGGAATGATTTGTACCAAATACAATGCTCTTCGTTTTAGAGATGTTCAGGAGATCTATCTATCTATAAATCTCTCTATCCCTCTTTCCTCTCCTCCATCCCTCATTCCTCTTCTTAATTACAGTAATTGTGGCCCTGAGCGTTGATTCAGACAGTCCCCACAGCACCCCAGCACCCAGACAGTAATTGTGTGTGCTTGTGTGGGTGTGTGTGTGCGTGATGCAGACAGTCCCCGTATTAGACACATATCACTGCACAGCACCCAGGGCCTTTAATAACGGAGAAGAATGGATTGGAAGTTTGGTTTAACTACACTTCCACTGTGCAGTACAAACAAGCAAGCAATTCTGCGGCTGTGTAACGTAGACGCAGGGGATCAGGAAGCAGGTGCAGTTAGTGAGTTTAATAATAACAAACATGGAACGATAACAAAACAAGAGAAGTGTCTGACATGGAAACACAAACAATACTACCTGATGACTGACAAAACAAAGTGCTAGATAAATGTAAGTAATGAAGTCCAGGTGTGCGTAATTCATTCATAGGTTGAGAGAGAGAGGAAACAGCAGGACTGGGACAAGGTAGTTCTTTCATAGGTTGAGAGAGAGAGGAAACAGCAGGACTGGGACAAGGTAGTTCATTCGTAGGTTGAGAGAGAGAGAGGAAACAGTAGGACTGGGACAAGGTAGTTCATTCATAGGTTGAGAGAGAGAGGAAACAGCAGGACTGGGACAAGGTAGTTCATTCATAGGTTGAGAGAGAGAGAGGAAACAGCAGGACTGGGACAAGGTAGTTCATTCATAGGTTGAGAGAGAGAGAGGAAACAGCAGGACTGGGACAAGGTAGTTCATTCATAGGTTGAGAGAGAGAGGAAACAGCTGGACCGGGACAAGGTAGTTCATTCATAGGTTGAGAGAGAGAGGAAACAGCTGGACCGGGACAAGGTAGTTCATTCATAGGTTGAGAGAGAGAGGAAACAGCTGGACCGGGACAAGGTAGTTCATTCATAGGTTGAGAGAGAGAGAGGAAACAGCAGGACTGGGACAAGGTAGTTCATTCATAGGTTGAGAGAGAGAGAGGAAACAGCTGGACCGGGACAAGGTAGTTCATTCATAGGTTGAGAGAGAGAGGAAACAGCAGGACTGTCAGATGAACCTGTAGCCATATTACTGCAACATTATGTAACATGAAATCTTCTCTAAGCTTTACAGGAATGTGGATCTGAATATAGACCGAGACACCGCCACCATTGGCATTTCTGTATTTTCGGTAGATGTGATAACCATGCATTGCTACCACTGTATAATCAAAGGTATTATCTAAGTGAGTTTCAGAGATATGTTACAAGCAAGTTATTTACTTCATTAACCTTAGGCTACATTTGTTAATATGGGCTATTTTTAGCACTTATTTTTAATGCTTTACTGGGAAGCTTATCAGAAGTAGACATGCTCATGTTATTTATGTTAGTGCAGGGTGAGCTGCACTCAGTGGACTTCCTACTAGGGCACACCACCTAACTATTAACAGTAACTCTGGTTCATAGGCACATGATTACTGCATACAATTGCTGTAAGATCAACAGAGGTATTCAGGGCAGTTAGGGGGACATACATTAGGTTACTTACATTGTGTCTGCCGACGCCACTGGGATAATGTACATCTGATGCAGCATTATGACAACTCAGCATCACAATGGTAGGGATTAACTTAGCTGGGCTTGGGTCATTGTCTCAACGCAGCCTTGAAATGCGTGGACAGAGTCCAGGAGCCAAGAGCTTCTGTTTTCAGAAGTTATCTATAAAAGTGTTTCCAACAAAGCTAGAGTAACATTTTAGCCAGATGTGTAATGCCAGTAGCCTGCTTATTCTTTCACACCCGCGACCCAACGATGGTACTGGACCTGAAATAGTTGGATGCTTTTTGGAATCTTTCGGTTATAGAATAAGTTCTTTAAAATCAATTTTCAAACTGTACAAAGCATGAATTGCAACATTTTTAAAACTATCACCCTGTGCAGTCCATACACAGTACACTATAGTTCCAGGTCTCTGTAAGTTAGATAGGGCAGGATCTGATACAAGACTACATTGGTTTCACACAGAGATACACTCCAAAGGATAGTCATTAATCATTCTCACAAAATACCTTTCACTGGAGCCCTGGAGCTGCCTCCTGCAGCCCCATCCCCAGTGGACCAGCACTGCTTTACTCCTTTCACAAGCATCTGGGGTTGTCTATTTCACCCCCATCTCTCTCTCTCTCTCTCTCTCTCTCTCTCTCTCTCTCTCTCTCTCTCTCTCTCTCTCTCTCTCTCTCTCTCTCTCTCTCTCTCTCTCTCTCTCTCTCTCTCTCTCTCTCTCTCTCTCTCTCTCTCTCTCTCTCTCTCTCTCCTCGTTTAAAGGAATGGAGAAAAAATATATAGACATGCATCAATCTAAGTAATAAAATAATCCCTATCAAAATCTGTCAGTTTAAGCTAGAGATATCTGGTTTACCTCTCGATCCACTGCATCCATCTATGTCAAATGTATTAAAAATAAAAAACAGAAATATCAAGTATTCAGACCCTTTACTCAGTACTTTGTTGAAGCACCATTGGCAGAGATTACAGCCTTGAGTCTTGTTACAGCCTTGAGTCTTGTTGGGTATGACGCTACAAGCTTGGCACACCTGTATTTAGGGAGTTTCTCCCAGCTCTGTCAGGTTGGATGGAGAGCATCGCTGCACAGCTATTTTCAGGTCCGGGCTGGGCCACTCATGGACATTCTTAGACTTGTCCTGAAGCCACTCCTGCTTTGCCTTTTGGCAAACTCCATGCGGGCTGTCGTATGCCTTTTACTTTTTTACGGAATGGCTTCCGTCTGGCCACTCTACCATTCACTGCTGCAGATATTTGTTGGTACCTTTCCCCAGATCCGTGCCTCAACACAATTATGTCTTGGTGCTCTATGGACAATTCCTTCGACCTCATGGCCTGGTTTTTGCTCTGTCATGCACTGTCAACTGTGGGACCTTATATACTTTGTAGACATCTACTTTGTGCCTGACATGAGTAATTCTTCCAACAATTGATTACAGACAGATTATTTAACTTATAATTCACTATATCACAATTCCAGTGGGTCAGAAGTTAACATACACTAAGTTGACTGTGTCTTTAAAAAGCTTGGAAGATTCCAGAAAATTATGTCATGGCTTTAGAAGCTTCTAATAGCCTAACTGACATCATTTGAGTCAATTGGAGGTGTACCTGTGGATGTATTTCAAGGCCTGCCTTCAAACTCAGTGCCTCTCTGCTCGACCTCATAAAAAAAATTATATATATACATATATAGTCTGGTTCATCCTTGGGAGCAATTTACAAATGCCTGAAGGTACCACGTTCATCTGTACAAACAATAGTACGCAAGTATAAACACCATGGGACCACGCAGCCGTCATACCTCTCAGGAAGGAGACACGTTCTGTCTCCTAGAGATTAACATACTTTGGTGCGAAAATCAATCCCAGAACAACAGCAAAGGACCTTGTGAAGATGCTGGAGGAAACAGGTACAAAAGTATCTATATCCACAGTAAAACGAATCCTATATCGACATGAAAGGCCACTGAGCAAGGAAGAAGCCACTGCTCCAAACGTCATGAAAAAGCCAGACTACGGTTTGCAACTGCACATTGGGACAAAGATCGTACTTTTTGGACAAATGTCCTCTGCTCTGATGAAACAAAAATAGAACTGTTTGGCCATAATGACCATCGTTATGTTTGGAGGAAAAAGGGTGAGGCTTGCAAGCCGAAGAACATCATCCCAACCGTGAAGCACGGGGGTGGCAGCATCATGTTGGGGGGGTGCTTTGCTGCAGGAGGGACTGGTGCACTTCACAAAATAGATGGCATCATGAGGAAGGAAAATTATGTGGATATATTGAAGCAACATCTCAAGACATCAGTCAGGAAGTTAAAGCTTGGTCGCAAATGGGTCTTCCAAATGGACAATGACCCCAAGCATACTTCCAAAGTTGTGGCAAAATGGCTTAAGGACAACAAAGTCAAGGTATTGGAGTGGCCATCACAAAGCCCTGACCTCAATCCTATAGAAAATGTGTGGGCAGAACTGAAAAAGCGTGTGCGAGCAAGGAGGCCTAAAAACCTGACCAAAACCTGATAAATAATTATCTCTACAATTTTTCTGACATTTCACATTCTTAAAATAAAGTGGTGATCCTAACTGACCTAAGACAGGGAATTCTTACAAGGATTAAATTGTGAAAAACTGAGTTAAAATGTATATGGCTAAGACGAACTGACTTGTTGGAAAGTTGGCATCCTATGACGTTGCCACGTTGAACGTCGCTGAGCTCTTCAATAAGGCCAATTTACTGCCAATGTTTGTCTATGGAGATTGCATGGCTGTGTGCTGAAATATCTGAATCCAGTCATTTGAAGGGGTGTCCACATACTGCTGTATATATAGTATATCTCCTAGCGTTGCTGTAGGACAGACACTTCAAAACCTTATTTCTTATGATTTGACTGTCTTTTTTGCCGTTTATAAATGTGTTATTCAAATAACTAAATGATCCATGGTATGACCGTGTTAAACAGGGACGGAGTGGGACTAATTTCCAGGAGTTTCATGTCTCAGACCAGCCCACTTTAGTTCACTGTCACGGTGCGGAGGCAGGACACGAGGCGCAGAGCTGTCGTAAAGACATTCCTTAATTATCTCTTACAAAAACAGCAAAGGAGAGAAAGCAACCATGTTCCGATGTGCACCACGCACAATTCACACATAAAGAACCACAACGCAGTTGGGAAACATAACAAGACAACGCAGGGCAACTGCATCTAATTGGGGACCAACAAAAACCAAACATAGAGTTCACTAGGACTCTACTGTCAAGCCATGAGCATGACCCCTCGACAACCATAGAGAAGTCAAGGACCTGACAGTTCATCTATCTATCTATCTATCTATCTATCTATCTATCTATCTATCTATCTATCTATCTATCTATCTATCTATCTATCTATCATCTACATTTGGCCTCATCTTGTGAAGCTTTTTTTTTTTATTATTAGTACTAGGTCCACAAAAATGTTACCACCCTGTGACGCATGCGTGGTCGCACCTCGTGCTTGTTTGTGTCTGAAATGCATCTACCAAGTGTATCAGTAGCAGGGTGTGCAAGAGTGCGACGCAGAGCAGCCAACGCTTCTGCAAGTGTAACGTACATGTAGCCCACGTTTCTGCAAGAGTAGCCTACAATAATCTATAAAAAAATATATTGTGTTTACCGACCCTGTCACTGGCCCACCTGGAATGTTTCAGTTTCTCCCGATTAGCCACACCGGGCCTGATGTTAAAACTATTCTATATGTCAATCAATCCCCCACCCCAAACCCCCATATATTGGAATATCTATCTCTTTCTATCACTAGCTGTATGATTTAGCTACCAACTTACATTGAAAAATGTTGTCTTTCGTCCAACGGCATTTATCCAGGTTATGGAATCGCTTCTGATATTTTCCTGTGTGTGTGTGTGTGTGTGTGTGTGTGTGTGTGTGTGTGTGTGTGTGTAGACCATCGGGCCTAAGGAGGGTTGGCAGGTGTACAGTTCAGCCCAGGATACTGACGGGCGGTGTATCTGCACGGTGGTGGCACCTGAACAGAACCTCTGCTCCAGAGACGCCAAGGGAAGACAGCTCCGCCAGCTACTAGAGAAGGTCACACACAAACACAAAGCATACACATTATATTTATTTATCTTTGGATCTCAGTCAGGGTCTCAATTTACTGTTGAGCGTTAGAGGTGCAATTTCAAAATTTGGGTGGAATCAGCTGTTTTTTTCTGAATTAGCCCCCATGTCAGCTCAGGTAGATCGCTTGAGATTTACTCGGAATAGGATGACTGTCCTGCCACTAGGGGCAACAGTGAGTGCTCTTACAATCAAGTAGGCTTGGGTTTTGCTAGGGTCTTGTAGACTGTGGTGAAATATGGCCGTAATCCCATGACTCCGGATCCGAAGGTAATCCCATGACTCCGGATGCAAAGGTAATCCCATGACTCCGGATCCGAAGGTAATCCTATGACTCCGGATCCAAAGGTAATCCCATGACTCCGGATCCGAAGGTAATCCCATGACTCCGGATCCAAAGGTAATCCCATGACTCCGGATCCGAAGGTAATCCCATGACTCCGGATCCAAAGGTAATCCCATGACTCCGGATCCGAAGGTAATCCCATGACTCCGGATCCAAAGGTAATCCCATGACTCCGGATCCAAAGGTAATCCCATGTCTAAAAAATAAGTAAAATGGATTTGTTAAAGGCACCGAAAGTAATTTTTTGCAAAAATGAAAATTACATCTATAAAATAAACTAAAGTAAGAAAAGTACTACAATAAAATAACTATAACGAGGCGATATACAGGGGATACTGATGGGGTTTCAAGGGTACAGGTTAGTCCAGGTATTTGAGGTAATATGTACAGTACCAATCAAACGTTTGCTGTCATCAAGCAAAGGGGGGCTACTTTGAAGAATCTCAAATATAAAATATACTTGTATTATTTCATAGTTTTGATGTCATCACTATTATTTTGCAATGTATAAAATAGTAAAAATGAAGAAAAACCCTGGAATGAATAGGTGTGTCAACTTTTGACTGGTACTAGAAAACAGGAACAATCGAGAGAAAGGAGCAGAGGGAAAACCACTGGTAGGCTTGATGAAACAAAACCAACTGGCAACAGATGACAGAGAACACAGGTATAAATACACTGGGGATAATGAGGAAGATGGGTGACACCTGGAGGGGGGTGGAGACAATCACACAGACAGGTGAAACAGATCAGGTGTGACAACTACTTAAGTATTTTTTGTAGGTATTTGTAAAAAAAAACTTTTTTTTTATTACTTAACTACATTCCTAAAGAAAATACTGCATTTACTACAGATTTCACAACATATTAAGTGTGTGCTCTCAGGCCCCTACTCAACTACCACATACCACAAAGCCATGTGTATGTGTGTGTACAGTGAATATGTTATAATGTGTGTGTATGCATGTGTCTGTGCCTATCTTTGAGTTGCTTCACAGTCCCCGCTGTTCCATAAGGTGTATTTTTACCTCCTTTTTAAATCTGATTCTACTGCTTGCATGAGTTACTTGATGTGGAATAGAGTTCCATGTAGTCATGGCTCTATGTAGTTCTGTGCGCCCCTCATAGTCTGTTCTGGACTTGGGGACTGTGAAGAGACCTCTGGTGGCATGTCTTGTGGGGTATGCATGCGGGTCTGAGCTGTGTGCTAGTCGTTTAAACAGACAGCTGGGTGCATTCAACATGTCAATACCTCTCACTAATACAAGTAGTGATGAAGTCAATCTCTCCTCCACTTTGAGCTATGAGAGATTGACATGCATATTATTAATGTTAGTTCTCCGTGTACTTTTAAGAGCCAGCTGTTCTGCCCTGTTCTGAACCAACTGCAATTTCCCCAAGACCCTCTTTGTGTCACCTGACCACACGACTGAACAGTAGTCCAGGTGACAAAACTGTTAAGTAGGCAGAGCAGCGCTTTATTATGGACAGACTTCTCCCCATCCTAGCTACTGTTAAATCAATATGTTTTGACCATGACACTTCACAATCCAAGCAGTTTATTCTCCTTAACTTGCTCAATTACCACATTATTCATTACAAGATTTGGTTGAGGTTTAGGGTTTTAGTGAATGCCCTCGAGCGCCAGGGTGGGGGAGCAAGCGTGACACTAGTAGGCTTAAATTGAAGATATGGTAGATAGGAGTGGTAATATCGTCCACTATTATCCTCAATAATATTTCATCCAAGTTGTCAGACCCCGGCGGCTTGTCATTGTTGATAGACAACAATACTTTTTTCACCTGTTCCGCACTGACTTTACAGAGTCAGTTCTTGTCTTTCATAATTTGGTCAGATATACTTGGATGTGTAGTGTCAGCGTTTGTTGCTGGCATGTCAAACCTAAATTTGCTAATCTTGCCAATGAAAATATAATTAAAGTAGTTGGCAATGTCAGTGGGTTTTGTGATGAATGAGCCATTTGATTCAATGAATGATGGAGCTGAGTTTTCCTTCGTTCCTACAATTTCATTTAAGGTGCGCCAAAGCTTTTTACTGTCATTCTTTATGTCATTTATCTTTGTTTTGGCCTCCTGAGCAGCGCACCGGTCCAAAGCAATGCATCGCAGTGCTAGAGGCATCACTACAGATCCGTGTTCGGTCCTGGGCTGTGTCGCAGCTGGCTGCAACCGGGAGACACATGAGGCGGCACACAATTGGCCCAGCGTCGTCTGGGTTTGGGTTTGGACGGCTGAGATGTCCTTGTCCCATCGAGTCTAGAGACTCCTGGTGGCGGCCGTGCGCATGCACGCTGACTTCAGTCGCCAGCTGTACGGTGTTTCCGCATTCACGTTGGTGTGGCTGGCTTCTGGGTTAAGCTAGCAGTATGACAAAAAGCAGTGCGGCTTGGCAGGGTCGTGTTGCGGAGGAGGCAGGGCTCTCGAATCCTTTGCCTCTCCCGAGTCCGTACGGGAGTTGCAGCGATTGGACAAGACTGTAACTACAAATTGGATATTACAAGATTGGCAAGAAAGAGGGGTAAAACAGTTATATAGCGTTGAAGTCGGAAGTTTATATACACTTAGGTTGAAGTAATTCAACCACTCCACAGATTTCATGTTAACAAACTATAGTTTTGGCAAGTTGGATAGGACATCTACTTTGTGCATGACACAAGTAATTCTTCCAACAATTGTTTACAGACAGATTATTTCACTTATGATTCACTATATCACAATTCCAGTGGGGCAGAATTTTACATACACTAAGTTGACTGTGCCTTTAAACAGCTTGGAAATTTCCAGAAAAATATGTCATGGCTTTAGAAGCTTCTAATAGGCTAATTGACATTTTTTGCTTTCAAACACATTTCTACAGCATTAGTAAAGATGTGATCGATACATGTTGATGATTTTCTCCCTGTGCTGTTTTGAACGACCCTGGTAGGTTGATTGATAACCTGAACCAGGTTGCAGGCACTAGCTACAGTTTGAAGATGTCTCTTGAGTGGGCAGCCTGATGAAAGCCAGTCAATATTTAAATCACCCAGAAAGTATTCCTCTCTGTTGATATCACATACATTTTCAAGCATTTCACACATGTTATCCAAATACACTTGGTGATCTATAGCAGCTTCCCACCAGAACGGTCTTATGGCTACAGATGAACCTGTAGCCGCATCACTTCAACAGTATTTAACATGAGATTCTCTCTAAGCTTTACAGGAATGTGGTTCTGAATATAAACAGCCACACCTCCACCTTCGTTTTTTCCTGTATATCTTATAACCCTGTATTACTACCACTGTATCATCAAAGGTATTATCAAAGTGAGTTTTAGAGACTGTATGTTAGTGCAGGGTGAGCTGCACACAGTGGGATTCCTGCTTCGGCACACCACCTCAGTGCTAACAGTATAACTCTGCTTCATAAGCATATGATTACTGCATACAATAGCTGTGGGATCAGCAGAGGCATTCAGGGCAGTTAGAGGGACATAGATTAGGTTACTGACATCGCCCCTGAGATAATGTACATTTGCTGAAGCGTTATGACAACTCTGCGTCACAATGGTAGGGATTAGCTGAGCTGGGCTTTGGTCATTGATAAGTCATTGTCTCAACTCAGTCTTATAATGCTGTGAAAGGATCCATGAACCCAAAGTATTTGGGTAGATCCCATCCTCCTTATAATACAAGTTTTCAAAATTGTCAATAGATGTTACACTCACAGAGCTGCAATAGTCTCGTAGAAAGTAATGAAGGGCTTCTGAACCGTTCAATGCCACAATTTAGGGAGAATAGAGGTCCAGATATTATGGGGCATTTGTTGGTGTCAAGTAGTGACCCAATCAGTTCTTTAAAGTCCATCTTCAGCTGTTCTGATCTGCCCTTCATAATGTCATTCGACCCCATATGAACCATGAAATTATCAGCCCCCCGGTGACTGACTCACAGCCTCTGGAAGCAACCTGGTGATATCTTCAACTTTTGCCCCAGGAAACACCAAGTCTTTGCCCCAGGTACAGATATATTCCTCACCATCGAACTCCCTATCATAATAGCTGGAATGATCCGTGTCTCAAAGTTGATTGCGAGGTCAGAGCCACAGAACTCATCTGAGAAGAGGGCTTCTGAGGCGCTGGCTACGTGCAGGCCACAACAGCCAGGGACAGAGCTCTGATCCAGAGAGCACGGCCCAGTGGAAGGGAGCCACGGTGTTCCAGGCTGTCCTGTTTGGCAGGTAGCCAAGTAGCAACAAACAATACAAAGCACGACAACGCGGAAGTGTGATGATTTTCAGGAGAGGAGTCACGTGTGCTAGTGGAGTAGGGCAGTTAGCAGACTAGGGTGGCTGGAGTTGTTGATAATTTGTAGGGCCTTCCTCTGACACTGCTTGGTATAGAGGTCCTGGATGGCAGGAAGCTTGGCCCCAGTGATGTACTGGGCTGTACGTACTACCCTCGGATGCCGAGCAGTTGC
Source organism: Thymallus thymallus (assembly GCA_023634145.1). Lineage (NCBI taxonomy): Eukaryota > Metazoa > Chordata > Actinopteri > Salmoniformes > Salmonidae > Thymallus > Thymallus thymallus. The sequence goes on along the minus strand of CM042417.1, from coordinate 3,349,290 downwards.
CACACCAAGCGGTGATGCAACCAGTCAGGATGCTCTCGATGGTGCAGCTGTAGAACTTTTTGAGGATCTGAGGACCCATGCCAAATCTTTACAGTCTCCTGAGGGGGAATAGGCATTTTTGTAATCTCTTCATGACTGTCTTGGTGTGTTTTGACCATGATAGTTTGTTAGTGATGTGGATGCCAAGAAACTTGAAGTTCTCAATCTACAGCCCCATTGATGAGAGTCGGGGCGTGCTCGGGCCCTCCTTTTCCTGTAGTCCACAATCATCTCCTCTGTCTTGATCACGTTGAGGGAGAGGTTGTTGTCCTGGCACCCCACTGACAGGTCTCTGACCTCCTGCCTATAGGCTCTCATTGTTGTCGGTGATCATGCCTACCACCATTGTGTCGTCAGCAAACTTAATGATGGTGTTGGAGTGGTGTTTGGCCATGCAGTCATGGGTGAACAGGCAGTAAAGGAGGGGACTGAGCACTCATCCCTGAGGAGCCCCCGTGTTGACAGTCACCCCTGAGGGGCCCCGTGTTGATGGTCACCCCTGAGGGGCCCCCATGTTGAGGATCACCCCTGAGGGGGCCCCCATGTTGATGGTCACCCCTGAGGGGCCCCACGTGTTGATGGTCACCCCTGAGGGGCCCCCGTGTTGATGGTCAGTCCTAAGGGGCCCCCGTGTCGAGGATCACCACTGAGGGGCCACCGTGTTGAGGATCACCCCTGAGGGGGCCCCCGTGTTGATGGTCACCCCTGAGGGGCCCCCGTGTTGATGGTCACCCCTGAGGGGCCCCACGTGTTGATGGTCACCCCTGAGGGGCCGCCGTGTTGATGGTCAGCCCTGAGGGGCCCCCGTGTCGAGGATCACCACTGAGGGGCCACCGTGTTGAGGATCACCCCTGAGGGGGCCCCCGTGTTGATGGTCACCCCTGAGGGGCCCCCCGTGTTGATGGTCACCCCTGAGGGGCCCCCATGTTGATGGTCAGCCCTGAGGGGCCCCGTGTTGATGGTCACCCCTGAGGGGCCCCCATGTTGAGGATCACCCCTGAGGGGGCCCCCGTGTTGATGGTCACCCCTGAGGGACCCCGTGTTGATGGTCACCCCTGAGGGGCCCCCGTGTTGATGGTCAGCCCTGAGGGGCCCCCGTGTCGAGGATCACCACTAAGGGGCCACCGTGTTAAGGATCACCCCTGAGGGGGCCCCCGTGTTGATGGTCACCACTGAGGGGCCACCGTGTTGATGGACAGCGTGGCGGAGGGGACGTTGCCTACCCTCACCAATTGTGGTCGGCCATGACCAGCCTTTCAAAGCGCTTCATGGCTACAGACGTGAGTGCTATGGGGCTGTAATTATTTAGGCAGGTTACCTTGGCGTTCTTGTGAATGTAGACCTGTTTAAAGGTCTTACTCACATTGGCTATGAAGAGCGTGATCACATAGTCATCTGGAACAGCTGGTGCTCTCATGCATAGGCTTGCGTCACTGGGCAGCTCGCAGCTGGGTTTCCCTGTGTAATCCGTAATAGTTTACAAGCCCTGTACAACACCTACCATCAAATCAACACAACACCTACCAGAGAATCAACACAACACCTACCATCAAATCAACACAACACCTACCAGAGAATCAACACAACACCTACCATCAAATCAACACAACACCTACCAGAGAATCAACACAACACCTACCATAGAATCAACACAACACCTACCAGAGAATCAACACAACACCTACCATCAAATCAACACAACACCTACCAGAGAATCAACACAACACCTACCAGAGAATCAACACAACACCTACCAGAGAATCAACACAACACCTACCATAGAATCCACACAACACCTACCAGAGAATCAACACAACACCTACCAGAGAATCAACACAACACCTACCATAGAATCCACACAACACCTACCAGAGAATCAACACAACACCTACCATAGAATCCACACAACACCTACCACAGAATCCACACAACACCTACCAGAGAATCAACACAACACCTACCACAGAATCCACACAACACCTACCACAGAATCCACACAACACCTACCAGAGAATCAACACAACACCTACCACAGAATCACCTAGAAGTAATGCAACAGCACTCTGCAACATCTTAGCAACACCTGTTGTGGAAGGGTTAAAAGTCACAGTACGTTACAAAGGGAGCCATCTATTCACAGTGAAAGCTGCCTTCTATATGTGTGTGATACATAGTTCTGATACTCAGTATACTCTACACAGTTGTTTTCTCCATTCTGAGGTGATCTATCATACACGTCATTGTACCTCTGCGATAAGTAGAGGTATGTAGAGTGGTTAAAGACTAAGTCCTTAATACCTGTGTGTATGATGAATGGCCAGGTTGTTAATCACATGGGAGGGGAAGCTCATCTTATTATCAATTTCCAGATGTATGCATCATTTTTCGTCTGTTATAGTCTGTTAAGGAGAATTTTGTTGTTCACTTGTGAGCCATGAATAGAAGAATATTAAGGCCCAGATGGATCACGTGTCAAATCATGTTATTCTTTTTAAAAACATTAATTTCAGATTGAGGGCCGTGTGTTCAAATACAGTATTCGAACAGGGCTTGAATTCCAACTTGCCTTGAGGTAATTCAGTCTTTCATGTGCTGTAAGACAATGAGAGAACGTTACACCTTGATCTGAGTTACACATAAAGATCTCAAGTTAGTCAGATAAAGAGTCAGTGTAGGCTCAGTTCTGTTTGAGAAGGTTGTGTAGATTTCATTTTGCTTGGTTCCAGATCGGTCTGTACTGTCCTGACAGTTCCTATGGTCATGGCCATCATGCCAAACACAAACAGATCTGGGGCAACTTGGATTGAATGTGCTTCTGTTTTCTGTGGGACAAAACATGGGGTCCTGTGTGGCTCAGTTGGTAGAGCATGGTGCTTGCAATGCCAGGGTTGTGGGTTTGATTCCCAAAGGGGACCAGTATGGAAATGTATCCACTCACTACTGTAAGTCTTTCTGGATAATAATGTTGTGCTTGTCTTTTATTCTCTGGTCCAGGTGCAGAACATGTCCCAGTCCATTGAGGTGCTGAACCTTCGGACCCAGAGGGACTTCCAGTACGTCATGAAGATGGAGAATCAGATGAAAGGGCTCCAGACCAAGATCAGACAAATGGAAGATAATAGGAAGACCATTATAACCAGGAACTTCCAGGTACAGAACATTACAACACTAGAATACATTACAGTACAGAACATTACAACACTAGAATACATTACAGTACAGAACATTACAACACTAGAATACATTACAGTACAGAACATTACAACACTAGAATACATTACAGAACATTACAACACTAGAATACATTACAGTACAGAACATTACAACACTAGAATACATAACAGTACAGAACATTACAACACTAGAATACATTACAGTACAGAACATTACAACACTAGAATACATTACAGTACAGAACATTACAACACTAGAATACAGTACAGAACATTACAACACTAGAATAGATGAAAGTACAGAACATTACAACACTAGAATACATTGAAGTACAGAACATTACAACACTAGAATACATTACAGTACAGAACATTACAACACTAGAATACATTACAGTACAGAACATTACAACACTAGAATACATTGAAGTACAGAACATTACAACACTAGAATACAGTACAGAACATTACAACACTAGAATACATTGAAGTACAGAACATTACAACACTAGAATACAGTACAGAACATTACAACACTAGAATACATTACAGTACAGAACATTACAACACTAGAATACATTTTTTTATTTTTTTATTTTTTATTTCACCTTTATTTAACCAGGTAGGTCAGTTGAGAACAAGTTCTCATTTGCAACTGCGACCTGGCCAAGACAAAGCAAAGCAGTGTGACAAATAACAACACAGAGTTACACATTAAACAAACAGTCAAAAACACAATAGAAAAATCTATATACAGAGTGCAAAATGTAGTGCAAAAATGCAGTAAGGTTAAGAGGTAGAACAATAAATAGACTATAGTGGTGACATAAATTACAGAATTATCATTATTAACACAGGAATGAAAAGTGTGCAAATTATGATGTGCAAATAGAGATACTGGAGTGCAAGATTAGTGAAAATAAACAAAAAATAAATATGGGGATGAGGTAGTAGTGTGGGCTATTTACAGAAGGGCTATATACAGGTGCAGTGATCGATAAGCAGCTTTGACAGCTGATGCTTAAAGTTATTGAGGGAGATAGGAACCTCTAGCTTCAATGATTTTTGCAATTCGTTCCAGTCATTGGCAGCAGCAAACTGGAAGGAATGGCGACCAAAGGAGGTGTTGGCTTTGGGGGTGACCAGAGAGATATACCTGCTGGAGCGCATGCTACGGGTGGGTGTTGCTATAGTGACCAGTGAGCTGAGATAGGGCGGGGATTTACCTAATAAAGACTTATAGATGACCTGGAGCCAGTGGGTTTGGCGGCGAATATATAATGAAGGCCAGCCAACGAGAGCATACAGGTCGCAGTGGTGGGTAGTGTATGGGGCTTTGGTGACAAAACGGATGGCACTGTGATAGACTACATCCAATTTGCTAAGTAGAGTATTGGAGGCTAGTTTGTAAATGACATCGCCGAAATCAAGGATCGGTAGGATAGTCAGTTTTACAAGGGCATGTTTGGCAGCATGAGTGAAGGAGGCTTTGTTGCGAAATAGGAAGCCAATTCTGGATTTAATTTTGGATTGGAGATGGTTGATGTGAGTCTGGAAGTTGAGTTTATAGTCTAACCAGATGCCTAGGTATTTGTAGGTGTCCACGTATTCTAATTCGGATCCGTCGAGAGTAGTGATGATAGTCCGGTGGGTGCTGGCAGCGTTCGATAGAAAAGCATGCACTTAGTTTTACTAGCGTTTAAGAGCAGTTGGAGGCCACGGAAGGAGTGTTGTATGGCATTGAAGCTTGATTGAAGGTTAGTAAACACAGTGTCCAAAGAGGGGCCAGATGTATACAGAATGGTGTCATCTGCGTAGAGATGGATCAGAGAGTCACCAGCAGCGAGAGCGACATCGTTGATGTATATAGAGAAAAGGGTTGGCCCAAGAATTGAACCCTGTGGCACCCCCATAGAGACTGCCAGAGGATCGGACAATAGGCCCTCCGATTTGACACACTGAACTCTGTCTGCAAAGTAGTTAGCGAACCAGGCAAGGCAGTCACTTGAGAAACCAAGGCTGTTGAGTCTGCCAATAAGAATGCGGTGATTGACAGAGTCGAAAGCCTTGGCCAGGTCGATGAAAACGGCTGCACAGTACTGTCTTTTATCGATGGCGGTTATGATATCGTTCAGTACCTTGAGCGTAGCTAAGGTGCACCCATGACCAGCTCGGAAACCAGATTGCATAGCAGAGAAGGTACGGTGGGATTCGAAGTGGTCAGTTATCTGTTTGTTAACTTGGCTTTCGAAAACTTTAGAAAGGCAGGGCAGGATGGATATTGGTCTATAACAGTTTGGGTCTAGAGTGTCTCCTCCTTTGAATAGGGGGATGACCGCAGCAGCTTTCCAATCTCTAGGGATCTCAGACGATACGAAAGAGAGGTTGAACAGGCTAGTGATAGGTGTTGCAACAATTTTGGCTGATAATTTCAGAAAGAGAGGGTCCAGATTATCTAGCCCAGCAGATTTGTAGGGGTCCAGACTTAGCAGCTCTTTCAGAACATCAGCCGTCTGGATTTGGGTGAAGGAGAAGCGGGGGGGGGCTTGGGCAAGTAACTGCCGGGGGTGCAGAGCTGTTGGCCGGGGTAGGGGTAGCCAGGTGGAAAGCATGGCCAGCTGTAGCAAAATGCTTATTGAAATGTTCGATAATCGTGGATTTATCGGTGGTAACAGTGTTTCCGAGCCTCAATGCAGTGGGCAACTGGGAGGAGGTGCTCTTATTCTCCATGGACTTTACAGTGTCCCAGAACCTTTTGGAGTTAGTGCTACAGGAAGCAAATTTTTGTTTGAAAAAGCTGGCCTTTGCATTTCTAACTGACTGTGTGTACTTGTTCCTGACTTCCCTGAATAGCTGCATATCACGGGGGCTGTTCGATGCTAATGCAGTGCGCCACAGGATATTTTTGTGTTGGTCTAGTGCAGTCAAGTCTGGGGTGAACCAAGGGCTATATCTATTCTTAGTTCTACGTTTTTTGAAAGGGGCATGCTTATTTAGGATGGTGAGGAAAGCACTTTTAAAGAACAACCAGGCGTCCTCTACTGACGGGATGAGGTCAATATCCTTCCAGGATACCTGGGCCAGATCTAATAGAAAGGCCTGCTCGCAAAAGTGTTTTAGGGAGCGTTTGACAGTGATAAGGGGTGGTCGTTTGACCGCTGACCCATTGCGAATGCAGGCGATGAGGCAGTGATCGCTGAGATCCTGGTTGAAGACAGAGGAGGTGTATTTGGAGGGCAAGTTAGTCAGAATGATATCAATAATGGTACCCATGTTTACGGATTTTGGGTTGTACCTGGTGGGTTCCTTGATAATTTGTGTGAGATTGAGGGCATCTATCTTAGATTGAAGTACAGCCGGGGTGTTAAGCATATCCCAGTTTAAGTCACCTAACAGTACAAACTCTGAAGATAGATGGGGGGCAATCAATTCACATATGGAGTCCAGGGCACAGCTGGGGGCTGAGGGGGGTCTGTAACAGGCGGCAACAGTGAGAGACTTATTTCTGGAAAGGTGGATTCTTAAGAGTAGAAGCTCAAACTGTTTGGGCACAGACCTGGACAGTATGACAGAACTCTGCAGGTTATCTCTGCAGTAGATTGCAACTCCGCCACCTTTGGCAGTTCTATCTTGACGGGAAATGTTGTAGTTGGGGATGGAAATTTCCGAATTTTTGGTAGCCTTCCTAAGCCAGGATTCTGACACAGCTAGGACATCCGGGCTAGGACATCCGGGTACATTGAAGTACAGAACATTACAACACTAGAATACATTACAGTACAGAACATTACAACACTAGAATACATTACAGTACAGAACATTACAACACTAGAATACATTACAGTACAGAACATTACAACACTAGAATACATTACAGTACAGAACATTACAACACTAGAATACATTACAGTACAGAACATTACAACACTAGAATACATTACAGTACAGAACATTACAACACTAGAATACATTACAGTACAGAACATTACAACACTAGAATACATTACAGTACAGAACATTACAACACTAGAATACATTACAGTACAGAACATTACACCACTAGAATACAGTACAGAACATTACAACACTAGAATACATTACAGTACAGAACATTACAACACTAGAATACATTACAGTACAGAACATTACAACACTAGAATACATTACAGTACAGAACATTACAACACTAGAATACATTACAGTACAGAACATTACAACACTAGAATACATTACAGTACAGAACATTACAACACTAGAATACATTACAGTACAGAACATTACAACACTAGAATACATTACAGTACAGAACATTACAACACTAGAATACATTACAGTACAGAACATTACAACACTAGAATACATTACAGTACAGAACATTACAACACTAGAATACATTACAGTACAGAACATTACAACACTAGAATACATTACAGAACATTACAACACTAGAATACATTACAGTACAGAACATTGTTTATAAATAGGCCCAGGGGTTTTTCCTGACCACGTCACCTGGACAGAGCTTTTCCATGATCATGTTAAACACTGTGAGACACACACAGGGAATTATCATTTTCAAACATAGACTCTACATACCCATATTTCACTTTAATTTCATCACCCCCTCCTTTTACCATTATCTCCTCTCCTCTCCTCTCCTCTCCTCTCCTCTCCTCTCCTCTCCTCTCCTCTCCTCTCCTCTCCTCTCCTCTCCTCTCCTCTCCTCTCCTCTCCTCACCTCTCAGAAGGTGTTTCAAGTGTGTCTTCTATTTCTATCTCTTAATCCAGGCCACTGTCTCTGTCTCTGTCTCTGTCTCTGTCTCTGTCTCTGTCTCTGTCTCTGTTCCCATCTCTGTCTCTGTCTCTGTTCCCATCTCTGTCTCTGTCTCTGTTCCCATCTCTGTCTCTGTCTCATTGCCTGTCTATGTCTCTCTCTCTGACTGTATCTGTGTCTGTGTCTTTGTCTGTGTCTGTGTCTGTCTGCTTCAGGGGCTGAAGAACAAGATGGATGAATTGCAGCCTCTGATCCCTGTGTTGGAGCAGTACAAGACAGACGCCCAGCTCATCTCCTCATTTAAAGAGGAGATCAGAAACCTGTCCATGGTACTCACAGCCATTCAGGAGGAGATGGGGGCATACGACTATGACGAGCTCTACCAGAGGGTCCTCAGACTGGACAGCAGGCTGCGCAACTGCATGGGCAAACTCAGTGAGTAGAACCAGACCAATATCAACTGCATGGGCAAACTCAGTGAGTAGAACCAGACCAATATCAACTGCATGGGCAAACTCAGTGAGTAGAACCAGATCAATATCAACTGCATGGGCAAACTCAGTGAGTAGAACCAGATCAATATCAACTGCATGGGCAAACTCAGTGAGTAGAACCAGATCAATATCAACTGCATGGGCAAACTCAGTGAGTAGAACCAGATCAATATCAACTGCATGGGCAAACTCAGTGAGTAGAACCAGATCAATATCAACTGCATGGGCAAACTCAGTGAGTAGAACCAGATCAATATCAACTGCATGGGCAAACTCAGTGAGTAGAACCAGATCAATATCAACTGCATGGGAAAACTCAGTGAGTAGAACCAGATCAATATCAACTGCATGGGCAAACTGAGTGAGTAGAACCAGACCAATATCAACTGCATGGGCAAACTCAGTGAGTAGAACCAGATCAATATCAACTGCATGGGCAAACTCAGTGAGTAGAACCAGATCAATATCAACTGCATGGGCAAACTCAGTGAGTAGAACCAGATCAATATCAACTGCATGGGCAAACTCAGTGAATAGAACCAGATCAATATCGACTGCATGGGCAAACTGAGTGAGTAGAACCAGACCAATATCAACTGCATGGGCAAACTCAGTGAGTAGAACCAGATCAATATCGACTGCATGGGCAAACTCAGTGAGTAGAACCAGACCAATATCGACTGCATGGGCAAACTCAGTGAGTAGAACCAGATCAATATCAACTGCATGGGCAAACTCAGTGAGTAGAACCAGATCAATATCAACTGCATGGGCAAACTCAGTGAATAGAACCAGATCAATATCAACTGCATGGGCAAACTCAGTGAGTAGAACCAGATCAATATCAACTGCATGGGCAAACTCAGTGAATAGAACCAGATCAATATCAACTGCATGGGCAAACTGAGTGAGTAGAACCAGATCAATATCAACTGCATGGGCAAACTCAGTGAGTAGAACCAGATCAATATCAACTGCATGGGCAAACTCAGTGAGTAGAACCAGATCAATATAGACTGCATGGGCAAACTCAGTGAGTGATCAGTTGTTACTGTACATAGAGAAACTCAAGAATAGCTCACATAAACTGTGTTGAATTCCACTGGGAATGGAGACATGAACTGTGTTGAATTCTACTGGGAATGGAGACTTGAACTGTGTTGAATTGTACTGGGAATGGAGACTTGAACTGTGTTGAATTCTACTGGGAATGGAGACTTGAACTGTGTTGAATTCTACTGGGAATTAATAGACAAACTCAAGATTAGATCATTGTATGAGATCAGTTTAACTTGCTGTATACAGTATATTTATTACTCCACCTGAGAAAAGTGAGGAAAAGATGTGATTTATAATAATGTCATGGTATAATGGAGATTGAGCATCTAGATGTAAACACAATATTGTGCAAATGAAATAAGTAATTGAGAGCTAAGCGTAGATACTATGATATAATCTTTCATCTCTGAGGTTTTGCTACAAAGCTCACACTGAGGGAAAGTTACATTGTATTATTTACAAACAAGAAAATGGTACTGTAGTATTCACAAACATGAAAATGGTACTGTAGTATTCACAAACATGAAAATGGTACTGTAGTATTCACAAACATGAAAATGGTACTGTAGTATTCACAAACATGAAAATGGTACTGTAATATTCACAAACAAGAAAATGGTACTGTAGGTATGGGATTCCACAAGCAGTACTGCAAACCCAGTATTAGTTAACAGCTTTAACATGTAGTCAATCCCTATTCAGCCATCCACCCATACTATGCAATGTCTTTTTATAGCTTTTTTGCACTCCAGATATCTTGTATTTCTATACTTTTTCATACTGCCGCTCTCTGTATCATGTACCGTGTATCTGTCTTTTGTGTATTTTCGTTCTGGCATTTTGCACCTGCCCTGTGTTTTGTTGTAGCTGCTTGACAAAGAAATGTCCCCCTCGGGGATCAATAAAGTACCTATCTATCTATCTATCTATCTATCTATCTATCTATCTATCTATCTATCTATCTATCTATCTATCTATCTATCTATCTATCTATCTATCTATCTATCTATCTATCTATCTATCTATCTATCTATCTATCTATCTATCTATCTATCTATCTATCTATCTATCTATCTACAGCCATTTGATTGAGTTAGATATTACTGCCTTAGATCTAGAACTTGTCTCTGCCAGCCTGGTTTAATATGCACAGCGTTGTTCAGTAAACTCTTCCGTGTTGGAGGCATGAAATTGGCTTGAGAAGTCTAGTAAGAGGAGGAGAGAAACAGTACATCTCATCACTGCATTTCTTTATTAACAGCATGCGGGAAATTAATGAAAATCACTGGACCTGTAACAGTAAAGACATCTGGCACCCGGTTTGGAGCATGGTTGACTGATCCACAGACCTCTCAGAGAGACAACAGGGTAAGTTATGGGATGGGAGTGGAGGAGGTGAGAGGTGGGTGGGTGTCTGTGTTTGTGATAGCTCTGTCTGTGCATGTGTCTCTGGGTGTTAAACAACATCTCTGTTTTGTTTTCAGACTACTAGGGCAGGATTTTATAACAATAATCAAAGATTGTCATGACCTAATATCTTAGGTGCTGGTTTTCTTATAGGGGTTTCTGAGATGGGGATATTCAATAGCTTTTCTGATGCAGAGTATAATTTCCTTTGATTTATGAGGCCTTGTGAAGTGGTTCATATATTAGATTCATAAGGCCTTGTGAAAAGTGGTTCATATATCAGATTTATAAGGCCTTGTGAACTGGTTCACATATCAGATTTATAAGGCCTTGTGAAGTGGTTCATATATCAGATTTATAAGGCCTTGTGAAGTGGTTCATATATTAGATTCATAAGGCCTTGTGAAGTGGTTCATATATTAGATTCATAAGGCCTTGTGAAGTGGTTCATATATTAGATTCATAAGGCCTTGTGAAGTGGTTCATATATTAGATTCATAAGGCCTTGTGAAGTGGTTCATATATTAGATTCATAAGGCCTTGTGAAGTGGTTCATATATTAGATTCATAAGGCCTTGTGAAGTGGTTCATATATTAGATTCATAAGGGAGATGGAGAAAAGAGTGACCTTTTAGTAAAGTAATTTTAATGTATGTTAAATGGTTACTCAGTCAGTGTTCAGTCTAGTACATATCAGCTTGTGGTTTCCACTTATTCCTGCTATTCATCTGTCTTTGACAGGTCTGGTACATGGACAGCTACACCAACAGTAAGATCGTACGTGAGTACAAGACCATAGACAACTTTGTAGCTAATGTGGTGTCTCGAACCTACAACCTCCCATTTAAATGGGAGGGGACTGGCCATGTGGTGTACAATGGATCTCTCTACTACAACAAGTACCAGAGTAACATCATCGTGAAGTACAGTTTTGAGACGGGTCGGGTGCTGGTTCAGCGGGCTCTGGAGTATGCCGGGTTCCACAATACCTACCCCTACTCCTGGGGAGGATACTCTGACATTGATGTCATGGCCGACGAACTGGGCATGTGGGTGGTGTACGCAACCAATCAGAACGCGGGAAATATCGTCATCGCCCAGATGGACCCGAACACCCTGGAAGTCCAGAAAACGTGGAACACGGAATATTCCAAAAGGAACGCGGGAGAATCCTTTATGATCTGTGGAACACTCTACATCACCAACTCTCACCTGACGGGTGCTAAGGTCTACTATTCTTACTCCACCAAGACCTCCAGCTATGAGTACACAGACATCCCCTTCCACAACCAGTACTTCCACATCTCCATGCTGGACTATAACGCCAGGGAGAGGGCGCTCTATGGCTGGAACAATGGACACCAGGTGCTGTTCAATGTCACTCTGTTCCACGTCATCAAAACCCAAGACGACTCTTAGAGGACAAAGGAGAACAAATGTTAAATGTCCTCATATGGACACCGTACCAATGAGAACAACAACTGTCAAAGACAAAGCACCATCATTTGTGATGTAAAAGGGACCTTGTTGCTTTACTACCTTTCCTTCTCTCTAAAGTGAACTTCGCTGTCATTACATTGTCGTTACTTGAAGAAATTGCCTTTGTGTATTTTCTGGGCCAGAACACTTGAGGTGACTTGAACACAGACAGAATGTAATTGATTCCATTAATCAAAACACGACTTTACTGTACGGCCTTATTTACTGCTGTCTTTTGGTTCTGTGTACGCCACTCTCTTGATAGATGTGTGCATGAACGTCGGACATTTTGTCTGCTGTCATTTATGATGATGCAGTTTATTTGCTATGTTTCTGTTCCAGACATCCTTCAGTTCTCACCGTGTTTTTAGTGACGTCTATTTCAAGTATTTAAACCTGGGAGGTCCTCTCCAGAGTATCTGCTGCCATGTTACAAAGTCAAATGGACAGTCTTATTATGGAAAACATTGCAGTAACAATTGTATGTCTCTATGTGAGGGTTAAATAAATATTTTTTTATAAAATACTGTATCATAAGAGCGTATCAATTTTTATTTGTGTTTAAGGCATACTTTACTCTTAAGGCACAAAACTAAACCGACCGATCCAGCACCAAAGAAATTCAATGCTTTTATCTTGGTATGAAAATGCTGCATCTTGATAACTATTGTACCTGTAGTCTGCCGGCATCTTGATATACAATGAGTGTTCTAAACATTAAGAACACCTGCTCTTTCCATGACGTAGACTGAGCAGGTGAATCCAGGCGAAAGCTATGATCCCTTATTGATGTCACCTGTTAAATCCACTTCAATCAGTGTAGATGAAGGGGAGGTGACAGGTTAAATTAGGAGTGTTGAGACGTATGTGTATGTGTGCCATTCAGAGGGTGAATGGGCAAGACAAAAGATTAAAGTGCCTTTGAACGTCGCACCGGTTTGTGTCAAAACTGCACCGGCGCTGGGTTCTTCACGCTCAACAGTTTCCTGTGTGTATCAAGGATGGTCCACCACCCAAAGGACATCTAGCCAACTTGACACAACTGTGGGAAGCATTGGAGTCAACATGGGCCAGCATCCCTGTGGAACACTTCACTGGGTCCTATATCAGTACACTGTAGAACACTTCACTGGGTCCTATATCAATACACAGTAGAACTCTTCACTGGGTCCTATATCAATACACAGTAGAACACTTCACTGGGTCCTATATCAATACACAGTAGAACACTTCACTGGGTTCTATATCAATACACAGTGGAACACTTCACTGGGTCCTATATCAATACACAGTAGAACACTTCACTGGGTCCTATATCAATACACTGTAGAACACTTCACTGGGTCCTATCTCAATACACAGTAGAACACTTAACTGGGTCCTATGTCAATACACAGTTGAACACTTCACTTGGTCCTATATCAATACACAGTAGAACACTTCACTGGGTCCTATATCAATACACAGTAGAACACTTCACTGGGTCCTATATCAATACACAGTAGAACACTTCACTGGGTCATATATAAATAGAACACTTCAATGGGTCCTATATCAATACACAGTAGAACACTTCACTGGGTCCTATATCAATACACAGTAGAACACTTCACTGGGTCATATATCAATACACAGTAGAACACTTCACTGGGTCCTATATCAATACACAGTAGAACACTTCACTGGGTCATATATAAATAGAACACTTCAATGGGTCCTATATCAATACACAGTAGAACACTTCACTGGGTCCTATATCAATACACTGTAGAACACTTCACTGGGTCATATATAAATAGAACACTTCAATGGGTCCTATATCAATACACAGTAGAACACTTCACTGGGTCATATATCAATAGAACACTTAACTGGGTCCTATATCAATACACAGTAGAACACTTCACTGGGTCCTATATCAATACACAGTAGAACACTTCACTGGGTCCTATATCAATACACAGTAGAACACTTCACTGGGTCCTATATCAATACACAGTAGAACACTTCACTGGGTCCTATATCAATACACAGTAGAGCACTTCACTGGGTCCTATCTCAATACACAGTAGAACACTTCACTGGGTCCTATATCAATACACAGTAGAACACTTCACTGGGTCCTATTTCAATAGAACACTTCACTGGGTCCTATATCAATATACAGTAGAGCACTTCACTGGGTCCTAGATCAATACACAGTAGAACACTTCACTGGGTTCTATATCAATATACGGTAGAACACTTCAATGGGTCCTATATCAGTACACTGTAGAACACTTCACTGGGTCCTATATCAATACACAGTAGAACACTTCACTGGGTTCTATATCAATACACAGTAGAACACTTCACTGGGTCCTATATCAATACACAGTAGAGCACTTCACTGGGTCCTATCTCAATACACAGTAGAACACTTCACTGGGTCCTATATCAATACACAGTAGAACACTTCACTGGGTCCTATTTCAATAGAACACTTCACTGGGTCCTATATCAATATACAGTAGAGCACTTCACTGGGTCCTAGATCAATACACAGTAGAACACTTCACTGGGTTCTATATCAATATACGGTAGAACACTTCAATGGGTCCTATATCAGTACACTGTAGAACACTTCACTGGGTCCTATATCAATACACAGTAGAACGCTTCACTGGGTACTAGATCAATACACAGTAGAGCACTTCACTGGGTCCTATATCAATACACAGTAGAACACTTCACTGGGTTCTATATCAATTCACTGGGTCCTATATCAATACACAGTAGAACACTTCACTGGGTTCTATATCTAGATACACTTTAAAACATCTGGATTGCTTCACTGGGTGAATACACACACACTGGTATTGCAGTGACAAACGATACCCATGTAGTCAAGGCCAAGCATTGATGAATACCGGCTTGGACTCATCAGTATGGACATCGCATGGCAACTGTATTGGACACACTTCCCGCCAGGACGATGTTTGGTGTGAAGAGGATTTTGTGGAGAATATCAATTAGTATTAGTTTTGGAGGTACCTTTACAGACTGGTGCTTTGCAAGCTTGCTTGCTGTTCCATTTCAGATAAATTCTCAGAAAACTACTACTTTTGTTCACCTGGGGTATTGACTATGTGGTATATATCAGAAGTCACACAGGCTTCATCAAGTCCTGATTCCACCTTAGTCAGAGGGGTGAGAGATATAGATAGCTTGGTCGTGGGGAAAAGGGGGTGGTGGAGGTGGTGGAGATGGTGTTGGTCGTGGGGAAAAGTGGGTGGTGGAGGTGGTGGTGGTGTTCTCCTCTTGGATGACAAACTAGTCATTCCCTGATATCAAAGAATCGATACAGAAATAAGAGGTTTCTTTGATGATGGATAATCACATTCTGAATCCTCTCCTCATCCCCAAAGCCCTAATGTAATACTCATTCTATTACTGAAACCCAGCACTGACACATTGAGAGTAGTGTAGTCTGGGTGATGTGGTCTGGGTGATGTGGTCTGGGTGATGTGATCTGGGTGATGTGGTCTCGGTGATGTAGTCTGGGTGATGTAGTCTGGGTGATGTGGTCTGGGTGATGTAGTCTGGGTGATGTAGTCTGGGTGATGTGGTCTGGGTGATGTAGTCTGGGTGATGTAGTCTGGGTGATGTAGTCTGGGTGATGTAGTCTGGGTGATGTAGTCTGGGCGATGTAGTCAAATGCTAATCCCTCTGTTTTATCCAAAAGGCCGTCACTAATAACCTAAGAGTTTCAGAGCTACAGAGAACAGCCAGGAAATGCTCCCCTTGCGGAGACAGAAATTACCTAAATAGACTGAGGGTCTTTGTACTGTGTAATTACCATGTCATTTGGTGTCTCTGCTCTGACTTGACAGGCTGATGGCATAATTGAGATATGATATGAATACTGTCTGACTCTGACAGAAAGACAAGAGACAAACAGATGGGAGTGATGACATATCTCACTGCATATAGTCATGACTTGACATATCTCCCTGCATATAGACATGACATGACATATCTCCTTGCATATAGACATGACATGACATATCTCCCTGCATATAGACATGACATGACATATCTCCTTGCATATAGACATGACATACAGTACCAGTCAAAAGTTTGGACACCTACTCATTCAAGGGATTTTCTTTATTTGTACTATTTTATACATTGTATAATAATAGTGAAGACATAAAAAATATGAAATAACACATATGGAAACATGTAGTAACCAAAAAAGTGTTAAACAAATGCACACTCTTGGCATTCTCTCAACCAGCTTCACCTGGAATGCTTTTCCAACAGTCTTGAAGGAGTTCCCACATATGCTGAATACTTGTTGGCTGCTTTTCCTTCACTCTGAGGTCCAACTTATACCAAACCATCTCAATTGGGTTGATGTCGGGTGATTGTGTAGGCCAGGTTATCTGATGCAGCACTCCATCACTCTCCTTCTTGGTCAAAGGTGTGTGGAGGTGTGTTGGGTCATTGTCCTGTTGAAAAACAAATGATAGTCCCACTAAGCATAAACCAGATGGGATGGCGTATCACTGCAGAATGCTGTGATAGACATGCTGGTTAGGTGTGCCTTGAATTAAAAATAAATCACTGACAGTGTCACCAGCAAAACACCATCTCACCATCACACCTCCTCCATGCTTCACGGTGGGAACTACACATGCAGAGATCATCCGTTCACCTACTCTGCGTCTCACAAAGTCACAGTGATTGGAACCAAAACTCCACCGGTCTAATGTCCTTTGCTCGTGTTTCTTGGCCCAAGCAAGTCTCTTCTTCTTATTGGTGTCCTTTAGTAGTGGTTTCTTTGCAGCAATTCGACCATGAAGGACTAATTCACACAGTCCCCTCTGAACAGTTGATGTTGAGATGTGTCTGTTACTTGAACTCTGTGAAGCATTTATTTGGGCTGCAATTACTGAGGCTGGTAACTCTAATGAACTCATCCTCTGCAGCAGAGGTAACTCTGGTTCTTTCATTCCTGTGGCGGTTTTTGTGACTGCACTTGAAGAAACTTTCAAAGTTCTTGAAATGTTTCCGCATTGACTGACCTTCATGTCTTAAAGTAATGATGGACTGTTGTTTCTCTTTGCTTATTTGAGCTTTTCTTGACGTAATATGGACTTGGTCTTTTACCAAATCACCCCCAAAACTATATTAGTTTTACACTTTTTTGCTAACTACATGATTTCATATGTGTTATTTCATAGTTTTGATGTGTTCACTATTATTCTACAATGTAGAAAATAGCAAAAATAAAATAAAAACATTGAATGAGTAGGATGTGTCCAAACTTTTGACATTTTTTTTCACTGCATATAGATATGACATATCTCACTGCATATAGACATGACATGAGTTAAAATAACATCATACTTAAGCACCAGGTTGAATCCTTAAAACATTAACAACAAAGTGTGTGTGTGTGTGTGTGTGTGTGTGTGTGTGTGTGTGTGTGTGTGTGTGTGTGTGTGTGTGTGTGTGTGTGTGTGTGTGTGTGTGTGTGTGTGTGTGTGTGTGTGTGTGTGTGTGTGTGTGTCGGTTCTCACTCTCTGTGGAGATGCTACGAAGTAATGTGAAATGGCGAATTTGAACTACAACTTTACAGTCCAGGAAACGTGAGAGCTTGCTCCACATGTTCGAAATGGTATGAACTCTGAACTATCGATCACAGAAGGAGCTGACCGACGCGGACGGATCTACAAAGTGAGGTGAACCTCTCACCGCATGACGACTAGGAAGACTCTAAACCCCACTATGACCAGAAAGACTCTACAAAGGACAATGGCGATCTCCACTCAGCAAACCAGAGTCTTACATCATCAACTCAACAAGTGAAGCCAGCGACATGTAAATACGAATTACATACCTTTATCTGAACGGGCGGTTGCGAAAGTGCAAAAGATTTTGTATTTACGTGAGCATAGCTTCCCATGTCCGATAGAGGCCAATTCCTTCGTCCCCCCCGCTTTCCTATCTGAATCTATCGTGTTATAACCAAACTGTCATTGTGTTGTTTAGTCCCCTAAGGACGGTATTTAATGTATAAAGTTAGGATGCTTTGTATACTCTGTAATTGTTTAATTAGCTAGTAAATAAATAATTTAGCCAATTTGTGTATGGATGATTCATAGTAAAATTGCGGTTCGTGCAGACTACATGAAATTGCGACGTTAAAGAATGAGACTGGACAAGGTAAAATTAATTGATAAGCGACTGTTATGATAAGAAATAAAATAATATGAAGATTTATTTTTGTGAGATAGCAACTCTATAAACAATCATTCTTCTGTGGTGCTCCGACGTCCTACTTAATGAATGTGTATGTGGTTAGTTTAATCACATAATAATTAAGCATAGAGAATCGATTTGATAATATAACGATCGTCAAAGACACGACAGTAGCTCAAGCAGAATGCCTTGTCTTCAATGAGACAACATGTGAGGAGTCACACATTTTGGGGTCAAATTCAACAAGAAATGGAGAGGGGTCAGAGTCAACGAGACAGGGAGAGGGGTTAGAGTCAACGAGACAGGGAGAGGGGTTAGAGTCAACGAGAGAGGGAGAGGGGTCAGAGACAACCAGACAGGGAGAGGGGTCAGAGACAACCAGACAGGGAGAGGGGTCAGAGTCAACAAGAGAGGGGTCAGAGTCAACGAGAGAGGGAGAGGGGTCAGAGACGACGAGAGATGGAGAGGGGTCAGAGTCAACGAGACAGGGAGAGGGGTCAGAGTCAATGAGACAGGGAGAGGGGTCAGAGTCAACGAGACAGGGAGAGGGGAAAGATGGAGCAACATCATTATTTCCTTGTTTGTTTACGCTCCTTATCTTCCCTCGACAGACTCGGCGGAACACGTGTTCTTCTTCCCATTAACACTACAGTATGTATATCTCATTACCAATGACGGACTGGCCATCTGGAGCACTGGGAGTTTTCCTGGTGGGCCGCTTGACAATTGGGGCCGATGCAACGCAAAATATAAATAACCAAGTGCTGTGTGTCTGACTGGCCCAGGCGAGTGGCTGCCGGCCCACTGCCACTGCGGTTGGGTATTACATCTGTCAGCCTTTCTCTCCCAGCCAATAACTTTTGGTCCAGTCCATTCTAACTTTACCTGGGCCCCGCCCCTTTCCCATCTCTGTTAAGTGGTGACGTTTGGATAAATAGTGGAGTGGAGCAAGATGGACCAACACAAAGTGAAACAAAGTAAAGGTGGTGCTGAAACGCGGAGAGAGAAGAGGTTGAAGTCCCTTGAGGCTGATGCAGCCAAATGTTTAAAAATAACATATGATTAATCATCTCAGCCTAGTGAGCCTGAAGGCCCTGGCAGCAGAGAGGAGAGAGAGCAGAGAGAGCAGCCCATTGAGCCCAGCGATACCAGTTCAACTGTTAGTCAAGGTTTTGCAGCCGAAGCGGTAAGACAGAAGACAATAGGGATAAGATAAGCAATGTTTAGGTTTGGCTTAGCTGGCTATTTAGCTATATCGGGTGCCTTTTGTTGAAACAAGCACTCGTCAATGTCATTTTTCATGAACCGACCAATCACAGCCTGGATGGGGCAGACATTCAAAAAAGGTTGACGTGCTACAGCAAACTTTCGAAATGTTGAACTCATTGTTATGCAGGAATGGTTTTGATTATTGACAAGTTAGTACTTAGCATTAACAAATTAGAGACTAACCACCAATGGAGACCATTTTTCTTCCACAAGGATTTAATGACAGAACAAAACCTACAAAGATTATAAATGTTGGTTGTGTATTTCTTAAACTGCTGTATTGGCCAATTGGAATTAATATAATACTAGTGGTATAAAGTGTACTATTATATGAAATTATATGAATATACTAACATTATATAATTAATATATTAATATTATAATAACATTACACTATCATATTATCATTATACTTTTTATTTAATGTTATAATATTATACTAATATACTAATTTATACTAATTACTCATCCAGGTTGAGGATAGTTACCTTTGGAGGACTTTCTAAGGTCCTCCAAAGGTAACATTGAGAGGCTGTTCATTGACAGTCAGATGTCTGCTCATAGAGAGCAAGTGCTCAGATGAAGGCAAGTGCTAGAGCTCATTATGGATGTTGTTAAAGTCATAGGCAAGAGGGGTCGAAGCATACCACATCCTGAGCCTTGCTTACAAGTTCCTACTTACCCTGTCAGTAACCCAGGTAGCTTGCGAGCGGAGCTTCTCTACTCTGAAATTCATCAAGACTAGGCTCAGGAGCACTCTATCTCAACAGCACCTGGAGGCTTTTATGCTCATGGCTACTGAGTGAGATGTTTTTATGGCCCTGGACAGTGACCTGGTTATAGATGGCATTGCTGAGAGAAGTGAGCTGCTGCAGAAATGTATAATTTAAGGAGGTAGTAAATATGTTTATTGTATTTTATTCTATTGCCTCCTCACCCGTCTTTTCACCAACACATTTCTTCCTGTATTATTTATTTGACTGGTCAGATGGTTCCAGAGATTCTTGCCACCTTGCTGCCAGAGCCATTGTGCCAATATGTGCTCCTTCTAGCCAGCCTCCTCCTAAGAGCAACACGTTCCCCTTGTTCTATTTTACTAAAGTTATTGTTATAAATATTGTTCAGTAATCTTGTTTACATAAAGTGTGGGTGGGTTGTGTGGGTGGTTTAGTGTATCGCTGGGGGGGTTTTGGTGGGCCGGTCTGAGGGGACATTTGTCATTCCCAGTCCGTCCCTGCTCATTACATTGTGCCCTACAGCAAATAAACAACACAACAACACGGTTTTAATCAGTTCAATTACCATTAAACCCAAATCCCAACTCAAGGTCAACTATACAGGATATGATCCCACTGTCACATCAAGCACTATAGAACTTCACTATAGGACTTCACTATAGAACTTCACTATAGGACTTCACTATAGGACTTCACTATAGGACTTCACTATAGGACTTCACTATTTCACTATAGGACTTCACTATAGGACTTCACTATAGAACTTCACTATAGGACTTCACTATAGAACTTCACTATAGGACTTCACTATAGGACTTCACTATAGAACTTCACTATAGAACTTCACTATAGGACTTCACTATAGGACTTCACTATAGAACTTCACTATAGGACTTCACTATAGAACTTCACTATAGGACTTCACTATAGGACTTCACTATAGAACTTCACTATAGGACTTCACTATAGGACTTCAATATAGGACTTCAATGTAGGACTTCACTATAAGACTTCACTATAGGACTTCACTATAGGACTTCAATGTAGGACTTCACTATAAGACTTCACTATATGACTTCACTAGAGGACTTCACTATAGGACTTCACTATAGAACTTCACTATAGAACTTCACTATAGGACTTCACTATAGGACTTCAATGTAGGACTTCACTATAAGACTTCACTATAGGACTTCACTATAGGACTTCAATGTAGGACTTCACTATAAGACTTCACTATATGACTTCACTAGAGGACTTCACTATAGGACTTCACTATAGGACTTCACTATAGAACTTCACTATAGGACTTCACTATAGGACTTCACTATAGGACTTCACTATAGGACTTCACTATAGAACTTCACTATAGGACTTCACTATAGAACTTCACAATAGGACTTCATTATAGGACTTCACTATAGAACTTCACTATAGAACTTCACTATAGGACTTCACTATAGGACTTCACTATAGAACTTCACTATAGGACTTCACTATAGGACTTCACTATAGAACTTCACTATAGAACTTCACTATAGGACTTCAGTATAGGACTTCACTATAGAACTTCACTATAGAACTTCACTATAGGACTTCACTATAGGACTTCACTATAGAACTTCACTATAGGACTTCACTATAGGACTTCACTATAGAACTTCACTATAGAACTTCACTATAGGACTTCAGTATAGGACTTCACTATAGGACTTCACTGTAGGACTTCACTGTAGGACTTCACTATAGGACTTCACTATAGGACTTCACTATAGGACTTCACTATAGGACTTCACTATAGGACTTCACTGTAGGACTTCACTGTAGGACTTCACTATAGGACTTCACTATAGGACTTCACTATAGGACTTCACTATAGGACTTCACTGTAGGACTTCACTATAGGACTTCACTGTAGGACTTCACTATAGGACTTCACTATAGGACTTCACAGTAGGACTTCACAGTAGGACTTCACTATAGGACTTCACTATAGGACTTCACTATAGGACTTCACTATAGGACTTCACTGTAGGACTTCACTGTAGGACTTCACTGTAGGACTTCACTGTAGGACTTCACTGTAGGACTTCACTATAGGACTTCACTATAGGACTTCACTATAGAACTTCACTATAGGACTTCACTATAGGACTTCACTGTAGGAATTCACTGTAGGACTTCACTGTAGGACTTCACTATAGGACTTCACTATAGGACTTCACTATAGGACTTCACTATAGGACTTCACTATAGGACTTCACTGTAGGACTTCACTGTAGGACTTCACTGTAGGAATTCACAGTAGGACTTCACTATAGGACTTCACTATAGGACTTCACTGTAGGACTTCACTGTAGGACTTCACTATAGGACTTCACTATAGGACTTCACTATAGGATTTTACTATAGGACTTCACTATAGGACTTCACTATAGGACTTCACAGTAGGACTTCACTGTAGGACTTCACTATAGGACTTCACTATAGGACTTCACTATAGGACTTCACAGTAGGACTTCACTATAGGACTTCACAGTAGGACTTCACTGTAGGACTTCACTAGAGGACTTCACTATAGGACTTCACTATAGGACTTCACTATAGGACTTCACTATAAGACTTCACTATATGACTTCACTAGAGGACTTCACTATAGGACTTCACTGTAGGACTTCACTATAGGACTTCACAGTAGGACTTCACTGTAGGACTTCACTATAGGACTTCACTATAGGACTTCACTATAGGACTTCACTGTAGGACTTCACTATAGGACTTCACAGTAGGACTTCACTGTAGGACTTCACTAGAGGACTTCACTATAGGACTTCACTATAGGACTTCACTATAGGACTTCACTGTAGGACTTCACTATGATGCCTAATATATAATCAGTAAAGGGCAGTCACTATATAGAATTAGCAAGAGGTGTTCATCGCAGGGCAATTCATATCATCTCAAAGCATAGTAGATTAAATACATTTATCCAAAGTTACAAGACAATTAGAAAAAAACAGCAGCATGTGAGGGAATGCACCATCATCCTATTCAATCTGTAAAGCTGAAGTATTTCTGATTCCACGATAGTAACAAGGTATAGTGTACATATTCAGCCATTCACTCATACTATGCAATGTCTTTTTATAGCTTTTTGCACTCCAGACTTCTTGTATTTTTATACTTTTTCGTACTGCCGCTCTATGTATCATGTATTGTGTATCTGTCTTTTGTGTATTTTCGTTCTGGCATCTTGCACCTTCCCTACCAGCGAATCATAGAAATAATGTTTTAGGATATTTTTCCACTAAAATAAAGATCAGTAATTTTACGAGTAACGTCAGAAGCCCAAGTTTCAATAGGCATTAAGATATTACTGTGACGTGAAAAGAGTGTGGATATTTGGCCTGGTTTTATGCGCAGACTGAATGGGAGCTGATAATTAGATTTGGGTATGTCCTTTTAGGCGAAAATTGAAAAAAAGGGTCCGATCCTTAAAGATTCTTAAAGCTCTGTCAAATTGGTTGTTGATCATCGCTAGACAACCATTTTAAAGTTTTGCCATAGTTTATCACTCAGGAAAATTCACTGTCTTGGTAAGCGACTCCAGTGTATATTTGGTCTTGTGTTTTAGGTTATTGTCCTGCTGAAAGGTTAATTCATCTCCCCCAGTGTCTGATAGAAAGCTGATTGAACCAGGTTTTCCTCTAGGATTTTGCCTGTGCTTAGCTCCATTCCATTTCCTTTTTATCCTGAAAAACTCCCCCAGTCCTTAACAATTACAAGCATACCCATAACATGAAGCAGCCACCAATATGCTTGAAAATATATGGAGTGGTGCTTAGTAATATGTTGTATTGGATTTGTTCCAAACATAACACTTTGTATTCAAGACAAAAGGATAATTGCTTTGCCACATTATTTTCAGTATTACTTTAGTGCCTTACTGCAAACCGGATGCATTTTTTGGAATATGTGTATTCTGTACAGGCTTCCTTCTTTTCACTCAGTCAATTAGGTTAGTATTGTGGAGTAACTACAATGTTGTTGATCCATCCTCAGTTTTCTCCTACCACAGCCATCAAACCCTGTAAGTAAGTCACCGTTGGCCTCATGGTGAAATGAGCCCTCTCTGGCAAATATCTTTGAAGTGACTGGGTGTATTGATACACCATCCAAAGTGTAATTAATAACTTCACCATGCGCAAAAAGGATATTCAATGCCTGCTTTTTTATTTTTACCCATCTACCAATAAGTCTCCTTTTCTGCAAAGCATTGGAACAAGTCCCTGGTCTTTGTGGTTGAATCTGTGTTTGAAATTCACTGCTTGACTGAGGGACCTTACAGATAATTGTATATATTTATTTAGGCTTGCAATAACAAAGGGGTTGAATACTGATTGACTAAAGACATTTCAGCTTTTCATTTGTAATTCATTAACATTTCGAAAACATAATTCCCCTTTGACATTATGGGGTATTGTGTGTAGGCCAGTGACAAACAAATCTCAATTTAATAAATGTACAATTCAGGCTGTAACACAAAAACATTTGGAAAAGTCAAGGGGTGTGAATACCTGAAGGCTCTGTACAACACTGTCCACCGGTCCATCCATGGAACATAGAATGTCTCCTGTTTTCTAAGGCAGCAGTCTTTACCTCTAAGCTCTACTTTCTGTCTTAGTGTTTGGGTCTTTCAGTCTCCTCTGGGATTGGCGAGACGGAAAAAAGTGGAGGGATCTCATTGAACTTCTCCTGTAGTGCCATGGTAACAGGCTTACGCACGTGTGCACACACATACACATTAATATACACACACTGCACGCGTACACACACACACACATTTTAAATACTTTATTTGAATCCACAAATCAAATTTATTCACGCACAGGGACTCATGCAATTCAACACAAGCACGCACACACACACACAGGGACTCACGCAGTTCAGCGCGCAGGCACACAGACACACAGACACACACACACACAGACACACACAGACACACAGACACACACACACACACACACACACACACACACACACACACACACACACACACACACACACAGACACACAGACAAGCACACATACAAGCACACATACAAGCACACATACTCACAGCCTGTGAGGTCTCTGTGAATACAGCCAGCTAGTCCTGTTTATAGTAAGGCATAGAAAGGATGCATTGGTTAATGCACCGATCATAGACTACTCACCTCATTACAGACTAAACAGGTCTATATCATTACAGACTGAACATGTCTATATCATTACAGACTGAAGATGTCTATATCATTACAGACTGAAGATGTCTGTATCATTACAGACTGAACAGGTCAATATCATTACAGACTGAACAGGTCTATATCATTACAGACTGAACATGTCTATATCATTACACACTAAACAGGTCTATATCATTACAGACTGAACAGGTCTATATCATTACAGACTGAACAGGTCTATATCATTACACACTAAACAGGTCTATATCATTACAGACTGAACAGGTCTATATCATTACAGACAGAACAGGTCTATATCATTACAGACTGAACATGTCTATATCATTACAGACTGAACAGGTCTATATCATTACACACTAAACAGGTCTATATCATTACAGACTGAACAGGTCTATACCATTACAGACTGAATAGGTCTACTTCATTACAGACTAAACAAGTCTATTTTATTACAGACTAAACAGTTATATTTCAGTACATACTAAACAGGTCTATATCATTACAGACTAAACATCACTATATCACCACAGACAACAGGTCTACTTCATTACAGACTATACAAAACTATGTCATTACAGACTAAACAGTTATATTTCATTACAGACTGAACATGTCTATTTCATTACAGACTGAACAGGTCTATTTCAGTGCTCAATTTTCTGTCACAGCACAGAGAAGCAGGTTACATAGGCAATTTATATCTACAAGCAAATGATCGAACATGTCCTTGATTTGCCAACAAAGAGAAAAATACCATTCATTTTCAAGTCCCTTGGCAACCAGTCAGTCGTTGTTCCACATAGCCTACTAAGTTGTGATTTAACACAATGGAGCATTTATGGAAACAGATGGCTGATCTCCTGATGACTCTTACCCAGCGATAACAATGACTTCTGGGATACACAGAGGTTGTTTGGCCCACGGCGAGGTGGAGGTAAGTCTGCCTAATGCATACCAGAATTATCCTCCCACTCTCTCTCCATAGATATACCTCTGCCTAGGGTAGGGGTTAGGGTTAGATCTAGCTCTGTATATAGGGGTTAGGGGACTTTTTCCACATTTTGTTACTTTACAGTCTTATTCTAAAATTGATTAAATTGTTTTTTTCACTCAACGATCTACACACAATAGTTTGCCAAAATGCACCTAAAGACTCTCAGACCATGAGAAACAAGATTCTATAGTCTGGTCAAATCAAGACTGAACTCTTTGGCCTGAATGCCAAGCGTCACGTCTGGATGAAACCTGGCACCGCGTATCACCCAGCCAATACCATCCATACGGGGAAGCATGGTGGTGCCAGCGTCATGATGTGGGGATGTTTTTCAGCTGCAGGGATTGGGAGACTAGTCAGGATCAAGGGAAAGATGAACGGAGCTGAAGGAGAGATCCTTGATGAAAATCTGCTCCAGAGCGCAGACTGGAGCGAAGGTTCACCTTCCAGCAGGACAACGACCCTAAGCACACAGCCAAGACAACTTAGAAGTGGCGTTGGGACAAGTCTCAATGTCCTTGAGTAGGCCAGCCAGTGCCTGGACTTGAACCCGATCTAACATCTCTGTTAGAGATGTTCATCGATGCGCCCCATCCAACCTGACAGAGCTTGAGAGGATCTGCAGAAAATAATGTGAGAAACTCCCCAAATATAGTTGTGCCACACTTGTAGAGTCATACTCAAGGCTGTAATTGCTGCCAAACGTGCTTCAACAAAGTACTGAGTAAAGGGTCTGAATTCTTATGTAAATGTGATATTTCCGGGTTATTTTATGTTGTGTTACAGCCTTAATTCAAAATGGATTAAATTGATTGTCCTGTTGGAAGGTAAATCTTCACCCCCAGTCTAAGGCTGTTTGCACTCTGAAGCAGGTTCTCATCAACAAATGTATAATAACATATTTTCACATTGTCATTATGGAGTACAAATAATTGTATACATTTTGAATTCAGGCTGTAACACAAGAAAATGTTGAATAAGTCAAGGGGTATGGATCCTTTCTGAAGGTATTGTACCTCTGCCTATAGGGGGTAGGGGTTAGGGTTAGATCTGACTCTTCCTAGGGTAGGATATAGGGTTAGATATAACTCTGCCTAGGTTAGGAGACATTGTTAGATCTGCCTATCCCCACAGAGATATGATTGCCCTTTCATCGGTCAATACAAAAACCCTACACTGTGTGTCAGTGCTTTGAGTTAGCTGCTCTGCTCTGCTCTGCTCGCTGAATAAACCATGGAAGATTCTAGCTGCATGGACAGTTTTTCTGTCATCCGCCTAGAATCAAACACCCCCACTAGCACTAAACTGCCCTGGGCTATTGTATATATGTATGTGACTTTTATTGTCACAAACACAGGAGAAGTGGTGATGCTGAGGACAGCAGTTGTGTGACTGGAATTAGATCCAGAATGCACCTGTGTACTATGAAGGCTAAAGGTACATCCGAGTGGGGTTGTGGTTGGTTAGCGATTAGCATGATAGAGTGTATGATCTGAGGGAAACAGTTTGCCAGAACGTTCTGTATTAGTCAGTGGAGACAGAGAGAGAGTAGAGAAACAGGAATGTGATTTATTTATAATGTGTGTTTATAAATCCCATTCCTGTTTCCCTGTTTACCTACTGTCTCTCTCTCTGTCTCATGGAGAGATGCTTCAGGACACTGAACTGATGTTACTTACTGACTGGTTGAAACATCATTTAAGAAATGGATGATGTAATTCATGGCAATCTTAAGAGCATATAATTGTTAGGAAGAGGATGGTGTAAAGTTCATCGAAAGACTTTTCCAACAGAAAGTACTTTTTGAAGTTTATACAGAATGACTGTTCTGGGAAGTGATTCAAAGGCAATACAGTAAACAGTATTTATTCTTAGTTATTCCACAAGTAGCTATTCCCCCATAATCTTGTTCTGTTGCATCACTACATTTGTTCCTAACATCAAGGGTCTTTCCAGGTTCAATAAAGACTGAATAAAATAAAAGATTTGGTAGTTTGGCTGAGTTTGTCCGGTTAATGTAAAGCACTTTGAAAGCTAAAGCTAGAGAACATATATATAAAGGCCGTCCATCGTGAGAAATACCACTCAGTAGTTTGGCCGAAAACCCAATAACCTGGCCTCTGGAAGTGTAAAGTCTGACAGGGTAAAGTGCTGTATGATGGTGAATCAGACAGCCATTACTGATAAACAATTTCACCCCCCTTCATGTTTTTCTTACAATTGCAATGAAGTATAAAAATGTATAAACTGTGGTGGAAGTCTTTAAGGTAATGGCCGTCTGATTCACCATCATATACAGAACATGTATGTTCTGAAAAGGAATGATAATAACACAAGTAGCCAAAGGTAATAAGGATTTTTTCACTTTTTATTTAGTTCTTTATAAGTCATTTCAGGAAACACTGAACTTGCACTGGCCCTTTCCTCTCTGTTCCTGCTGACGGGATGAAACCTGTCCAATCCAGAGGCCCTTTCCTCTCTGTTCCTGCAAACGGGATGAAACCTGTCCAATCCAGAGGCCCTTTCCTCTCTGTTCCTGCTGACGGGATGAAACCTGTTCAATCCAGTGGCCCTTTCCTCTCTGTTCCTGCTGACGGGATGAAACCTGTTCAATCCAGTGGCCCTTTCCTCTCTGTTCCTGCTGACGGGATGAAACCTGTCCAATCCAGAGGCCCTTTCCTCTCTGTTCCTGCTGACAAGAAGAGAACTCCCTCCTGACATCCTTCCTGATGATGGAGCTCTTCAAGCGGAGGGAGTTCTGACATCCTTCCTGATAATGGAGCTCTTCAAGCGGAGGGAGTTCTGACATCCTTCCTGATAATGGAGCTCTTCTTTTCTTTACCCAAGACTTGCTTTATGTGGGTTCAGGCAGTGAGTTGAAGTCGGAAGTTTACATACACCTTAGCCAAATACATTTAAACTCAGTTTTTCACAATTCCTGACATTTAATCCTAGTAAATCATCTCTATGAGACAGAACGTGTCTCCTTCCGGAGTGGTATGTTGGCTGCGTGGTCCCATGGTGTTTATACTTGCGTACTATTGTTTGTACAGATGAACGTGGTACCTTCAGGCGTTTGGAAATTGCTCCCAAGGATGAACCAGACTTGTGGAAGACTACAAAAAACATTTCTGAGGTCTTTCTTTGGATTTTCCCATGATGTCGAGCAAAAAAACACTGAGTTTGATGGTAGGCCTTGAAATACATCCACAGGTACACCTACAATTGACTCAAATTATGTAAATTAGCCTATCAGAAGCTTCGTAAGCCATGACATAATTTTCTGGAATTTTCCAAGCTGTTTAAAGGCACAGTCAACTTCTGACCCATTGGAATTGTGATATAGTGAGATGTAAGTAAAATATCTGTCTTTAAACAATTGTTGGAAGAATTACTTGTGTCAAAGACAGATAGATAGATAGATAGATAGACAGACAGACAGACAGACAGACAGACAGACAGACAGACAGACAGACAGACAGACAGACAGACATACAGACAGACAGACAGACAGACAGACAGACAGACAGACAGACAGACAGACAGACAGACAGACAGACAGACAGACAGACAGACAGACAGACAGACAGACAGACAGACATACAGACAGACAGACAGACAGATAGACAGATAGACAGATAGACAGATAGACAGATAGATAGATAGATAGATAGATAGATAGATAGATAGATAGATAGATAGATAGATAGATAGATAGATAGATAGATAGATAGATAGATAGATAGATAGATAGATAGATAGATAGATAGATAGATAGATAGATAGATACTTTATTGATCCCAGAGGGGAAATGTCTTTGTCAAGCAGCTACAACAAAACATAGGGCAGGTGCAAAATGCCAGAACGAAAATACACAAAAGACAGATACACGGTACATGATACATAGAGCGGCAGTATGATAAAGTATAGAAATACAAGAAGTCTGGAGTGCTAAAAAAGCTATAAAAATACATTGCATAGTATGGGTGGATGGCTGAATATGTACACTATACATTGGTGGATGTTGGATGGTTAACTATACTATACAGGTCGATGGCAGAGAAATACTTAAATAGCTAAAAATGCGTATGATATGAGCGAGGGTAATAATAGTTTACTTAATAGACAGACTGGTTTAATTAACAGGTAAGTGAACATTAAGCACGGTTAAATTATCTGCACAGGTAAATATACAGTTAAATTTACAGGTAAGTTAATATTTGCATGGTTACATAAACTGTACAGGTAAATGACAGGAAGAGATACTTAAATAGCTAAATATGTGTATGATATAATTTGGGGTAATAATAGTAATTCGCTTAAAATACAGTCCTTAGTGCGCAGGGTTGAATTACAGATAACTGCACGTATTGCACATTCTATATACTAAAAGCAATAAAAAACTGACAGGATACTAATATGCATTCCTGAGTGAATGACTACGTAAGTTAAGTCCAATAATTACTTGCAATATTGCACGTGATATGATATAACAACTGTACATGAGTAAGTATATACAGACCTGAATGAACAAATAAGTCCTGAGTGAATGAGTGATTACGGACCAGAGTTACTCACGGATGGATGCATAATTGTTAAACTAGGTCCTAGCATCCCAACAGTTCCAGATCTGTGTTGCCGACGGCACGGCACCCCGGTGAGGCATTAAATAGTCTAATAGCCGCCGGCAGGAAGGATATATATATGATATTGTATATGTTATATTATAATTGACATAAGAAATCAACTGTTGAGGTAAACAATGTCAATTTATTTGACCCTTGACCCTATTGGTTTCTTCCTCAACATGACCTCACTGTCAATGCACTATGTTCGAATGTGTATGTCTCCCCCTGCTGGCAAGAGATCATACTACTTCATGTACATCATGAGTTATTGTTAAGTTGTTAAATGCGTACTGTATTGGCAGAAATAAAATACTGAATGGAGCTGCAAAAGTAATTATGGCATGTGAAAACATGTTTTTTTTTAAAGCAATACCTTTGTAGATTGGTATGATTCATGTTGTTACTATGCTGGTAACTTGTATTAGAGTTTTAACCGAGCCTTTCAACCCATAAATGGAGAATGCCTGCTGGCAAAATCCAATATATGATTGAAGATCTCTGTTGGGTTTATTTTTGCACACACACACACATACACACATCCTCACATATGAGAAGTGCACTGTCCACTTAATAAGGGTCCCCTAACAATATATGTCCACAGAAACATGATAAAGAGTTTGTATACTGCATCATTAGAAACATGTCCCATCCTCCAACATGCTAGCCCACTGCTCTTATAGAAGCCTTCACCAGATCTGACCTAGTCAAAGAAAACATCCTGCAGGCAATCATCACATTCTGCTCCCTCTGCAGTGTGTCAAATGCATTTAGCGATAGCCTCAGGTTCCCTTCATCTAAATTCCCCATCTTCAACACTTCCAGACCTGCTCCTGCTCATTGATAAGCCATGGAGGGAGAGCTCAGACAGACTGCTAGCCCCTGACACCTGGAGAGGACAGAGGATGATACCGGCTGATAGGGAAGTCAATAATGACCTTGCCAACCTTGGAGAGACGTGTCTGTTACCATGGCACCCAGCGCTTCTCAAACTTCTCTAAGTAAGATAAACCCCAGAGTGACCTTCCCTAACGACCAACGACCTTCTAGAAGCCATTGATTTATCCTGGCCCCCTAACACTTTTCACATTCATATGCAAATCGATTCCATTAATTGGGTAAAAATGTATATTAAAAGGTCCTCTAATGAAGGGTTCCAGAGAGAGAGAGAGAGAGAGCTAGAGAGAGAGAGAGAAAGAGAGATAGAGAGCTATAGCGAGAGAGAGAGAGCTAGAAAGAGAGAGAGAGAGCTAGAGAGAGAGAGAGATGGAGAGAGAGAGTTAGAGAGAAAGAGAAAGAGGGAGAGCGAAAGAGAGAGCTAGAGAGAGAGAGAGAGCTAGAGAGAAAGAAAGAGAGAGAGAGAGCTAGAGAGAGAGAGAGAGCTAGAGGGAGAGAGCTAGAGAGAGAGAGAGAGCTAGAGAGAGAGAGAGCTAGAGAGAGAGAGAGAGCTAGAGAGAGAGAGAGCTGGAGAGAGAGAAAGAGCAAGAGAGAGAGAGAGAGAGCCAGAGAGAGAGCAAGAGAGAGAGAGCTAGAGAGAGAGAGAGAGAGAGAGAGAGAGAGAGAGAGAGAGAGAGAGAGAGAGAGAGAGAGAGAGAGAGAGAGAGAGAGAGAGAGAGAGAGAGAAGAGACTCATTATTAGTAATCATCTCAGGTGTCTCCTCTCTGTCTGATTTAATAGGGACAGATTCAACATGGACCTGTTTGTCCTGCTGAGACAAAGCGGCTTGTGGTAAACATTCATTCCTCTTTCTTTACCCATGCAGACTTCTAGTACCATCCAAGTGAATAGTTGAGTGACTAAATTAAATCATAGTTATTTGACCAAATATAATCTGAAGTACTGATTAATAAATATATTTGAACAAGCAACATATCTAGCCTACTACCCTGCTAATACAAATCACATCTCATAATGTGTAACGCCCAGATACAGTGCATTCAAAAAATATTCATACTTATTGACTTATTCCACATTTTGTTGTTACAGCCTGAATTCAAAATTCAATTGATATTGTTTTCTCACCCATCTACACACAATACCCCATAATGACACAGTGAAACATGTTAGACTAACCTTTGCAGTAATTACAAGTCTCTAAGAGCTTTACACACCTGGATTGTACAAAATGTGCATATTATTCTTCAAAAATGTTTTTAAGGTCTGTCCAATTTGTTGTTGACCATTGCTAGACAGCCATTTTCCAGTCTTACCATATATTTTTAAGCTGATTTAAGTCAAAACTGTAACTTGTTTTTTTTAACTAAGTTAACTGTTTAAAGACACAGTTAACTTAGTGTATGTAAACTTCTGACCCACTGGAATTGTGATATAGTGAATTATAAGTGAAATAATCTGTCTGTAAACAATTGTTGGAAGAATGACTTGTGTCATGCACAAAGTAGATGTCCTAACCGACTTGCCAAAACTATAGTTTGTTAACATGAAATCTGTGGAGTAGTTGAAAAATGAGTTTTAATGACTTCAACCTAAGTGTATGTAAACTTTAACATATCAAATGTATTTATAAAGCGCGTTTTACATCAGCCGATGTCACAATGTGCTATACAGAAACCCAGCCTAAAACCCCAAACAGCAAGCAATGCAGATGTAGAAGCACGGTGGCTAGGAAAAACTCCCTAGAAAGGCAAAACCTAGGAAGAAAAGAAACCTAGAGAGGAACATACATGTTTGTCTTCTTCTAAAGCCTCTTAAGGGGAAAGTAATCTAAAAGTAACGGAATGTAATCAGATTACAGGATAAGTTAAGTTACTGATTACAATTTTGGACAGGTAACTTGTAACTGTAACGGATTGCATTTAGAAAGTAGCCTGCCCAACCCTGCCAACAGGCTAAATGCAGTCTCTGCCTCGCTAGCTACACCTGTTCCATTATCTTAGTGTCATCCAGACCTTGTAACTCTCTTTTACATTGGTGGATGTCATCAGTCTGCTTTGCTCCTGTCAGATGAGAAAGGTTGTGTGCTGCGCTGACAGTGACTGAGGGTGGCGCCAGAAATTCATGAGAGAGAAAGGGAGAGAGAGACAAACCAAATCAAAGGCAAAGTCTTCTCATGCTTTGTTGATTTCAAAAAAGCTTTAGACTCAATTTGGCTCGAGGGTCTGCTATACAAACTGATGGAAAGTGGTGTTGGGGGAAAAACAAACAACATTATAAATTCCATGTACACAAACAACATGTGTGCGGTTAAAATTGGCAAAAAACACACACATATCTTTCCACAGGGCCGGGGGGTGAGACAGGGATGCCCGAGTGGCGCAGGGGTCAAAGGCACCGCATCTCAGTGCTAGAGGCATCACTGCAGACCCTGTTTCAAACCTGGGCTGTATCACAACCGGCCGTGATTGGGAGTCCCATAGGGCGGCGCAATTGGCCCAGCATTGTCCAGGTTTGGCCGGTGTAGGCCGTCATTGTAAATAAGAATTTCTTCTTAACTGACTTGCCGAGTTAAATAAAGGTTAAATAAAGATTAAATAAAGGTTAAACAAAGGTTAAATAAAGGTTAAATAAAGCCAGACGACAGTCATATGTTTCCACTGGGATTATCTTCTGCTGACAGCTAAACACAGACGGGATAGCTATGCTGTAACTCTATCCTTAGGCAGGTGGCATGCAGGGTGTTGTGGTGGAATGGGTCCAGGGTGTTGTGGTGGAATGGGTCCAGGGGGTTGTGGTGGAATGGGTCCAGGGTGTTGTGGTGGAATGGGTCCAGGGTGTTGTGGTGGAATGGGTCCAGGGGGTTGTGGTGAAATGGGTCCAGGGTGTTGTGGTGGAATGGGTCCAGGGTGTTGTGGTGGAATGGGTCCAGGGTGTTGTGGTGGAATGGGTCCAGGGTGTTGTGGTGGAATGGGTCCAGGGTGTTGTGGTGGAATGGGTCCAGGGTGTTATGGTGGAAGGGTCCAGGGTGTTGTGGTGGAAGGGTCCTAGGGAGCTGTGGTGGAAGGGGCTTAGGGAGCTGTGGTGGAAGGGATCCAAAGGGCTGTGGTTGAAGTGGTCCAGGGTGCAGTGGTGGAAGGAATCGTGTGTGTGTGTGTGTGCGTGTGCGTGTGTGTGTGTGTGTGTGTGTGTGTGTGTGTGTGTGTGTGTGTGTGTGTGTGTGTGTGTGTGTGTGTGTGTGTGTGTGTGTGTGTGTGTGTGTGAACATGTTTAACTATACTGGACCCACAAGGTGTAGGGTTAAGGTTAGAATTAGTGTTATATTATATTTAGGTTTAGCCAGTGGTGTAAAGTACTATTTATATTTTTGACAACTTTTACTTTTACTTCACTACATTCCTAAAGAAAATACTGTACTTTTTACTCATACAGTTTCCCTGACAACCAAAAGAGGAAAGAGAGGAGCGGTAGGAGAGAGAGTGAGGGTGTTGGGTTTCTGAAGTGCCTGTGGTGCTACTCTCAGATGAACAGAGTAGCAGTGAGGGCAGAGAGAGAGAGGGATAGATGGAGGGGGAGTGAGAGAGAGAGAGAGAGAGAGAGAGAGAGAGAGAGAGAGAGAGAGAGAGAGAGAGAGAGAGAGAGAGAGAGAGAGTGAGAGATAGAGGGAGGGAGTGGGGAGGGGTCAGTTCTGGGATTGTCACAGGGAGGGAAGGAGCTGCTCATTGATAGTGTGTGTGTGAGTGTGTGGGGGGCACTTTAACTAAGGAAATCATTGGAGAGGACATACTGTATAAAACTACAATATGAGCAGAACCACCTTCTTTGAGGTAAGATTGGAGTTTGGACGTATACTTGAGCATGATCGGGGTCATCATTAGTTTGAAGCGATGTGTTTTAAATACGTACATAGGGTCGTGGTCAAATGTGGAAAATAGTTAGGTTGATAAAGTTGAATATGCTTATCATGACTACACCAAGTCTGTGTTATGCATATTAGGACAGGTATTGTATTTGTGTTATGCATATTAGGACAGGTATTGTATTTGTGTTATGCATATTAGGACAGGTATTGTATGTGTGTAATGAGATCCCGCTACAACACTCGACAACAGAAACGTTTACCTCATATAAGAGGCCTCAGTTGAAGGAAGGATTATTTTTGTGATCGCTAATGACAAGAACGGAAGTCTGGGTCAAGAAGTGGGTCAAGAAAGATCCTTAGAATGATTCTGGGTCACATCAGTACAAACAGAGGGATGCTGGTCCATTAGTGACAAGTCTGTATGATGAGTGAAGAATGCCACATGCTTAGCAAGAGTGTTATCAAGTTGACAAATGGTTGCTCTGGAAAAAACACAAAGCTTTTTAGCTAATCCTTTCTAATCACACTACACACCATCTATGTCGGGAGCCATTGTGACAATAAAATAGACGGCAGCCTGACTAATATCCTTGGCTCCTGAGCCAACAACTCCTCCGTTTCCTCCAGCAGTCTGCAGGTAGCCCCTGGGCCATGGGGTGACTGGTCAAGTCTCATCTACTGTATAATGTCAGTAATAATGTCATTAGCTTTCATAGACTTGGTGGGAGAGCATTTTGCTGCTGCCAGGCTAGCTGTGCTAACTCTAATAGCTAGCACGTCTGATCTGTGCTCTAACTACAAAACAAGTGAAATTTAAATTTTTAAAATGTTTTTATTTAACCTTTATTTAACTAAGCAAGTCAGTTAAGAACAAATTCTTATTTGTTCTCAACTGGCCAAACTGGCCGGTTGGGATACTGCCTGGAATTAAACCAGGGTGTCTGTAGTAATGCCTCTGGCACTGAGATACAGTGTCTTAGACCACTGAACCAGGGTGTCTGTAGTGATGCCTCTGGCACTGAGATACAGTGTCTTAGACCACTGAACCAGGGTGTCTGTAGTGACTCCTCTAACACTGAGATGCAGTGTCTTAGACCACTGAACCAGGGTGTCTGTAGTGACTCCTCTAGCACTGAGATACAGTGTTTTAGACCACTGAACCAGGGTGTCTGTAGTGACGCCTCTAGCACTGAGATACAGTGTCTTAGACCACTGAACCAGGGTGTCTGCAGTGACGCCTCTAGCACTGAGATACAGTGTCTTAGACCACTGAACCAGGGTGTCTGTAGTGACTCCTCTAGCACTGAGATGCAGTGTCTTAGACCACTGAACCAGGGTGTCTGTAGTGACTCCTCTAGCACTGAGATACAGTGTCTTAGACCACTGTGCCACTTGGGAGCCCTAGAGTACTTATTGAGTACTAGAGCAACAGATCTGACATCTAAGGTCGATTTATAGGCCTCCCGTTTGGCGTTTATGCAATGTTCTCAGCGTTAGTCAGAGTGACAGGGAAGTCATATTCCCTTGTTCTCAGCGCTAGTCAGAGTTTCAGGCATGCCCAAGGCCTGCCCAAGGCCTGCCAAATTAGCACACATTTCCATTGCTGTGATCTAGTCTACAGCCAAACAACTTTAGAGAGAGAAACCTCCGTCTCGTAGGATATTTGTAAAATTAATACCACAAGGTGAAAGGCAACTCCTAATGGCAGCAAATTAGCATTAGATATAGATACTTATTTAGATACTTATTTAGGTCATGTTAGTGTTAACAGGCTAATATTAGCATTAGCCTTATATAGAAGCCTCTGTTTCTTCTGTTTCATTTACTTATATTCATCTGTATGAAGAGTTTCATTTCAAAAAGCTATAGATACATTTTCAGAAATGTTGGTAAATTAGATTTTTGTTTAAGGAACTTATGAAAGAGATTGCTGTGTTTTTTCTCTGTCTAATCATAACTATTAAATGATGCATCATGTATTTGTTTGGAACCTATCACTTTGGAACCTATCAATTTCAGAGATACTGTACTTGCAATCACATTTTGTTGCAAACTGAGATATATCCACCTCACTCTCAGAGAAAACATTTTTTTTTATAAATAACTGTACAAATGATACATTTGTGACATCAATATTTTAAAATATATACATTTAAAAATTAATCAATGCAGTGATATGAGATCTGGGTTCTGGTCTAAAGTAGTGCACTATATAGGGAACAGGGTACCATTTGGGACTAGGCCTAATTCTAACCAAACACTACAGCATGAGACTATTTCTATGTTAAATACATGATGTGAACATTCCATTCCAGCTAAACAATGGATATCTAGCAGCTAAAACAATTGTAATACACACCTACAATCTATGAATAAAAAAATCTGAGAACAGTATTATTTTATACATAAATAAGGTACCCATAAGCATTCATTTCTGGTGAAAAAAACACAAATGTGAAACATTGGTGGATATTAACTCTTCATATTGTGTACTTTAGTTTTAGGGTTATTGTTGATTTTTTTCTACTGTATCTGCTGGGTTGGTGATGTGCTGAGTCTGCCCAGTCAATGTAAAGTATTTTATTATGTTTTGATATTTCTTAGCAGATGGCCTGCTAAGAAAATATGTTTCTTCTGCCCAAAGTTTCCTCCAGTCAAATGGTCTGGGTTTCAGATGACCATGTTGGTGTTGGTAGAGATGACCATGTTGGTGTTAGTAGAGATGACCATGTTGGTGTTAGTAGAGATGACCATGTTGGTGTTAGTAGAGATGACCATGTTGGTGTTAGTAGAGATGACCATGTTGGTGTTCAGGCAAGAAACTACCTGACTGACATCTAATAATATTATTAAATCCTTCTCAGGTTGGTCGTTCAGTTTGATACCTTCCAGATAAATGCATTCAAAAGGAGAAGGTTGATGTTTGGATGAAGTGTAGGTTTGTAGCAGATCTCCGTTAACTTACGTCCAGACACTTATTCATGATTCATTCAGGACTATCGTAACCATGGTAGCATCCACATTAACGTAGAAGTGTTTAGAAACATTCTAATCTAATTTACAATGAAAGCGAAAATTAAATAAAACATTATTTTCCATTAATTTCTATTGTGAACAATATCATCTGAAACCCAACCAAAACAAACAGTAAATGCATCCAAC
This sequence comes from Thymallus thymallus, assembly GCA_023634145.1. NCBI lineage: Eukaryota > Metazoa > Chordata > Actinopteri > Salmoniformes > Salmonidae > Thymallus > Thymallus thymallus. The sequence goes on along the minus strand of CM042417.1, from coordinate 3,309,826 downwards.
AAGTCTGTAGAGTCATAACCTTGATGTAATTATTGCGTGCTAGGAATCTGGGACCAAATTCTAAACTTTTGACTACTTTAACCCAGAGGGAAAAAAAGAGTCTATAGTTTAAACAGTTTAAAGTTGAAACAGTTTATAGTGGACTTTTCTCAATCTCAAGAGAAATAAAAACATTTCTCAAACTAGTATTATTTTGGAATCATTTGAGTCCAAAGTATTTCTCCTAAGACCCGCCCCCTTAGGAGCAACAATGAGATGCTAAAGATAATGGACCATAATGCAACAGGAGAAGTACAGGAGAAAAATAAGAAAACCTTTGGAATCTCATTTATGAATAGCTGTGCTCATTGACTGCTGAGACGTTTGGACTCCAAACCTGTACATTGGATGTGTAGTTAATTGTGCTGTTATTTAAAGAACAATCAAATAATTATTTTAAAGAAATTGGTTAAATTATATTCTAGCTGAGCAAATGACCACCACTTTGCCTTATATAGTACATCTGATTCAAAACTTTACATTGACGCAAAATAAGACGTATAAGAACATTTTGAGATCTTGATTTATTCAAACAAATGATCAACATAAGATGAAGCAGTGTTAGAATGTGATAACAGACATATTTTAGAAATTGCATGAATGGGTGAGGAAACTTTTGAGAAACTGATAAGATCTTCTACTTGGATCTGAGTAAGAACTAAAGTGTCGAGACTTGGATGTGATAACTGGAACATATCAAGTATGAGAAAATAGTCAAAATCTCATATCGGTGTTGAATTGTGCTTAATCATGTCTAGGAGAAATAAATGTGGTTAAGAAGAGGTTTTATCTTGGATTTTCCTTTCCTCTGGGAATACACATAAGTGAATTTGTCTCAATACCCCTAAAATGGGGGGACTATGCACAAAAAGTGCTGTAATTTCTAAACGGTTCACCCGATATGGATGAAAATACCCTCAAATTAAAGCTGACAATCTGCACCTTAACCTCAGTATTAAAGTGCTGGAGTACAGAGCCAAAACAACAACACATGTCACAGTCCCAATACTGTTGGAGATCACTGTAAATAACGATCTTCAAATCAAGAAAATAACTAGGGCTAATTTACAATGATGGTGAAAACTAGAAGACATGTTGGGGGTTAAGTGGTTTAACATCTTCCTAGAAGTCAGAGGGTGCACGGAGGGACATTTGTTTTTACTTGAGCAATTCTAAGACTTATTGAATTCTCCATGTGGTCGATATTAAAGGGCACTTCATTTAATATAACAGGCTTTTAAAATTAAATATTGGTGCACAATATCTACTTAAAATATCAAAGGGACGCAAAAGGCCCTCATTTCGTGGAACGACCCTGCTGTCTTTTGAGAGTTTAAAAGAGAGAAACAATGTTACCTTGTATGGAGCAATTTGGTAAAACATGCACTGTTTTTTACACTGTAGAATAAAAGTGAAGATATAAAAACTATGACATAACACATATGGAATCATGTAGTAACCAAAAAAGTGTTAAACAAATCAAAATATATTTTATATTTGAGACTCTTCAAATAGCCACCCTTTGCCTTGATGACAGCTTTGCACCCTCATGACATTCTCTCAACCAGCTTCATGAGGACCGCTACAGGAATGGAAGACCCAGAAATACCTCTAATGAGTAATATTCCAAACTTTTGACCGGGGGTGTAAAATCTCAAATCATGGATTTCACTTTTGGGAAATTAACTATTTCTTTAACAGTTTGAGTGATTGGTATTACGTACAAGATTGTTTTGATTCTGTAAGTCTTTACACAGAGAAAACTAGAATGGTAACACTTCCATGGGACAATTTTTTCACAGTTCATTAAATGATTTAGTGTTGTTTTCTTTCACAATATGGCACATCTTATTTAAATCCAAGTCATGATGACTTGGAATGACGTCCAGTGAGTGATGGCGATAAAGATGGTCATACAAGATGGGCCTCGCGGTGCTCCAACTCCTGCAAGCGTCTGGGCCGTAGTCTCTGATACACAGGCTTGGCCTCCTGACTGAGGTCCTCAGGGCTGGAGCTGGGGGACTGGGGCAGGGACAGAGAGGGGCCTGGAGCCTGCTGCGGAGCCTCACTGTCCTCATCCATAGAGACTTCCAGACCCATCTCCTCTTCTTCATCGTCCACTTCTTCTTCTTCCTCAGTGCTGTTAGCTACTGTGGCGTATTCCTTTAGCCCCGCGTCCCCTAGCACATTGGCCTTGCTCCCCATGGGAGGTTTGTAGAAGGTTCCAGGGGGTGGCTGTAGAGTCCGGGGGGGTCTGAATACAGTGGGCACAGGGCTGTACTCCCACGCGTTCTCCACCCTTCTCAGAGTCCTGCCCGGCCACACTGCGATGGTGCAGCCACCACTCCTGACGGAGTCCAAGGAAGATGATGGTGGTACAGGCGTGGAGAGGCTTCTGGTCGAGTCCTCGGCCTCCTTGTCTGCTGTAGGCAGGTTGGACATGATCTTAGCTGTCCTGCGGGTGATGTCATAATGCTTGTACTGCCTGTCCGTGCTCCGGTAGTGGCTGGTCGCCCTCGACTTTGGCTTCTCATCCTCCGACACCCCCTCGATCGTCTGGTCCCGCGTAATGCTCCTGCCGCTCCCGGTACCGTTCCCGTTGTCTTGATCAGTGCTGTTCCTGGCGTTCCTCTCGTTCACGCCTCGGGCCGGGTTCAGGAGCCGTTCAGCGGGCATGCTGACAGGCCGGGAGACCAGCTTGGAGCGGGGGTGGCGGAGATGGACCCGGTAGGTCGTGTGGTGTGCCCGTGTGAGACTCCTCTCTCCTCCTGCTCTCTGGACCTCAGGGATGCTGCCAGACAGGAGCCTGTTGGGTTGTTCTGAGTCCTCGTCTACAGAATACAGAGAGGATAAGTCAGTAATAAAATAGCAGGACGTGAACTGTGTATACAGTGTACTATTGGCCCTGTCTGTCCAGCTATAGTGGAGTAATACTGACCAGGGGTGGAGTCACTCCCATCAGACCTGGGGTTCCCATCTCTGACCTCCTCCATTTCATTGACTATAGAGGAATGACACTTAAACACTTTACAGCTTTTCTGCAATGGACAGGAAACAGATGGACAGACGGACAGGAAAAAGAGGGACAGGTGGACAGGAAACAGAGGGACAGAGAAAAACACAAACAAGAGAGAGAGAGAGAGAGAGAGAGAGACAGAGAGAGAGAGAGAGAGAGAGAGAGAGAGAGAGAAGAGAGAGAAGAGAGAGAGAGAGAGTCATCAGTGCTGTTCTAGATCCATAACATCCATAATCCATATTCAGTTCTATTTTAATATGGGATCAGACAAGTCACTCACCTCCTCGATGTCTACCAGCGACTGTCTGCTGAGCTGCTTCTCCTTAGGGTTGAGGTGGGGGTGAGGGGCCAGATCCTCCAGGGGGAAGCCCTCCTCAGAGGGGCCTGGGGGTCCCTGGGGTCGTGGCAGGGGGCTGACGGGGCCATCAAAGATCATCTGATAGTGTCTGATGAGGAGCTCCACGATGAGGGCCTGGTAGGGGTAGTCCACCAGGGAGGACAGTGACAGCTCACCGTCCGTCTGTCTGGGTTTGATGAGCGTGGGGCCGAAGATGATGCCCAGGTTACTGGCTGTCATCTTGTTCTCCTCCGCCTGCTCGGTCACCCTACATGGGAGAGGAAGGAGGAAACATGGAGGTGGACTTCTGACTCATTGTTATTTCTGTTGCACTTTGATGTTGTTTTAAAGAGCGAATGCCTCTGAAAATGGCCTGCGGCATCGATATGAGTCAAACATTTATTCTAGTGTCAAAATTGACTACAAAGTGTAAATAGGATAATTTTGGTCATAAAGTCAGTCTAAAACTGAGTTTGGAAAATTTCACAACCGGTAAATGAATAGCATAGAAAGTGAGATCCTGACTTTGTTTACATAAGACAACACATGGCACATAGTTTTCTGGAGAAATACTGAACCAAACATCTTTGTTAGATGTACATTTGCTCAACTAAAACATCCTTTGCCAAAACATCAAAAATTATTACAGCTTTCTTGAGTGATATTAGATTCTTTCTGGGGATTTTGAGGAAGTGAAAAAGACTTCCGCGTCTACAGTAACACATGGGGGACAAACATAATTAGTAACCAAACACAGAATCGTTCAGGAAACACACATCCAACACTGAAATCTTGTTTTTCTAATGAGCAACAGAAAATGTAAGTACCTTACTGTGATTGTCTTGAATTAAAATGTTTAAAAATAAACAAAATAGCTTCTAAGCAAATAGCAATTTCTCAAGCAATCATTTTTCTATCTCTGAGAGTGGTCTGAGTGGTGAGGGGAAAACTGAAAACTAGATATTATTGGCAGAGAGGTTTGGAACTCGCTTTCTTAATTGTCTATTAACTAATTTACCGCTTGGTGATGTCACTAGCCAGGCCAGAGATCCATCCTACAAAAACAGGCTGAAATTTCAGGTGGTCTTTTTATACAGGTCTTACACTGAAAGGGCATTATCATCATTTTCACAATTTCACAGTATAATTCCAACCACAGTGTGGAAATATATTTATAAATCACAAGAAAATCTGCACTGGGCCTTTAAGCTGTGTGTGTGTATTTATAGGGTTGTATTCTGTATTCTGCCTTGAGATCCACTGACTTAACTCAAAGTCTCCAATTGACATCAATACATTATTTACGTGAAAGTCAGAGTTGTGCCACACTTTTCATCTAAATTCTCAGAATAGATTCTGTACCTGTGCAGGTGTTCGATGAGGAACTGTAGGGTCTTGTAGTGGGCCAGGGGCAACTGTCTCAGGAGGTCTTTGATCTTGAAGAGGACCCGGTTGAGCTCCACGCTGACCTGCGGCGGGGTCAGGGAGGCGGGACTGACCCTGGACGCTTCCACGATGATGTTCTGGCTCTCCTTGGCCAAGTCGATGAAGTCGTTGTAGAAACGGAACAGGATGAGTGGCTCTGGAAGCTACAGGAAGTAAACAAGGAAGGAACTCATTTTCAACTGGAATGAAGGCAAATGTACAACAGACAGGTATGGAGACAAATATACAACAGACAGGTATGGAGACAGAGATAAACTTGCAAAGGAAAATAAGTCAATATTATTGGGCTAGTGTGCGGTCTGTCTGCCTGGGGTACTCTGTAATTACACTCTCTTCGGCTGTCCCCATAGGAGAACCCTGAGGTAACAGGTAGAACCCTTTTAGAACCCCAAAAGAGTTCTAGGGTTATTCAAAGTTTTCTCCTATTAGGACAGCCGAAGAACCCTTTAAGGTTCTGTAAAGTAACTATCTTGTCCTGAAGAATTCTGTGTGTGTGTGTGTGTGTGTGTGTGTGTGTGTGTGTGTGTGTGTGTGTGTGTGTGTGTGTGTGTGTGTGTGTGTGTGTGTGTGTGTGTGTGTGTGTGTGTGTGTGTGTGTGTGTGTGTGTGTGTGTGTGTGTGTGTGTGTGACCCACCTGTCTCAGGTACAGTTTGAGCACGTTGCTGATGTCATGGGGGTAAAGGTCAGATAACTCCACGAGGTCTTTGCCGTTCTCAAATACCTGACAGAGCTTCTCCACACGAGACCTGGCCCCGTTCACACGGTAGATCCCCTGGACAACCAAGACAACACAGCAGCTCAGATTTTGGCCATTTTATTCTCCTAACAAGCACTATTTCGCTGCAAAAACAGGATATCTTCAATTCAAAACACATGGCTGGGTGACATCTGAAACAATAGAGAACATTTGCCAAACACGCTAGGCTACATAACGTTACCTTGATGTCCAGCGCTCTGTTCTCTATCTCCAAGGTACACTTCCTGATTATGAAAGGGATTCCATCTGGGTTGTTCCTAGCTGCCTGGGTGAAGTCGATACCAAAGAGGTGCAGTCTACCCTGCAGCTTCTTATGACCACACTGGATTGCCAGGGTCTCCAGACACTTCTTATGGCAGGCCAAGAAGCACTGGGAAACAGCAGAGGAGTCTGATAGTTAATATCCATGTCAGCTTGCAACACTACTCTATATATGCCACTTAGCAGATGCTTTCATCCAAGCGCCACGCACTCACACAGCCACACAGGACCACAGCGTTACAAAATCGTTTGAATAATAAGGCCAGGTACTTCCATCCCCCCTTTGGATAGGCCAAGTACTTCCATCCCCCCTGTGGATAGGCTAGGTACTTCCAGGGGTATAGTACCCCAGATTGTTGGGCAGAGTACTCACCTCCTCACATTCAGCCCCATGGAAGACCACCAGACTATCACACTCTCTGCACTTGGACAGGGACCTCAGCTTCCTCAGCTTGTGTGTCTGGGCTGCCTTGGACATCTGGATGTCACGGAACGGACCTGGGGAGATTATATTAGATTAGGACAGATAGATAGATAGACAGACAGACAGACAGACAGACAGACAGACAGACAGACAGACAGACAGACAGACAGACAGACAGACAGACAGACAGACAGACAGACAGACAGACAGACAGAAGTATGTGGACACCACTTCAAATTAGTGGATTTGACTATTTCAGCCACAGGAGTTGCTGACAGGTGTATACAATCTGTCTCACCGTTGTCTGACGGCGACGGCGGCTCTCTCTCGTCCAGGTCATCAGCTGACGACATGGTCCCTGTGGAGGGGGTTCTGGGTAATCTCCTCTCAAAGTCACCTGAGCAGGAGACAGTGAACACACAAAAGATCCTCATAGTATCTTGTCAATACTACTGTCTAGCTACTCAGTACTACTGTTCACTGTCTAACTAAGGCCTGGTCTATTACTAGGTCAATTGTTCGGGATGTTATCTCAGTCTGCTCCTTTCTATCCATAGCTTCAAGCTTTCATTGTTATGAACTGAGTGACTAGCAAAGAGTCCACTTATTATAAAACATGGTTGAGATTGAGGGGCGTGGCACCCCTGGGCCCTCCAATGGCGAGAGGCCAAGAGACCAGCAAGGGACCACCCACAAGACGTTATGGGTGATTAATAGCTCCATTCACTGATCAATACCTCTGCTTGATTCCCTTATTGTTCTGATAATGGCCTGGACAAGAGACCCATCTCAGTGACAGGGCACATTCCCCACATTTATCCAGACATTGAGGTACTTTGAGAATAGAGGAATGAACTGACTGGTCCAAAGGTGCTAATGAGTCAGATTGATTAATCCAATTAAGTTAATTGTAACTAGTTAAATAAAACATCTCACTCAGGAACTGTTGTTGTGTATGATTATAACACGAGAGTAACAGTAACACTATAATTAATTTAAAGGAAACCTATCATAACTGGTAATGAAAACCAAACAGACTTCAGCATGTTACATAATCCACAGAATACAACACATGGTTGAACACCGACCAGAATAACACAAAACTCCAGAAAATGTCACTGTTAAACCTGCTGAACATATCTTCAAGGGTATTATTGACACACCATCAGGACTCAGGTATTATTGACACACCATCAGGACTCAGGTATTATTGACACACCATCAGGACTCAGGTATTATTGACACACCATCAGGACTCAGGTATTATTGACACACCATCAGGACTCAGGTATTATTGACACACCATCAGGACTCAGGTATGCTCCTGCTATCCTGCTGTCTGTCTGTCTGTCTGTCTGTCTGTCTGTCTGTCTGTCTGTCTGTCTGTCTGTCTGTCTGTCTGTCTGTTTCTGTCTGTCTGTCTGCCTGTCTGTCTGTCACGTCTAGGAGGAGGGTGGCTGCTATGACATAATAAGAACCATCAATCATTTCATTTCAACAGCTGATTCAATGTAAGGGGGTGGTGGTGGTTGGTCCTGCCAAGCTAACAGGGGGTGGTGGTGGTTGGTCCTGCCAAGCTAACAGGTAGAAGACAGGGGGTGGTGGTGGTTGGTCCTGCCAAGCTAACATGTAGAAGACAGGGGGTGGTGGTGGTTGGTCCTGCCAAGCTAACGGGTAGAAGACAGGGGGTGGTGGTGGTTGGTCCTGCCAAGCTAACATGTAGAAGACAGGGGGTGGTGGTGGTTGGTCCTGCCAAGCTAACGGGTAGAAGACAGGGGGTGGTGGTGGTTGGTCCTGCCAAGCTAACGGGTAGAAGACAGGGGGTGGTGGTGGTTGGTCCTGCCAAGCTAACGGGTAGAAGACAGGGGGTGGTGGTGGTTGGTCCTGCCAAGCTAACGTGTAGAAGACAGGGGGTGGTGGTGGTTGGTCCTGCCAAGCTAACGGGTAGAAGACAGGGGGTGGTGGTGGTTGGTCCTGCCAAGCTAACAGTCAAACGGACAAATCTGGGTTTGCCAGGAGAACGCTACCTGCCCCAATGCATACTGTAAAGTTTGGTGGAGGAGGAATAATGGTCTGGGGCCCTTAGTTCCAGTGTTAGGAAATCTTAACAATACAGCATACAATGACATTCTAGACAATTCTGTGCTTCCAACTTTACAGCAACAGTTTTGGGAAGACCCTTTCCTGTTTCAGCATAACAATGCCCCCGTGCACAAAGTGAGGTCCATACAGAAAAGGTTTGTCGAGAACGGTGTGGAAGAACATGACTGGCCTGCACTGAAGAACATGACTGGCCTGCACAGAGTAGTGTAGCGCAGGTTGTGTGGTAGACAGGGCCTTACCTGGGCTGGCGGTGGGGGAGTCCATGGATCGGGACTCGCTGCTGCCTCCGGTGCTCTCTGAGTCACTGCACATCCCCCCGCCCTGACTACCCGTTCTCCAGGTTAAGAATGGGAACTGGAACCTCAGAGCTGGAATACACAAAAGGGAATAGTCATGTCATTTGTTACTGTCAGACATGTTACTGTCAGACGTGTTACTGTGAGAAGTGTTACTGTCAGACGTGTTACTGTGATAAGTGTTACTGTCAGACATGTTCCTGCCAGAAGTGTTACTGTCAGACGTGTTACTGTGAGAAGTGTTACTGTCAGAAGTGTTACTGTCTGACGTGTTACTGTGAGAAGTGTTACTGTCAGAAGTCAGAATTGCACTTCTGACACATTTAAATATTGATCTAATCCAATGGTAGAATACTGAACTTGGATTTGTTTGTGTTTTTAATGCATGTTTCTTTTATGTTTTTATTACATTTCTATTGAACCTTTATTTAACTAGGCAAGTCAATACTAGCCTACCTACAGGGTCAGCCCCTGGAGCACATTAGGGTTAAGTGCCTTGCTCAAGGGCACATAAACAGGTTTTTTACCTTGTCGGCTTGGGTATTCGAACCAGCGACCTTTCAGTTACAGGCCCAACGTTCTAACCGCTAGGCCCCCAGGTAGCTTAATCAAACATTTGAAAAAAGTAATAGTCTTTTCATTCATATTATGCAAATTCTGTCATAGAAATTCAGTAAGATAGGTTAGGCTACATTAATTTAGTATCAAGTGGTTCACATGGAAACACTGGAGAATAACAAATATTATTCCATAGACCTCTTTACACATCAAATTAATAGAAACAATAATGATTTATCATGAATGGGTTGATTTTCTTCTCAATGCCTATGAGGACCTGGATATGAAATAGACAGAGATTACCAAATTTAGACAGTAATTGAACTCTTCCACAGATTATGACACGGTGAAATTATGCCTACAAAAAAAACGACTTGAGGTAAAGTCACAGAGTTTCTAAACCCAGAGGCACAACATCGCGAAACCTCCGGGAAAGCTTGCGAAACAGACCAAACAGACCAGGCCGGGGTTTGGGTTCGAGAAGTCAATAAGAGAAGTGAAAAATGATTTAATTTTCTCAAAATCTAAAGGTTCAACAACATAGATTCGAGCCAATGTCTTGAGTAGTTGAACATGTTATTACTCCAACCTCAAATTGACAAGTTTTCATTTGTCAAAAACAACTTCATTTCAAAGGATTTGACAGCCTGCAATGACGTGTTTCTACGCATGAGCTTAGCTAGGCATGACTAGGGGTGTTGCGGTGACTGTATTGCCGCCACATGACCGTTTAGTCAGGGTAATTATTCTCCAAGCTCTGATGCTGCTGATGGTCATTAGTAGTCTACCAAACTTGCTAACTGCCTGGTACTCAGCACTCTATTGTCCCTCTAATCACTCTGACATCAATGCAAATGTAATCAAAAATCTAATCAAACACTTCTATAGGCTATGCAACTGGCGAGAAAACAGAGTGGTGTCACATAGCTGAGGTAGGGAACGAGGCGCAGAGCAGGAGTTGCGATAGTTCATGTTTATTTACAGAAAACAACCGAACAAGGCATACGAGTGGCTACTGTTATGAAAACAATAAACAGAGAACACGAGAGTGCTACGTAAACTGGTGTGCAGTATAGCCCTTACACACACAAGGATCCACAACACAGGTGGAAATCATGGAACATAAATAGATCAAAACTCAGAATAGAGTTCCCTAGAACTCTGTTGTCAGGTCCTGACTGTGGCCATAGACTCTCATAGAGGATTCAAGAGACCTGGCCTCAGCTTTCTATAGACTAGGTCTACTATATTTATTACTCAACTTTCCTAATATTAAGTACATTGCTTCTCTGTACAACAGCAGTATAGTCTACCTGGCTGGCATGAAAATGAACCACAGGAAAATCATCCTCCATTCACTATTTAAGTACATAGATGACATGTATTTTTTCCCTATGTCCCTGTTCTGAGACAGGTGCATGATAATGATCCATTCTAAATCAAAACTAATTTCACACATACAGTATATTATTTTGTATATGTAAAGACCAGATTAAAAGGTTTGTATCACAGCTCATGTAACCTAGCCCATAGACCTATATGTTTTAATAAGGTTTGTATCACAGCTCATGTAACCTAGCCCATAGACCTATATGTTTTAATAAGGTTTGTATCACAGCTCATGTAACCTAGCCCATAGACCTATATGTTTTAATAAGGTTTGTATCACACAGCTCATGTAACCTAGCCCATAGACCTATATGTTTTAATAAGGTTTGTATCACACAGCTCATGTAACCTAGCCCATAGACCTATATGTTTTAATAAGGTTTGTATCACACAGCTCATGTAGCCTAGCCCATAGACCTATATGTTTTAATAAGGTTAGTATCACAGCTCATGTAACCTAGCCCATAGACCTATATGTTTTAATAAGGTTAGTATAGGAGGTATAGAGAGTGAGTTTCAAGTTTGGGGAAGATAATTTTCAACATAAAAATGCACCTTTATAATAAAAGCATTACCTGCATAATCACATTATCACTTTTGATAATGGTGTTTTCCTGCATTTGAGCTTATAGCCTACTGCTATGTCCACATTAATGCGCTTATAATACTAAAGAAATATCCTAATAGTTGATCAACATTTTAAGCTAAAAGTTATGATCTGTTGCGTCAGCCACATTGGTAGAAAAGGTGTTTTGATGCTAGTGGTTGTATTAATTTGGGATCTATTGCATCCCACAACTGTCCCAGACTATGATGAGAATATTTATTTTTCACACAGAATACGCAGTACTCGGGGCCAAGGAAGCATTACGGCCACAAAGGGGACGGCGCCGTAAAATTCAAGACATTATCAAGTGCTTGTCAAATTGTCAATGAGAGACTGATGAAGTGTGTACAGTCTGTGCAAAAAACAAAGCAGAGATCAAAAGCCTTTCAAGCGACTTTTTTCAAATCATCATTAGTCACATCATGCATCATTAGTCGCATCAAAACATATAACCCAAGTTGTTTTGTAGTACATAAATAACTCTACATTAAGCATATAGGAGGACCTGTTTCTTTGTTAACCATTCAACACAGAATAGCCGCATGTGTGCACTTATATTTTATTTAGCTTTGTTCAGTTTTATACTTCATACTATAAAATAATATAAAATTGCCACGGAATTCTGAGCAAATCTTATCTGTTAAATGAACTAGTGTAGCCCACAGCCATATGGCATAGCCAGATCAGGGCCGGGCCTAACATAAGGACAACTCAGAGTATGCTATTCTGTTCATTTGATATAGAATACATTTTCTTCATATCATGCTTCTTTAGACCTGTCTAAAATAAATAATGGATTCATTGTGAAGGAGTAGGCTATATTACATGGATTTATTAGACTTTCTAAAATGTAGATGTTCCAAAGATCTGCATCAGTGGCTTGTAGGCTGTGAGTGGAAACCAGGAGATGATAAATGTGTTTGTGTTAATTAACGGTCAATTACAATGAGAATGAAAGTTATTTACTGACAAAATGTCGTAACCGCCACAGCCCTAACCATGACGTCACCTACAAGTGTGATCTGGGATTTCTATTGGAGAAGCAGTTTTAGCCTATCTTCATACTCTACTGTCTTTGGTTAAGTCCTAATTCTTCCTGCAGTAAAGTGTGAAATGTGTCATCATCAATAGCAGTGTTAGTATGAGCTGATCTGAAAGAGCTGGGATGAGTGTGAGGGTCCCTGAATGGCAGACAGTCAGGTGAGGACAGGGATCATCTCAGAGCACTGGATCAACCTGGATACTTCCAGACACACACACACACACACATAATGTAGCCTTTTCACATCTATGAAAGCAACGTTATCAGGCCCTGAGCACCGAGCATTTGTCAGATCCTCAGATACCATGTAGAGCTGTTAGGCCAGCAATACCAATCTGCAGGCTTAAGAATGTTGTTTACTCTGTGTGTTTCAGGGGAGATAATTAGCTGCTGTCTATTGTGATCTAAATTGACCTGAGAAAGGATTGCTAAGCTTTTCCCTTTTAACCTGAATTACAGGATCAACCGTCATCAGAAAACCCCATGGCTACCAGTAGCCTACCCTCATCACAAAATTAGGCTACCTTGGATGTCGGTGCTGCTGTTGGCGGGCTGTGTGTGGACTGGGCTTTCCACTTCGTCGGTCCCCAGGAAGTCTCCAGAGGTGGGGGACATTTGAGACAGGTTCTCGTGGGAACTATGGGTACTGCAGTGGGTGCTGCTCAACGACCTCTTGGTGAGGGGCAAACTGGAAGGAGGGAGAGATAGGTACAAGTTAACATTATAGACTTCAAACGCAGAGGATATCTAGTGTCTAGTGAGGGTACTGTAATCAATCAACATGAACTCACATGGATGGATCCATAGCCTTTACATACAGAATTGCTCAATTCCATAGATGAAAGAGCAAATTGATTAATCCCATTAACATCAATAGAAACCTGAAATGAACAGTCCAATCAAAATGACCATTCTCTTATGTGTATAAACTGAATGGCCTACTAATAACAAAGGGAAGTAATACTAATCAATGGGCCCTGCTATACTCCACTACCCACACCAGAGTCTATAAGGGTTTACATGTTTGGAGTTAAGAAGGCCCCAGTGGGCAAACTTTTATATCTATTTTATATCTGTACAAGCATCAGCAAATGACTGTAACAACTTTGATTTGTGTTTTAGTCAGAAAAAATGGCCTAAAAGGAATTGTAAAACCAGTTTTCCAAAACCAGAGTTCTCAACTTCCACTTCCACTCACCCACCCTTCTCTCTCTCTCTCTCTCTCTCTTCTCTTTCTCTCTCCCATGACCAGTCATTTCCTCAGGAAGACCTGCAGGCCAAACTCAATTGCATTCCCCTCTGCTAACACAATCTCTTTCTCTCTCTATCAATCATTCCCTCTGCTAACACAATCTCTCTCTCCCAGTCACTCCTTCTCTCAGCAAATCACTAAATATAATACTATTCTCTACAAGGCTTTTCCACTCTAAAGCAGTATCTCTCTTTTAAAACACAATCGCCATACTCTCCCACAGAGAATAACTCACTCATTTGATTTGCTAATGACTCTTAGGTACGATAATGCTTCACATGTTTTTAGGTTTAAATGAGTTGAAGTAGTAGGATAATCAAAACCTCACAGCATCCATCAACTGTTCCCTCACCCTGCATTGTTACAGCGCGAGAGAGTAACATCAAATGAGTAGGACTCCACCCTGGGTCTGTCTAAATGGGCAGGAAGACTCCTGACGAAGTCGATGTAGTGTTGGCCCGGCTCATACAGCTTGGCACTCTCACACAGAGACTGGTGATTGATGGACAGAGACACAACCTGGGTCTGCTGGAGCTGGAACCAGTTCACTGTCATCTGGGGAGACACACAGAGAGAGAGAGAGAGAGAGAGAGAGAGAGAGAGAGACCATTAGTTCTATCTGGGAAGACACACAGAGAGAGAGAGAGAGAGAGAGAGAGAGAGAGAGAGAGAGAGAGAGAGAGATACCATTAGTTCTATCTGGGGAGACACAGAGAGAGAGAGAAAGAGAGAGAGAGAGAGAGACCATTAGTTCTATCTGGGGAGACACAGAGAGAGAGAGAGAGAGAGAGAGAGAGAGAGAGACCATTAGTTCTATCTGGGGAGACACACAGACAGAGAGAGAGAGAGAGAGAGACAGAGAGAGAGAGAGAGACCATTAGTTCTATCTGGGGAGACACACAGAGAGAGAGAGAGAGAGAGAGAGAGAGAAGAGAGAGAGACCATTAGTTATATCTGGGGAGACAGAGAGAGAGAGAGAGAGAGACCATTAGTTCTATCTGGGGAGACACACAGAGAGAGAGAGAGAGAGAGAGAGAGAGAGAGAGAGAGAGAGAGACCATTAGTTCTATTTCTAGTGGAAATCTAGGAACTTCCTAGACAAAACTTTGAGGGAGCAATGACACACTTGTTTTATAGTCAAATAAGCTCAGAAGTTAATCATCTTTATAAATTCCACAATTCTTCTACATTTCTGAGAAAATGTGGATACTGTATTTCACAACATACCGCTTTCAGAGTGAGGTCACACTGGAAGACCAGCTTTCGTAACTGGATGAGGATCTCACTCTTTGTGTTGGTCAGGTCCACTCTCTTCACCCTTACGTCTGTCAGACAGGCCTTGAGGTGATCTCTGGCCTCATCCGCCTACGGAACAAGGTACAATCCACAAATCAAAAGGGTAACATCTTCAGTATGTGAATGTGGATTCTTATTTAGCAGTTTAGGGTTAGTTGCTAAGAAGTGATTAACTGTTATTTGATTGCGTATTTGAGTGAAAACTAGGCCTCAGTGATTAGTTATGGGCCTCATAGGTAACATTTGAGCGTCAAGGACGAGCTATGGGCCTCAGTGAGTAACTAAGGCCTCATTGGCTAAGCTATGGGTTTCAGGGAGGATGTATGGGCCTCAAGGATGAACTATGGGCCTCAGGGATGAGCTATGGGCCTCAGGGAGGAGCTATGAGCCTCAGGAACAAGCTATGGGCCTCAGGGTCGAGCTATGGGCTTCAGGGACAAGGTATCGCCTCACAGATGAGCTATGGGCCCCACGGATGAGCTATGGGCCTTAGGGACATTGTCTTACCTTCTGCAGAGCCTCCTCCTCCAGCCTGCGTCTCTTCTCCAGCTTGGCTGATCCCAGCTGCTCCTCCTCTACTCGGCTGGTGGACACCCGGGCCTTCTCATACTCCTCCTGTCTCTGGGCCTGCAGAACACGGGCCTTCCTCAGGGCACTGTCCGCCTCATGCTGAAAACACACACAGCGTTAACACAAGGCAAACAAACACACTAACACAGTTCTGTCTAGATGGGAAACAGATTATGTCAGATTTAAGTTTTAGCTAAACCCTAACGTTAACCCTTTCCCTAACCTTAACCTAATTATCCTAACCTGCTACGTTCATTATTATATCCTGCTGTATACGTTATCCTAACCTGCTACGAAAAGTCAATTCTGGCATACATTTCGTTAGAAGGTGTATACATTCCTGTACATACAACTAATACAACTCAAAACCAACTAACACAAACATGTTGCATCCTTTGCAAAGAAATTTCCCCCTCGGGGATCAATAAAGTATCTATCTATCTATCTATCTATCTATCTATCTATCTATCTATCTATCTATCTATCTATCTATCTATCTATCTATCTATCTATCTATCTATCTATCTATCTATCTATCTATCTATCTATCTATCTATCTATCTATCTATCTATCTATCTATCTAATCATTGTTCACGGTTCAACCCATTTTCTCACACACTGCAAAAGCAAAACACGGTTCCACACAAAGACACAAACTATCCTCATTAGTACAGAGGTGTTAAACTGTGCGGCCTTTCAGATTGAGATTAAGATTCGTGTGTATTTGGGTAAATGTTGTGAAACTGTTAGATATTACTTGTTAGATATTACTGCACTGTTGGAGCTAGAAGCACAAACATTTCGCTACACCCGCAATAACACCTGTATGTGACATTATCCTAAATATAAAACGTTGCTATACCTACGTGTGTTCTGGCTCTGGCCCAACCCATCGGTTTCTGGGACCAATCATACGGTCTCAAATGTATTTCCATTCTAAATTATTATACAGTTTTACAGTTTACAGTTATACCAAAGTTACAATAGATTGACATAGATTTTCAGTTATTTACCAAAATTACTAAAGATTTCGATAATTACCAGTAGCTTAGCAACTCTAATCACTGACACACACCGACTCAGAACTCAGAAGATAAACCTGGTCTAGTCACACTGGTGGTCTTCAACACTCTGCAGCTATTAAACCGTCTGAATAATGTCAAGAGTCTAACACACACACACACACACACACACACACACACACACACACACACACACACACACACACACACACACACACACACACACACACACAAACACACACACACACACACACACACACACACACACACACACACACACACACACACACACACACACACACACACACACACACACACACACACCCACACACACACACACACACACACACACACACACACACACACACACACACACACACACACACACACACACACACACACACACACAGCTAAGAGCCTGGCTAAACATTAACAGTCATGTTTGGTGACTTTTGTCTACTTTGCGTTTCCTTATGAAGTGTTGAAGTTCCACCCACCATTTTCTTCTGTTCTCTCTGCCACTGCTCCTTGACCTCCTTCCTCAGTTTGTCCAGCTCCGTCTTCCGCGCGAGGAGAGGCTACAGAACCAACCCCCCCCCACAAACACACATACACACATACACCCTAGTGAGTCAATGCTAACCTATACATCAAATACCTCTAGTTTATAAAAATCAGAGCATCACATATTGTAGATAAGTCACGTAGACAGATGTACGTACTGTAGAAAAGTCACTTAGACAGATGTACGTACTGTAGAAAGTCACGTAGACAGATGTACTTACTGTAGAAAAGTCACGTAGACAGATGTACTTACTGTAGAAAAGTCACGTAGACAGATGTACTTACTGTAGAAAAGTCACGTAGACAGATGTACTTACTGTAGAAAAGTCACTTAGACAGATGTACGTACTGTAGAAAGTCACGTAGACAGATGTACTTACTGTAGAAAAGTCACGTAGACAGATGTACTTACTGTAGAAAAGTCACGTAGACAGATGTACTTACTGTAGAAAAGTCACGTTGACAGATGTACGTACTGTAGAAAAGTCACGTCGACAGATGTACTTACTGTAGAAAAGTCACGTTGACAGATGTACTTACTGTAGAAAAGTCACGTCGACAGATGTACGTACTGTAGAAAGTCACGTAGACAGATGTACTTACTGTAGAAAAGTCACGTAGACAGATGTACTTACTGTAGAAAAGTCACGTAGACAGATGTACTTACTGTAGAAAAGTCACGTTGACAGATGTACGTACTGTAGAAAAGTCACGTCGACAGATGTACGTACCTGCATGAATTTGTTGGTTTGAAGGGCAGCTGCTGTGTGTAGTAGGAGCTTGCTGTACTCAATATCGTTCTTGAAAGCAGACATGTAGATGTTCCGGAATGGCATGAACTCCTTTTGAAGGGAAGACAACTAAAGTTCCTAATCACAATTCAAAATGAGGCAGTTAAGATGCTTTAAAATTATTCATGGTTATGATAGCTGTCATCTTTTGAGATAACGGTTGATTGGTGAATAGTTATTATACCAAGCTGAGCATATTTCATCATAGGGTGCGTTTGCAAATTCACACTGGCTATCTACTCCGATTTCGGAGCACTCTCGCCTGAGTGTGCCAGAGAGCAGAATAACTGATTTACAAACGCTCAACACCCGTTGAATATGGTAAACATCGGCAAAAAAGCGTAATTCAATTGTTGCCAGCTGCACAGTTACAGTCACCAACGCTATAGATAACACAAACACAGCCTAACCAGCTCTGCTAGGGCCAGTAAAATGGTCAGAGTGAGGTGTTCTCTCATTTGTGTGTGGAAGTAGCTAGCAAGCTAGCCAACGTTAGCCAGTTATCTTGGGTGCTTGACTGCCGTTGTGAGGTCAGACCGCTCGGATCAACCCTACTCCTCGTCCAGAGCGTCCAGTGTGCTCTCTGAACGCTCCGAGAGCAAAACGCTCTGAATTTACGAACTGACAATCTGATAACGCTCTGAATTTATGAAACACAACCATAATCACCTGATGACTTGCGAGTGTCTTCGCTGATTCTGCCATTTTGGCGTAGCTCCTCGCACACTCGATATCTGCAATCAGACACTCAACCTTACGACATGTCCCGAAGGCAAGAAATCACAGTCCACAAAAGTGCAAGTGTTGAACAAACGGAATGGCTAGCCTGCTTGTCATAGATACCATAAACGTTCAACACAGTATGATCTACTAGCTACTGTGTGTAGTATGATGACATTGAGTGATTAAGTACAGGACAGAGACCACAAATGCCCAGTAACCTATTAATGCAAATACTGGAGCTAACAGTAAATGACTGAACAGACTTCTACACTACACTGTGTTTAGCTAAGTTTAGAGTTTACTGTATTGACAAAGCATATAATACCCTTATCAGAGTTATATTCAACCCATGCAAGTTTGTCCTAGTGTATATCTGGGACAATATAGCATAGGTGTGAAGCTATCTATCACTGTGTGTGTACAAGTAGGCTAATGCTAGAACAAACTAAGCTAATAAAGACAATGCTAGGCTAACGCTAAGACAAAAACTTTCCGAGCTGAGGTAAAATTAGTTAAAGGTTAGCAACTGTAAAGACCCCTAACAGTGACACAGCATACACCGACCCCAGCATTAACACTGTGTGTCAGAGGAGGGGGCCTGGACTGTAGCTCAGACCATAGAGATACCATATTTTATTTACTTTTATTTTATTTAACCTTAATTTAACTTGGCAAGTTAGTTAAGAAAAAAAGTATTATTTACAATGACGGCCTACCCTGGCCTCCCCTAACCCGGACAACGCTGGGCCAATCACACTGCCGGTTGTGATACAGCCCAGGATCAAACCAGGGTCTGCAGTGACGCCTCTAGCACTGAGATGCAGTGCCTTAGACCGCTGTGCCACTCGGAAGCCATATAATTGTAGTTGTTCTATCTAATTCTGTGGCTCCGACTCACCTTTAATGTGGTGTTTCTCTGTATCAACACTATGTGTGTTAGACTCACCCTTAATGTGGTGTTTCTCTGTATCAACACTATGTGTGTTAGACGAGGGGGACAGAGAAAGAAAGAGCGACT
The DNA here is from genome assembly GCA_023634145.1 of Thymallus thymallus. Lineage (NCBI taxonomy): Eukaryota > Metazoa > Chordata > Actinopteri > Salmoniformes > Salmonidae > Thymallus > Thymallus thymallus. Next base: position 3,290,314 of record CM042417.1, on the reverse strand, counting down.
GACCCATACTGAGTCGTTTGTACACCCAGGCCAGCAGATCCTTGGTGTACTTGGACCAGGCCTTGGAGTAGAGTAGAGCTGACTCCACCCCGCCTTCGCTCCGCTGCAATGCCACGTCCACACCATCCACCTCCTCCGCCCTCGCCGACAGCGACGGACCTGTGATGGTAACGGTGGTTGAAGAAGGATAAGTTAGTTGGCCTATGCCTGAGACATTGCTACCTACTGGCTAATGGCTAACTGGCAACTAACTATGGAAAATACCCCTCTAGCAGATATGTGTGTATGACTGTGTGTGTGTGTGTGTGTGCGTGTGTACGTGTGTGTACGTATGTACGTGTGTGTGTGTACGTGTGTGTGTGTGTGTGTGTGTGTGTGTGTGTGTGTGTGTGTGTGTGTGTGTGTGTGTGTGTGTGTGTGTGTGTGTGTGTGTGTGTGTGTATGTGTGTGTGTGTGTGTGTGTAACGCTAAATAGACTGGACAGAACAGGGATTGCCTCCTGTATGTATTAATATGACCAAGCCGACGGGTCACTCACTGTGAATGGAGATCTTATATAGGCTCACTAACTATACCATAGAGACTCCATAGAGACAGACATACACTCACCGGCCAGTATACTAGGTACACATTCACGAAAATGGATCACACCTACAGACAGTGAGTCACGTGGCCGTGGCTTGGTATACACACTGAGGGACAACAGTTTGGAATATTACTCATTCAAGGGTTTTTCTTCATTTGCACAATTTTCTACATTGTAGAATAAAAGTGAAGACATAAAAACTATGACATAACACATATGGAATCATGTAGTAACCAAAAAAGTGTTAAACAAATCAAAATATATTTTATATTTGAGATTCTTCAAAGTAGCCACCCTTTGCCTTGATGACAGCTTTGCACACTCTTGGCATTCTCTCAACATTGCCTGGTCCTACGAATCCTAGTTCCTGTTGCGTCATGCTGACGGCATAGTCAGGATTTGGCATTAGCAGCATGAGTCCATGGACCCATCCTGCCTGGTGTCAACGGTACAGGCTGGTGGCAGTGGTGTACCGCCGTCCAATCTGCAGCCATCGCGTCAGCATGGACTAACATCCCTGTGGAACATTTCCGACTTGTAGAATCTTTGCCCCGAAGAACTCACTCTGTTCTAGAGGCAAAGGGGTCTCTGAACCGGTACTAGATGGATGTGCCTAATAAACTGGCTGGTGAATGTATATCTTTACCGTCAACCCAGGGACAAATAGCTCTTCAACACATTGACACCTCACCACAGACAAAATGGTTAGTTTATGTCATAGTGTAATGACTTTGTATTAAAGTGTTAAGAGCTATCAGTTGTTAAGTGGATGGAGTATGGTGGTTTTAGTGCATCTTACCTGGAGGAACACCTCTCTCTGGACCGGATCCTCCAGATTCCACAGGAAGGTTCTCGAACGACTGGGAACGAGACAGACAGATAGAGTGGCTCCACAGTGATGAGTAAGGAACAAGAGGGGGCTAGTAAAAATAATAATACTAATCCCTTTGTGGTTAGAAACAACACACTAAATCTTGCTGTAATTAATTAATCACTAGAAGAGATTTCAGGAGTAGCCTCCACTTCAAACAGGAAACAATCATCATACAGTGTTATGTTGTTGCCTGAGAGCCGCATATCCTTTGACATCCCCATCCTGGGGGTATCTTCAGACAGTGAATCACCTGGCTTTACTGTAAACACATACATAATGTCCAGACAGACAGTTGTTGTGTAGGGGGAAGAGTGTGTGTCTTACCAGGCTTCTCCGAGTCAGGGGTAGCTCCAACGGTGATCCATTGTCTACATCTCCCATAAGGAAGTCAGACACTCTGAAAGACGAACACACAACAACAATGAAAAACACACACAGACTATGGGAAAGACTCTTAAAGGGAAATAGCCTGCTAATGTTATCCCTACTAGCCTAACATTAGCCCTACCAGCCTGCTAATGTAACACTGCATGAGTCAGACAGTTGCTATTAACACCTAGCTTACAGCTATATTAAAGTAAACCAAAGTTTTGGAAATACATAACACCATCTAACCAGTAATCAAAGAATGTTAGCTATATGCAATTATGTTAGCCAGTCAGCTAGCCAGCCAGCTAATGTTAGCTATTTAGCCAAGTAGCTATTAGCCTAGCGAGCCTAGTCAATCACCACGGTTATGGTCGGCAAGCTAGAGCACAACTACTGGAGACTAGCTAGAACACAACTAACACAACACAACTAAAACATAACTGCAGATCAAAAGCAAAAAGAGAGCAGAGACTTACAGGTTGATGGCTAGGGCCCATCCGATGGTAACTTTTAAAAGAGTGCAGGCTGAGTTAGCTACCAAAGCAAGGGGAAGGTGGGCGCTTCACCGCCAAGGGAGAGTCAGTGGGAGAAATCCAATAAGGCCGAGGGAGAGTTAGTGGGGGAAATCCATTAAGGCAGAGGGAGAGTTAGTGGGAGAAATCCATTAAGGCATAGGGAGAGTTAGTGGGAGAAATCCATTAAGGCAGAGGGAGAGTCAGTGGGAGAAATCCATTAAGGCCGAGGGAGAGTTAGTGGGGGAAATCCATTAAGGCAGAGGGAGAGTTAGTGGGGGAAATCCATTAAGGCATAGGGAGAGTTAGTGGGGGAAATCCATTAAGGCATAGGGAGAGTTAGTGGGAGAAATCCATTAAGGCAGAGGGAGAGTCAGTGGGGGAAATCCATTAAGGCATAGGGAGAGTTAGTGGGGGAAATCCATTAAGGCATAGGGAGAGTTAGTGGGAGAAATCCATTAAGGCAGAGGGAGAGTCAGTGGGGGAAATCCATTAAGGCAGAGGGAGAGTTAGTGGGGGAAATCCATTAAGGCAGAGGGAGAGTCAGTGGGAGAAATCCATTAAGGCAGAGGGAGAGTCAGTGGGGGAAATCCATTAAGGCAGAGGGAGAGTTAGTGGGGGAAATCCATTAAGGCATAGGGAGAGTTAGTGGGGAAAATCCATTAAGGCAGAGGGAGAGTCAGTGGGGGAAATCCATTAAGGCAGAGGGAGAGTCAGTGGGGGAAATCCATTAAGGCATAGGGAGAGTTAGTGGGGGAAATCCATTAAGGCATAGGGAGAGTTAGTGGGGAAAATCCATTAAGGCAGAGGGAGAGTCAGTGGGGGAAATCCATTAAGGCAGAGGGAGAGTCAGTGGGGGAAATCCAATAAGGCAGAGGGAGAGTCAGTGGGGGAAATCCATTAAGGCAGAGGGAGAGTCAGTGGGGGAAATCCAATAGTAATTATGTAATTAATATGCTTTTTTTTAACTGATCGAACACATTTTTAACTTATATTTGTAGTGTGGTTTTCATATTAGCCCTTTTGGGCTTCCAACCTCACCTACACACCGTTTGACCTTCTTTTCTTTGGTGTGAATAAATAAAACCTAAAAACCTCTCTCTCTGTAACAACCCAGGCAGCCATTATGTAATGATATATAGTCTGACGGTTGAGAATATTACATTATCTAGGATGTCTGTTATCACTGTCACACCCTGATCTGTTTCACCTTTCTTGTGCTCGTCTCCACCCCCACCAGGTGTCTCCTGTTTTCATCATTATACCCTGTGTATTTATACCTGCGTTTTCTGTCTGTCTGTTGCCAGTTCGTCTTGTCTTGCCAAGTATTACCAGCGTGTTTTCCTGTTTTCCAGTATCTCTAGTTTCTGTTTTCCAGTCCACCTGGTTCTGACCGTCCTGCCTGTCCTGACCCTGAGCCTGCCTGCTGTTCTGTCCCTTATTCACGCTGCCTTGGACTACTGACCTCTGCCTGCCCTTGACCTGCCGTTTGCCTGCCCCCTGTTTTGTAATAAACATCTGAGATTCAAACTGTCTGCCTCCTGTGTCTGCATCTGGGTCTTATCCTGAGTCTGCCTGCTGTTCTGTCCCTTATTCACGCTGCCTTGGACTACTGACCTCTGCCTGCCCTTGACCTGCCGTTTGCCTGCCCCCTGTTTTGTAATAAACATCTGAGATTCAAACTGTCTGCCTCCTGTGTCTGCATCTGGGTCTTATCCTGAGTCGTGTTAATCACTACATTTATGTGTTATGGCGATGGAAATACTTGGTATAAAGACAATATCAAATATAGTTTGAAGGTTGTTTGTTTCACATTGAAGAGTCAGAAAAACAAAGCCAGTGCTTGCGTGTATCACTAACACATTATACTTACACATTGCCAAAGGTGAATGCCAATGTGTCGATAGAAGTGTATATCTCTCCGAAAAGCTTCTGCTTGTTCTCTTCATTCACTTCTTTGAAGTTAACACCTGTCAAAAGGGATGAAGAAAGTTATGCTGTGAAACTAAATAACTGTGACATACTATATGTATATGTTCCGGATGTCAAATGTATGTAAAAAAAAAAACATGTATACTGAACAAAAATATAAACACAACATGCAACAATTTCAAAGATTTTACTGAGTTACATATCAGGAAATCAGTCAATTGAAATAATTTCATCAGGCCCAAATCTATGGATTTCACATGACTGGGTAGGGGCGCAGCGATGGTTGGAGCCACTTGGGAGACAGGCCAACCCACTGGGGAGCCAGGCCCAGCCAATAAAGAGTTTTTCCCCACAAAAGGGCTTTATTACAGACAGAAATACTGCTCAGTTTCATCAGCTGTCCGGGTGGCTTGTTTCAGACGATCCCACGGGTGAAGAAGCCGGATGTGGAGGTCCTGGGCTTGCGTGGTTCCACGTGGTCTGTGGTTGTGAGGCCGGTTGGACATTCTTCCAAATTCTCTAAAACAACATTGGAGGCGGCTAATGGTAGATAAATGAACATTAAATTCTCTGGCAACAGCTCTGGTGGACATTCCTGCAGTCAGGTAAGAACGTTGTTCATTAACTATAGCTCAGCAATCAACGCCATAGTACCCTCCAAGCTCATCATTAAGCTTGAGGCCCTGGGTCTTAACCCCGCCCTGTGCAACTAGGTCTTCCTGACGGGTTGCCCCCAGATGGTGAAGGTAGGAAACAACACCTCCACTTTGCTGATCCTCAACACTGGGGCCCCACAAGGGTAAGTGCTCAGCCCCCTCCTGTACTCCCTGTTCATCCACAAAATGTGGCTTAGGAACTAAGCAATATTTTACAGATGCACAATTGAGAGCATCCTGTCAGGCTGTATCACTGCCTGGTACTGCAACTGCACCACAACCGCAAGGTTCTCCAGAGGAGGATGCGGTTTGCCCAACGCATTACCGTGGGCAAACTTCCCGCCCTCGGGGACACCTACAGCACCCCATGCCATAGGAAGGCCAAAAAGATCATCAAGGACAGCAACCACCTGAGCCACGGCCTGTTCACCCTGCTATCATCCAGAAGGAGAGGTCAGTACAGGTGCATCAAAGCTGGGACCGAGAGACTGAAAAACAGCTTCTATCTCAAGGCCATCAGACTGTTAAACAGCCATCACTAACACATCAGAAGCTGCTGCCTATAGACACTGATTAGAAATCACAGGCCACTTTAATAATGGAACACTAGTCACTTTAATAATGTTTACATATCTTGCATTACTCATCTCTATGTATAAACTGTACTATATAATATTATACGGTATCTTAGTCACTTTAATTATGTTTACATATCTTGAATCACTCATCTCATATGTATATGCTGTATTCTACTGTATCTTAGTCCAATGTCTCTCTGACATCACTCATCCATATATGTATATATTCTCAATCCATCTGACATCACTCATCCATATATGTATATATTCTCAATCCATCTGACATCACTCATCCATATATGTATATATTCTCAATCCATCTGACATCACTCATCCATATATGTATATATTCTCAATCCATCTGACATCACTCATCCATATATGTATATATTCTCAATCCATCTGACATCACTCATCCATATATGTATATATTCTCAATCCATCTGACATCACTCATCCATATATGTATATATTCTCAATCCATCTGACATCACTCATCCATATATGTATATATTCTCAATCCATCTGACATCACTCATCCATATATGTATATATTCTTAATTCATTCCCTACTTAGATTCATGTGTATTGGTTATATGTTGTGAAACTGTTAGATATTATTGTTAGATATTACTGCACTGTCAGAGATAGAACAACAAGCATTTCGCTACACCTGCAATAACATCTGCTAACCACGTGTATGTGACCAATAAAATGTGATTTGATTTGACACAAACACACACACCGCACATACATACACACACACACACACACACACACACACACACACACACACACACACACACACACACACACACACACACACACACACACACACACACACACCGCACACACACACACACACACACACACACACACACACACACACACACACACACCAGTCACACACACCTCCCCAGCCTTTATTCCAGGTCAGAGTGTCACCTTACTTTGTAGAGCCAAACCAGACCGCTTTTCAATGCAAATTGAGCCGAGGTACACTCTACACTGAGATTCTTGTGCACAGGCCAAGTGAAGAATTGCCCTCCATGGCTGATCATAATCTCTGGGAAAAGGGAGGAGAGGAGTGGGATTCTTCAGCCATGTTCCCTCAGACAAAGCACAAAGACTTTGAGTCAAACACACTCCTCTCCCTCTTACCACAAAGAAATATGTGATTTTTTATTTTTTTATTGACAAATAATGCTTACTAGGGGGCAAGGAGGCCCGCAGATTCGCTAAAACTATTGACAACTGCATGCCGTTTTCAAGGCATTGTTAAAAATATAAAATACTCTTTGGTTGTAATATCATCACCTCTTGAAGAGCATAGTCAGAACTAAACATTTCAGATGATTCCACATTAAGCTCTATCATCAGACTTACATAGCTTGTCACTGAATGGTTTTCATGATCAGTAAACATCAATTGATGAAGTAATTTCAGATACGTGACGGTAGCCTCGAGATATCTCTCAATATTGGCCACCAGTACTTGGATATTTGAGTGAAATAAAATAAAAGTGAACTATACCTGACAAGTATGAATGGTCTAGGTTAATTTACCATCCTTTGTGGGCTCTGCCTGTCAAGCAGCAGAAGGGCGCATTTGCCGATGTAATGTTACTGTTAGCTGATAATGTTTACTTTGTAAGCTACCGGTAGAAACTTTGTACAGTTGGCTTAACATAGTGAGTGGTAAGTAGACCAAATGTACTTTTTTCTCCAACCAACGTAGGCCTACCTAGCTAACTACAGATCACGTCAATATGACTAGTTAACAAGCTAACTACAGATCACGTCAATATGACTAGTTAACAAGCTAACTACAGATCACGTCAATATGACTAGTTAACAAGCTAACTACAGATCACGTCAATATGAGTAGATAACGTGTAAGGGAGGAAGATAGGGAGTCGGGGAGTGTGTGAGACGTGTTTCTATGCCCAAGGGAATGCTGCTCACCTTTGACCTGTGTGATGATGGTGCCTGCAGCACTGAGGATGTCCACAGAGTTGAGGGTCTGGTGTTTGTTGATGACAGCCTTCAAAACACAGAGCAGCTCCTCCAGACGCTCATGGACCACCTGGTGAAGACAGTCTGGAGGAAAAAGAGACACAAAGACAAGACTGTTAGAGACCCATCGATCTCAGTAACACTTTACTACAGACTGTTAGAGACCCATCGATCTCAGTAACACTATATTACAGACTGTTAGAGACTCATCGATCTCAGTAACACTTTATTACAGACTGTTAGAGACCCATCGATCTCAGTAACACTTTATTACAGACTGTTAGACCCATCGATCTCAGTAACACTTTATTACAGACTGTTAGAGACCCATCTCATCTCAGTAACACTTTATTACAGACGGTTAGAGAGCCATCAATCTCAGTAACACTTTATTACAGATGGTTAGAGACCCATCTCATCTCAGTAACACTTTATTACAGACTGTTAGAGACCCATCGATCTCAGTAACACTTTATTACAGATGGTTAGATACCCATCTCATCTCAGTAACACTTTATAACAGACGGTTAGAGACCCATCTCATCTCAGTAATACTTTATTACAGACGGTTAGAGACCCATCTCATCTCAGTAACACTTTATTACAGACCCATCGATCTCAGTAATACTTTATTACAGATGGTTAGAGACCCACCTCATCTCAGTAACACTTTATTACAGACGGTTAGAGACCCATCTCATCTCAGTAACACTTTATTACAGACGGTTAGAGACCCATCTTATCTCAGTAACACTTTATTACTGATGGTTAGATACCCATCTCATCTCAGTAACACTTTATTACAGACCCATCGATCTCAGTAATACTTTATTACAGATGGTTAGAGACCCACCTCATCTCAGTAACACTTTATTACAGACGGTTAGAGACCCATCTCATCTCAGTAACACTTTATTACAGATGGTTAGAGACCCATCTCATCTCAGTAACACTTTATTACAGACCCATCTCATCTCAGTAACACTTTATTACAGACGGTTAGAGACCCATCTCATCTCAGTAATACTTTATTACAGACGGTTAGAGACCCATCTCATCTCAGTAACACTTTATTACAGACCCATCGATCTCAGTAATACTTTATTACAGATGGTTAGAGACCCACCTCATCTCAGTAACACTTTATTACAGACGGTTAGAGACCCATCTCATCTCAGTAACACTTTATTACAGACGGTTAGAGACCCATCTCATCTCAGTAACACTTTATTACAGACGGTTAGAGACCCATCTTATCTCAGTAACACTTTATTACTGATGGTTAGATACCCATCTCATCTCAGTAACACTTTATTACAGACGGTTAGAGATCCATCTCATCTCAGTAACACTTTATTACAGATGGTTAGAGACCCACCTCATCTCAGTAACACTTTATTACAGATGGTTAGAGACCCATATCATCTCAGTAAAACTTTATTACAGACGGTTAGAGACCCATCTCATCTCAGTAACACTTTATTACAGACGGTTAGAGACCCATATCATCTCAGTAACACTTTATTACAGGTGTTTGTCCAGGGCTGCACGATTAATCAAATTCAGGTCAAAATTGCAATATTGCAATTACAATATTGTGCAATATCCATATCGCAAGAGGCTGCGATTTTCTCCTTCTATTGACACTGTTAATATAGAGAGCGAGAGAGAGAGAGCGAGAGAGAGAGAGAGAGAGAGAGCGAGAGCGAGAGCGAGAGAGATCCCAATGCCACAGGGCATTGCCCTGCGTAGGGTGTCGTCTTTTGGATGGGATGTTAAACGGGTGTCCTGACTCTGTGGTCATTAAAGATTCCATGGCAAAGAGTAGGGGTGTTAACCCCTGTGTCATCCCCAGCTTCCTATTGGCTCATTCATCCCCCCTCCTCTCCATGTAACTGTTCTCAGTCGACTTACCTGGTAAAATAACGGTAAAATAAATAATAATAATAATTTGTGAGTCAGTTGCTTTCTGACTACATAGAAGGGAATGTGCTTGGCCACCAGACCATTAACTAGAGACACCTTTGTGATTTTAGACGCCTTAGCAAACTCAGTGGGGACCTAAATGTGACTACCTGATAACTAATGCATGAATAAACATGACCTGGAGTGGTCTTTCTGTAATTAGTGGTTAGTCAGTCAGATATCCTATCCTATAGTGATCTCAGGTATGTGAAGTAGTGTGTACACATCCATAATAAAACAGATCACTACTAATGCGTCAGTCATCTCAGCGCTGCCTGGCTCTACAGTAGATGATAAGAACAAGACTACTTTAGTATTCAACCAGCTTGCTAATGTACACATCACATAGTTATAGGGTGAGCTCATTAGACAGCAGCTGAACGGGAGGACAGAAATGAGTAATCTAACAGTGTCCAGATGTTTGTACAACTCCCTAAAACTTTTTATTCACCACTGTTTTTCCCAGAACCCAGTGGAACTGAGGGCCACAGAGAAGGTCAGAGTCAACACACACACACACCCCAACACACCCCCCAACACACACCCCAACACACCCCCCAACACACACCCCAACACACCCCCCGAAAACCTACAGCATGGTCGCTCTCCAGGAACAGGGTTGGACAGCCCTGGTGTACACAAATACAATTTGATTTGATTTGATATATATATCATTAATTTACAAGTAAAAAAGATTGCCCCTTTAATGCTGTATATTGCACTTCATTATGGGTAACATGCAGAAAAATACTGTTATTAACTGTAATTGGAAAACTAATAATTAAGTAGAAGAATACTTTTGAAAAGATAGAAATATGATTTTAGCTTATAATGAGATGGGTTTTCCATGTCCATTTGCCCACTAACTAAGCCACGCCCCAATGAGGTCTGAAGAGTGTGTCAGTGTGATGGGACCGCCTCTCTGACCCGAGTCTTTTAAGAGTACTCGCTAAGAATATAAATATCAGTTCCAAGTATGTGCGGACTTGAGGCGAATTTAATCTACAACCCTATAGTTCCAACTTGTCCTCGCGTTTAAAAGGGCACATTTAATTTCAACTCTACAGGCCAGAAAACGAGAGAGTTTGCTCCCCACGTGAGATGGTATGAACTCTGAACTATTTCACTAAAGAAGAAGTGAATCCTAGATTATAGCCTAACAGACTGCAGACTGGCAAGGTGCGGAAGCATCTATAGAGTGAGATGAACCTCTCACAATACGTGAACCTCTCAAACGACGACCCAGAAGATTCCAGTGGTGCCCCGACTTCCTAGTTAATTCATGTTTAGATGGTTAGTTTAATCCCGGTGGGGCCTCAGCTGGCTTGTCTAGCTTTCACGCCTTAGCTGGCTCGAGAGGTTTCCTTGCCCCGGTTGGGTCGGCAGGCTCCCATCCCACGTCATGCCTCAGCCGGCTCGTCGTGCTCCTACGCCTCAGCCAGATCACCCGGGACAGTCAGCCTTTCAAGCCTGAGCCGGATCGTCAGGCTCCCACGCCTGAGCCGGATCGTCAGGCTCCCACGCCTCAGCCAGCTCGTCGGGCTCCCCCGCCTCTGCCAGTTCGTCTAACTTCTATGCCCCTGGAGGTGGTGCAGATTAAAAAGCCTGAATCTCTTCCTCTAGAAGAGGGATGGCGGGAGCCTCATCATGCCTCATGTTTAATCCTGCGCCTCCCTGTTAGAAAAGACCACAATGGGATAGAGCCCTGTTCCCACCAGGGACCTCCAGCTATACACACTTCTCCCCAGTATAGGGAGTAGAGACCCGTCTGTTGCAGCCACCGACCGGGGGACTTAGATCACAATGGATGGGTTTCACCATAAAAACAACCCTCACTCAGAGTACTGGAACTGGAAGAGCTGCTTTGTTTCACTTACTGTGCAACCATTTAGAGCATAACAGCTATGAGATTTTGTAAAAAAAATAAAATAAACAGCTACAGTATGCTAGCTGGAGAGAAAGGAGCATTTTTGGTCTGTTTGATTGGGAAAAGCTTTCCTTTTGTCTCAGAAGCCATTTACAAACAGTGGGGCCTGTCTCCTTGTGGGCCTGCCTGCCACATTTAGCATTTATGGAACAATAAATCACACCTCCATATCTCACGTAGAATTTCACACAGACCAGGGACATCCTCACATAGAACTTCACACAGACCAGGGACACCCTCACATAGAACTACACACAGACCAGGGACATCCTCACATAGAACTTCACACAGACCAGGGACACCCTCACATAGAACTACACACAGACCAGGGACACCCTCACATATAACTACACACAGACCAGGGACACCCTTATCTCTTCAAAGCATTTAAACAATATTATTTTATATCAAATGTCCCAATCTTTTATCCAATGGCATTTTTGTCTGGGTGGGGAGTGGAGGGGCGGAATGTAAGTGATGCCTTCCAAAAAAATTATAGATGACTAGTCCATGACGTGACAAAGGAGATATTTTCAGTAAACATTCATTTGGATTGTTACAGTGCAGTATTTGGGGGAACAAATGGAGCATGGATATCATCTTGTCATGATCCTCTTTTATAACAAATAACTTCCAATGGCCTCTGAATCCCATCAGATATGACTTAGCAACATTCCTTTCCCTGTGACCCCAGCTATGTTCAGTCATGTATTAGAAATCATGGGAGGAATGTATTATTTATGCTTCAAACTGTTTGAAAGGACAGAGGGGGCTTAATGGCGCAAAGCAAGTGTGAAATCACTAAACAAGGAGCTCATAGGCTAACATAACGCTAGGCTAGCTGGCGCTGGCTGGGTTAAATATGGTGCAGTGTAGGAGGGCTTTAGTAGGAGGGCTTTAGTAGGAGGGCTTTAGTAGGAGGGCTTTAGTAGGAGGGCTTTAGTAGGAGGGCTTTAGTAGGAGGGCTTTAGTAGGAGGGCTTTAGTAGGAGGGCTTTAGTAGGAGGGCTTTAGTAGGAGGGCTTTAGTAGGAGGGCTTTAGTAGGAGGGCTTTAGTAGGGGGGCTTTAGTAGGAGGGCTTTAGTAGGAGGGCTTTAGTAGGAGGGCTTTAGTAGGAGGGCTTTAGTAGGAGGGCTTTAGTAGGAGGGCTTTAGTAGGAGGGCTCTGGTAGGAGGGCTTTAGTAGGAGGGCTTTAGTAGGAGGGCTTTAGTAGGAGGGCTCTGGTAGGAGGGCTTTAGTAGGAGGGCTTTAGTAGGAGGGCTTTAGTAGGAGGGCTTTAGTAGGAGGGCTTTAGTAGGAGGGCTTTAGTAGGAGGGCTTTAGTAGGAGGGCTTTAGTAGGAGGGCTTTAGTAGGAGGGCTCTGGTAGGAGGGCTTTAGTAGGAGGGCTTTAGTAGGAGGGCTTTAGTAGGAGGGCTTTAGTAGGAGGGCTTTAGTAGGAGGGCTCTGGTAGGAGGGCTCTGGTAGGAGGGCTTTAGTAGGAGGGCTTTAGTAGGAGGGCTTTAGTAGGAGGGCCTTGGTAGCCGAGTGGTTGTAACCGAAAAGTAGCCGAGTGGTTGTAACCGAAAAGTTGCTGTCGTTCTGCCCCTGAACAAGGCAGAACCACACTAGTGAGACGTCCTCTAAAACATGAAAGCCACATTATTCATCAAATAAAATAAGTGTATTATATGCAGAGATGTAATTAGCTGCTTCAAAGGAATATTTGAATACGGTGAGTGTATTCAAGTGTGTTTGCATTGTGAGTTCAAAGCGCCCGTATTCGTTGTCCAACTCAATATCATCATTGCAGGGTGAATGATTGGAGCTGACATGATTAATGGTAACATGTTAATGGATTTTCTCCACTCGTGTACCGTCTCCATCCCCTCCTCCTTCTCTCCTCCTTCCCTCCCACCAAGTCCTTATGTGAGTCCCCGGGGGGGAGAGAGGGAGGGGTCTTGGTCGGACACTGTACGGTTTGTCCCAGCCACCCTCCACACTCTGTTCACCTTTTGTTTACATCTACTTCCATCAAGGATCCCCCTTCTTTCACGTAACAGCAACACAGAGTGGTTTAGTATGACAGTTCCCAGTTCTCCCACCAGTCTCTCCAGTCTTCAGGTCTGCATGAAGATAACCATTTATGAGTTCTGCACAGCGTGTCTTCTCCCTCACCACATGCAGGCGTGCCCTGAAGGTTTAGGTTCCTAGATGCTAAACAAGGCTGATTATTCTGTGCATCATAACCAGCCTTGAGCATCAAATGAAGAGACACAATCTACTCCGATATTGCACTGTACTTTCTTTCCAAGCTAGTAGGAAGACTTCCAGTTTGGTGGAGCGCCATTTCCATTCCAGTTTTCTGGAAGCTTGCTTCAGAGCTCGGGTATTTTCTGTGTACCAGGGAGCTAGTTTCTTTTGGCAAATGTGTTTTGTGTTTAGGGGTGCGACTACATCTAGAGTATCACGCAAGGTTAAATTTAGATCCTCAGTTTGATCGTTAACTGATTTTTGCCCTTCCAGATTTTTGTACTCTGGAAGAGCATCTAGGAATCTTTGGGTTGTCCGAGAATTTATAGCACGGCTTTTGATGATCCTTGGTTGGGGTCTAAGCAAATTATTTGTTGCGATTGCAAACAAAATAAAATGGTGGTCCGATATTCCAGGATTATGAGGAAAAACATTTACATCCACAATATTTATTCCACGGGACAGAACTAGATCCAGGGTGTGACTGTAGCAATGAGTAGGTCCGGAGACATGTTGGTCAAAACCCACTGAGTCGATGATGGCGTCGAAAGCCTTTTGTTGTAATCTGTGTACTTTTCCATGTGAATGTTAAAGTCACCAAAAATTTGAATATTATCTGCCATGACTACAAGGTCTGATTGACCTTGTAGTCATGGCAGAAATTCAGAGAACTCAGTAAGGAACTCTGTATAAAGCCCAGGAGGCCTGTAAACAGTAGCTATAAAAAGTGATTGAGTAGGCTGCATAGATTTCATGACTAGAAGCTCAAAAGATGAAAATTATGTCCTTTTATGGGGGGTAAATTGAAATTTGCTATCGTAAATGTTAGCAACACCTCCGCCTTTGCGGGATGCGCGGGGGACATGGTCACTAGTGTAGTGTCGTACAGGGTGACATTAAGTAACCCTATTTTAAGAAGTGAGATATCACAACCTCTTTCAATCATGACAGGAATGGAGGAGGTCTTTATTCCAGTGAGATTACTAAGGCGAACACCGCCATGTTTAGGTTTGCACGACCTAGATCGAGGCACAGACACGGTCTCAATGGGGCTAACTGAGCTGACTACACTGACTATGCTAGTGGCAGACTCCACTAAACTGGCAGGCTGGCTAACAGCCTGCTGCCTGGCCTGCACCCTATCTCATAGTGGAGCTAGAGGAGTTAGAGCCTTGTCTATGTTCATAGATAAAATGAGAGCACCCCTCCAGCTAGGATGGAGTCCGTCACTCCTCAGCAGGCCAGGCTTGGTCCTGTTTGTGGGTGAGTCCCAGAAAGAGGGCCAATTGTCTACAAATTATATCCTTCGAGAGGGGCAGAAAACAGTTTTCAACCAGCGATTGAGTTGTGAGACTCTGCTGTAGAGCTCATCACTCCCCCTAACTGGGAGGCGGCCAGTGACAATTACTTGATGGCGACACATCTTTCTAGCTAATTTACACACTGAAGGTATGTTGCGCTTGGTGACCTCTGACTGCTTCAGTCAGGACCTGACAATAGTACTTCCAGAAGGTTTGTATTATTGAGTCATCGGCCCACACTTCAATCCCCTACTGAGATATTAATCTGTAGAACCACCTCTTGCACAGCTGTTACACGTGATAATAAGGCCAAGGTCCTGGTTTATACAAACTGGAAAAAACAACAATTAAAATAATGTAAGAAAAAAAAATGTCAATCCGCTTATTAGCCATGAAGTTAAGTGTAGAGTAGACTATGCTTCAAAATACGTTTTGTAAAATCACTCAGTGATACAACATTTACAGGCTGGAAAAGAATGGGCTTGATGGCTTTAAATACAGATCCACTCTCAGCGGCCATAAAAGGAGCTTTCTAACTGAGGAATCAGCTGGAGACGCTTTACAGTGGTTCTCAGACCCACAGGGAAATCTCCAAACAGTGCCTCGTCAAATAGTCTGTAAACGACCACCAGTGAACAGACCATCGGGGGGCTAATTTTAGGTTGGTATTTCACAAGGGGTGATTTTGACCACAAATCACTAAAACAGCATTTACGGGTTTTCTCAATAAATTTCCCATAAAGCTTTGGTATCGTGAAGGAGAAAACAAAAGAAGAATAACCAAAAACAAAAGAGAGATGTGCTGTACAACTTTACGTTGAAACCAAATAACAAAAGCCAATCAAGGATTATTACATGGGAAGAAAGAAAATAGTCATTCCCAAAACCTTTCTGGAACGCTGCCATGAATTACTTACCTAGACAACGTCAGACATATTAGACAGAGAGTCTTACTATGTGTTACAGAACACCTGGATATCTGTTCTCAACAGTTAGCTACCTGTTCAACATCCATTCACCTGGACGATACATCGTATCGTATCATTTTGACAATATCGCAATATTATTTAAGCTCTAGTTGGCTGTACTTACACCAACATTCCAGTATTTTTCCTAGCTTGTTCTCCATCTTCTTTTTAAATATGGAGTCAATTTGTTATCAGCTATGACTGATCAAAACTTGTTTTGGCATGGCTCTCTCTTACCCCTCTGCAGCAGACATATGGTGAGCAATATGTTTGGAACATCGAATCACGATAAAATCACAGTATCGAATCGCAATACATATAGAATTTTGAGAATCGTGAGAATCGCAATACATATTGTATCGGCAAGTATTGTGATAATATCGTATTGTGATAATATCGTATTGGAAATTAATTAAATTACGGACCAAGTACAACCATCTGGCAGGACCAAACAGGTCTAATGCAGCTATAGGGTCAACCATCTGGCAGGACCAAACAGGCCTAATGCAGCTATAGGGTCAATCATCTGGCAGGACCAAACAGGCCTAATGCAGCTATAGGGTCAACCATCTGGCAGGACCAAACAGGCCTAATGCAGCTATAGGGTCAACCATCTGGCAGGACCAAACAGGCCTAATGCAGCTATAGGGTCAACCATCTGGCAGGACCAAACAGGCCTAATGCAGCTATAGGGTCAACCATCTGGCAGGACCAAACAGGCCTAATGCAGCTATAGGGTCAACCATCTGGCAGGACCAAACAGGCCTAATGCAGCTTTCTAGCTAATTTAAAGAGACAGGTCCAAGATGTTATTCCAACTAGACAAGGGAAATAACCGTTCATCTATAAATCAACCATTCATTTGTGATGAACAGCAACCATTTTAATTAGGAGCGAAGCAACAGTCAACCATATGGACCCCAGTGACACCATCCACTCCTATAGAGGTTATCACCCCTCTCCAGTGACACCATCCACTCCTATAGAGGTTATCACCCCACTCCAGTGACACCATCCACTCCTATAGAGGTTATCACCCCTCTCCAGTGACACCATCCACTCCTATAGAGGTTATCACCCCACTCCAGTGACACCATCCACTCCTATAGAGGTTATCACCCCTCTCCAGTGACACCATCCACTCCTATAGAGGTTATCACCCCTCTCCAGTGACACCATCCACTCCTATAGAGGTTATCACCCCTCTCCAGTGACACCATCCACTCCTATAGAGGTTATCACCCCTCTCCAGTGACACCATCCACTCCTATAGAGGTTATCACCCCACTCCAGTGACACCATCCACTCCTATAGAGGTTATCACCCCTCTCCAGTGACACCATCCACTCCTATAGAGGTTATCACCCCTCTCCAGTGACACCATCCACTCCTATAGAGGTTATCACCCCTCTCCAGTGACACCATCCACTCCTATAGAGGTTATCACCCCTCTCCAGTGACACCATCCACTCCTATAGAGGTTATCACCCCTCTCCAGTGACACCATCCACTCCTATAGAGGTTATCACCCCACTCCAGTGACACCATCCACTCCTATAGAGGTTATCACCCCTCTCCAGTGACACCATCCACTCCTATAGAGGTTATCACCCCTCTCCAGTGACACCATCCACTCCTATAGAGGTTATCACCCCTCTCCAGTGACACCATCCACTCCTATAGAGGTTATCACCCCTCTCCAGTGACACCATCCACTCCTATAGAGGTTATCACCCCTCTCCAGTGACACCATCCACTCCTATAGAGGTTATCACCCCTCTCCAGTGACACCATCCACTCCTATAGAGGTTATCACCCCTCTCCAGTGACACCATCCACTCCTATAGAGGTTATCACCCCTCTCCAGTGACACCATCCACTCCTATAGAGGTTATCACCCCTCTCCAGTGACACCATCCACTCCTATAGAGGTTATCACCCCTCTCCAGTGACACCATCCACTCCTATAGAGGTTATCACCCCTCTCCAGTGACACCATCCACTCCTATAGAGGTTATCACCCCTCTCCAGTGACACCATCCACTCCTATAGAGGTTATCACCCCTCTCCAGTGACACCATCCACTCCTATAGAGGTTATCACCCCTCTCCAGTGACACCATCCACTCCTATAGAGGTTATCACCCCTCTCCAGTGACACCATCCACTCCTATAGAGGTTATCACCCCACTCCATTGGACCTCCACTCCTATAGAGGTTATCACCCCTCTCCAGTGACACCATCCACTCCTATAGAGGTTATCACCCCACTCCATTGGACCCCCACTCCCTCATGTCATCACATTCCTTCACAACACCCCCAACCATGGCAAAAAAACATTCAAACTTTGGGCTACCGAGTGGAACAGCGGTCTAAGGCACTGCATCTCAGTGCTAGAGGTGTCACTACAGACACCCTGGTTTGAATCCAGGCTGTATCACATCCGGCTGTGATTGGGAGTCCCATAGGGCGGCACACAATTGGCCCAGTGTGGTCCGGGTTTGGCCGGTGTAGGCCGTCATTGTAAATAAGAATTTGTTCTTAACTGACTTGCCTAGTTAAATAAAGGTTAAATAATAAAAATAAAAAACGTATTAACGGGTCAAGGCACTACCATTTGGCAAAGAACAGACTTCACAAAATGACTTCACATTGTCCATTAAGCCACTATTGATCTAAGGCACTAAAGCAACAAGTGAACATTTGTTCTGCTGGAATGCAGGATATGAAGAGAAAGAGCTTCCTACAGCAGTGAGACAGAGAGCCTTTTACCCCACCACTGTGCCTGGGGCACTGGCCCACATGGTACAGGTCAATATTGATACAGTAGTTAAAAATACACTCAGGTAATCCACCAATAGGTTTCACTGGGAAGACAGGGGGAGAGGTACTGTATCTGCTGGACTGGCAGACAGGGGGAGAGGTACTGTATCTGCTGGACTGGCAGACAGGAGGAGAGGTACTGTAGATGCTGGACTGGCAGGTACTGTATCTGCTGGACTGGCAGACAGGGGGAGAGGTACTGTAGATGCTGGACTGGCAGGTACTGTATCTGCTGGACTGGCAGACAGGGGGAGAGGTACTGTATCTGCTGGACTGGCAGACAGGGGGAGAGGTACTGTATCTGCTGGACTGGCAGACAGGGGGAGAGGTACTGTATCTGCTGGACTGGCAGACAGGGGGAGAGGTACTGTAGATGCTGGACTGGCAGGTACTGTATCTGCTGGACTGGCAGACAGGGGGAGAGGTACTGTATCTGCTGGACTGGCAGACGGGGGGAGAGGTACTGTAGATGCTGGACTGGCAGGTACTGTATCTGCTGGACTGGCAGACAGGGGGAGAGGTACTGTATCTGCTGGACTGGCAGACAGGGGGAGAGGTACTGTATCTGCTGGACTGGCAGACAGGGGGAGAGGTACTGTATCTGCTGGACTGGCAGACAGGGGGAGAGGTAATGTATCTGCTGGACTGGCAGACAGGGGGAGAGGTACTATATCTGCTGGACTGGCAGACAGGGGGAGAGGTACTGTATCTGCTGGACTGGCAGACAGGGGGAGAGGTACTGTAGATGCTGGACTGGCAGACAGGGGGAGAGGTACTGTAGATGCTGGACTGGCAGACAGGGGGAGAGGTACTGTATCTGCTGGACTGGCAGACAGGGGGAGAGGTACTGTATCTGCTGGACTGGCAGACAGGGGGAGAGGTACTGTATCTGCTGGACTGGCAGGTACTGTAGTTGCTGGACTGGCAGACAGGGGTGAGGTGTGAGAGAATATTAAGATATAACCAGGTAGACTAAACGTTTCTTTACATTCTAAGACACTACCAAAAGTATTGCTGTGTGCTGACCAGAGCTTTCCGATAGCTTACATGTGGGCTGATTGTGGGTCAGCATTTAAACAAAGATTAATGGCGCAAAGTACAAAGAAACCCTTGATGAAAACCTGCTCCAGAGACTCAGGACCTCAGACTGGGGTGAAGGTTCACCTTCCAACAGGACAACGACCCTAAGCACACAGCCAAGACAACGCAGGGTTGAGGAGGAAAGACCATTAATAACTGATGGGTTGAGGAGGAAAGACCATTAATAACTGATGGGTTGAGGATAAAAACACCATTAATAACTGATGGGTTGAGGAGGAAAGACCATTAATAACTGATGGGTTGAGGATAAAAACACCATTAATAACTGATGGGTTGAGGAGGAAAGACCATTAATAACGGATGGGTTGAGGAGGAAAGACCATTAATAACAGATGGGTTGAGGAGGTAACCTGGGTCTGGTCCAAGCCAAGGGCCCGACCCAACAGAACAGGAATGCAATAATCCAACACGCAAGAGCAATCAACCCCTTTTAATCTGCACTTATTCTAAAAGTGTTTTCCCCATGGTTAAGAAACACTACACTTCAGATGACTGATGGGTTGAGGAGGAAATACCATTAATAACTGATGGGTTGAGGATTAGGAATTTTGTCAAATTTGTCTTTACAAAATACACATTAAATCACCTTAGTGAATGACAAAAGCCACAGATTTTAAGGCTTAAATAAATTGCAAACATTCCCCTCTAGTACATGAGTTAAAGACTACAATGTGGCCTTTAAGGAACCAGCCCTCCCATAGAAAAGATTAGAAACTAACCAACAAGTACATTCACCCCATGGTGAGAGAGATAAAGAGAGAGAGAGAGAGAGAGAGAGAGGGAGAGAGAGGAAGAGAGAGAGAGAGAGAGCGAGAGAGAGAGAGAGAGAGAAAGGGTGAGTGACCGCACATCAAGGACAGACCAGGATGGAAGAAAAACAGGTGGACTGGGGCAAATTGTGTACACTGCCTTTGACTGAGACCTAAGATAAACCTGGAGTTCCATTACACTACGTTTCCCATGATACATAATACATCCACATCCAGGCAAGCATCGTAACCACTCACTATCATCCCAATGACCCTTCTGTTTCCCCAGTCCAAACTCAGAACTCTGAACTCACCTTTGGAGTGAAAAGATTCCTTGAAGTGAAGGAGAACGTCAGCAAACTTGCGCACGTCGTTGACCAGCTGCATGATGTAGTCTGGGTTGGTGGTCTCGGCATGGTGAGCGAGGGCATCCAGGCTGTCCGATCCAGAGCTGATGGAGCTCAGGGAGCTGCTCTTGGCTTGTCTGCCCCCCGTCCCAAAGGTCGCTGTCCCGGTATCCGCCGTAATGCCCATGCTCGTGCCGATGCCAGCGGACAAGGGGAAGAAGTGGAAGTTGGAGATGCGTGAGATGCCCGACGATCGTTTGTTCCCTCCACTGGTACCACCTCCTCCACCACTTCCTCTACCGCTTCCACCACTGCTCTGCCTCAACATTTCAACTGCAGCCATCATGCCCTGCTGTCCCGGCCCGGGATTCCCTAGTAGCCCCCTGGCCGTGTACCTGTAGTCCTGCCTGGCTTTCTGCTCCGTACCTGTAGTCCTGTCTGGCTCTCTGCTCGGTACCTGTAGTCCTGCCTGGCTCTCTGCTCCGTACCTGTAGTCCTGCCTGGCTCTCTGCTCCGTACCTGTAGTCCTGCCTGGCTTTCTGCTCTGTACCTGTAGTCCTGCCTGGCTTTCTGCTCTGTACCTGTAGTCCTGCCTGGCTTTCTGCTCTGTACCTACTTAGATCCCACGCTGCTTCAGAGCACGAATGGATGATCCTGTGCAGAGAGAGAGAGATACGTGTTAAGAAAGACCGCCAGGCTTAAACAAGAATTCATCATGATTAGGGTTTCACATTTTGGGGAATATTCAGAGGTGGAAACTTCTGTGGGAATTAACGGGAATATATAGGAATTTATGGAAATATATGTAGATGTTTTTTGAATTTTTTGCATTTTGCATCTCTTTAATGTGTCAGTATCTATGTATATGTAAAAAATAGGGACCACAATGGAAATAAGTCCCTGACTTTATTGTGCAATTCTGGTCACTTAACTGACAAATAAAATAAATCAATCCAAACTGTGCCGCGGACAATTGATGAATGTAAAGAGACTGTTACAAAACGCCAAAAAGTTTAATGACATTCGGAGATTGTCAAGCCAAGCCTTCGATACTGGCTAAGCCTATAAATTAGGGATATATTTTCTGTTTGTCGAGATTGACATAGTCTATTTATCGTGGTGTTGAAAATGAAAACCGTGATATTGAGGTGTCCGAAGTCTGTATGCTTTTTTGTATTGGTTATGTGGTATATTGGCACAGAAACCTGTTGGTGGAAAATTTGTTGCATATATTTTATAGAATAACTATGGCATCAAAATGTGAAATGTGATCATTGTCTGCAGCCGGATCTGATTGCTGTGTTAAAACGGGAGAGTAACCTTGTCCGTGGCGGTTGGCAAACCCTCAACCTTCTGGCCTGTAGCCCTGCTTGGCATAGACTGTGCCACAAAAGCATGCTGAAGCAGCGAAGTTGATATCCACGTTTATAAACACAGGGTGGCTACAGTTATTGTTATTTGAGTAACTTCTATGAGGAGGGAGGAGGGTCAATTTATTTCACAGTACAAGAGGAGGTTACATTTCGATCTGTTCCTTATTGAGCTTTAGAAAAAAATACAGAAAGATGATCATATAATTAAGGCACGTGTTTTGTTCATAATAACAAAGGCAAACTAGATACATTATCTTTGACAAACGAGATACATTATCTTTGACAAACGAATAAAGGTAGAATTATTATTATTGACAAATGACAACAGTATGATTGCAGCCTACAATTTGCTTTCTAAATATATTATGCTTAAATATTGAATAATAACTAATTCAATTGATAGGCTACATTATAGTTAAAGGGAACATTGTATGCGTTATTACAGTATTATGAGGACGTTTATAAACACTTTTCTAGTTATAAATGGACAATATTGTACACAGGTTCTCCTGGATCTTCTCATCCAAATGATCTGACCTAACTGAAGTTCAGAAATGTCTGCACCTTGCAGCCAAACGTCTAATATGTATCCAAATTCTACAGAAGTATTAAGTTCTTCAAACGATGGTTCACTCAATCTAAACGTCTAACGGCCGGTTGTAACTTCATCAGAGAGGCTGGAGTATTGTAGCCCACTCACCTGCTGTACGGTCCTGAAACCTTGCTCCTTATAAAATCCCCACAGTCATAGATCCCTCTTGAGATACACCACAGAATAAACGTGTCCTTCCTAAAGCATCTCAGTGTGAGCATCTACTAAAACTTCAACCAAATTGTGATTTTGTGGGACGGCCGATCCTCCGCTCACTCTCCGGCACGAAATACCGCCTCCTCTTCTCACGTGACGCGGTAGGCAACTTGTGATTGGTTGTTCTAGGCGACTTGTGAAGAAGAGGTTTGGGTCCCCTCCCCCGAACATCAGGTGTCTTGTGTTGTGGTGTGTCGTCAGACTGGTGTCTCATTAAGTTAAACTGATCAATATGGATGGAGGGAGACAGAGGCATTGTTGAATTTGCCTCAATAAAAACCAGAATGTAGCCTATATGCCTCCAATAGCCCAGGGTTTCTAGAACTCAGTCTTGGGGCACATTTAGTTTTCTGCCCAAGCACTACACAGCTCAATCAAATTTCCAGCTCATCATCAAGGACCGAGTTGTGGAAACCCTGATATAGCCCTATATGGTGAATGATTCAGAAATCAAAACATTGTTTTCAGGTATATAACTATCATATGACTACATATTTCAAGTTATTGTAGAACATGTTTTGCATTATTCAGTTACATGGTGAGTTGCTACAATAAATCATTGTTGTACGAGTTGGCTAAGTGTTTTAAATGTGTTATTGATGTGGTAGAATATTACCTGCTATAAATGCTTTAGACCTAATTATCATCCATTTTAGCTAAAACAAGAAGAGGCTACAGTATGTATAACGGCATGACCTTGGTCTTGCCAGTATTGGCTGAGAACGCCACCTAGTGAGCAGAATAAACAGTTGAGTTGTTCCTGACCCATAGTAGCCCTTCAAACCACCCAGTGGTAGAAGTGTGCTAACACCTGCACTCATACAGAGTTGCAGCAGACACATGAAATCGCAATAAAATTGGAGTATCAAAAATACATATAGAATCGTAATACATATCTTACCGTCACCTAAGTCTCATGATACTATCGTACCCCTAATCGTACTAAGCCACCTCCACCCCTGCTCCCCCTGGACTGATCCTCAACACCCCCCTTCCCCCCACCTCCCCACCTGGGCTGGCTTTCACCACCAACCAAGTGAAGAGAGAGCTGGAGAGACTACACCAGTGGAAAGCGGCGGGCCCTGATGGCATCAGCCCAAGGGTGCTGAGGGTCTGTGCTGACCAACTGTGTGGAATACTCCAGCGTCTTTTCAACCTTAGCCTGAGCCTAGAAAGGGTCCCTGTGCTGTGGAAAACATCCTGCCTCGTCCCAGTGCCCAGTGCACACCCCAATGTCCTGAATGACTTCCGACCCGTAGCGCTAACATCCCACATCATGAAGACCCTGGAAAGGTTAGTCCTCGCTCACCTCAGACCCCTGGTGTGTTCATCAATGGACCCCCTGCAGTTTGCATACCAGCGCAAATTCGGGGTGGATGATGCAATCATCTACCTTCTGCAGAGGGCCTACTCTCACCTGGACAACGCAGGTTGCACTGTGAGGGTTATGTTTTTTTACTTCTCCAGTGCCTTCAATACCATTCAGCCCCTGCTACTGGGTGAGAAGATGAGGAGGATGAAAGTGGAAGCACCCTTAGTCTCCTGGGTCACGGACTACCTGACCGGTAGGCCACAATTTGTGCG
Organism: Thymallus thymallus; assembly: GCA_023634145.1. Lineage (NCBI taxonomy): Eukaryota > Metazoa > Chordata > Actinopteri > Salmoniformes > Salmonidae > Thymallus > Thymallus thymallus. The sequence continues at coordinate 3,265,617 of CM042417.1, read as the reverse complement.
ACTACAGAGCTGTGTGTCAGAACGGGCAGTTAGCAACACAGGGGCCCCCCAGGGAACGGTCCTGTCCCCCTTCCTGTTCACCCTCTACACCTCAGACTTCAGATATAACTCTGAAACATGCCACCTACAGAAGTTCTCGGATGACTCTGCTATTGTAGGGTGCATCAGGGGTGGGCAGGAGGAGGAGTACAGGAGCACAATCAGTGACTTTGTGTTGTGGTGTGAGTAGAACCACCTTCAGCTCAACATCAGCAAAACAAAGGAGATGGTGGTGGACTTCAGGAGAACCAAGGCACAACTGACTGCAGTCCCTATACAGGGGATGGATGTGGAAATGGTTGGGTCATACAAGTTCCTGGGAGTCCATATGGACAACAGGCTGGAATGGGCTGGTAACACCGGGGCCCTGTACAAAAAGGGCCAGAGCCGACTCTACTTTCTGAGGAGGCTCAGGTCCTTCAACGTGTGCAGTAAACTACTGCATACCTTCTACCAGTCTGTGGTGGCCAGTGCCATCTTTTTTGCAGTGGTGTGTTGGGGAGCAAACATCAAAGCCGGTGATGCTTCTCGGGTAAATAAGCTGATCGGGAAGGCTAGCTCTGTCCTGGGGATGAGCCTTGACACTCTAGAGGAGGTGGCGGAGAGACGGATCCTGGCCAAACTGCTGGCCATCATGGACAACGTCACCCACCCTCTGCACGCTATGGTTATGACGCAGAGGAGCACTTTCAGTCACAGACTGATCCCACCACGGTGTGCCAGAGAGCGCTACAGGAGGTCCTTCCTGCCGGCGGCTATTAGACTATATAATGCTAAAAATGATATCATACACATTTAGCTATTAAAGTATCTCTTCCTGTCATTTACCTGTACAGTTTGTGTAACCATGCAAGTATTCACTTATCTGTAAATATAACTGTATACTTAACTGTACAGCTAATTTAACCATGCAAAATATTCACTTACCTGTTCATTTAGCCAGTCTGTTTATTAACTATTATTACCCTCGCTCATATCATACGCATTTTTAGCTACTGAAGTATTTCTCTGCCATCGACCTGTATAGTATAGTTAACCATCCAACATCCACCAATGTATAGTGTACATATTCAGCCAACCACCCATACTATGCTATGTCTTTTTTATAGCTTTTATTTTATTATTTTTTTGCACTCCAGATACTGCAGCTCTATGTATCATGTACCGTGTATCTGTCTTTTGTGTACTTTCGTTGTGGCATTTTGCACCTGCCCTGTGTTTTGTTGTAGCTGCTTGACAATTAAAAATCCCCCTCTGGAATCAATAAAGTATCTATCTATCTATCTATCTATCTATCTATCTATCTATCTATCTATCTATCTATCTATCTATCTATCTATCTATCTATCTATCTATCTATCTATCTATCTATCTATCTATCTATCTATCTATCTATCTAAATGAAGACCAGAATTGACATGTTTCACTATAACTAAGCATAAAACATATGGTTTACGACTCATATTTATTTTCTCCATGAAAGTTACTCTGTCATTCTACAAAGGGTAGACCAGAGAGATCAATAACCCAACCTATCCAGATAAAAAAGATTTTCGGCGATATGATGTCATGACGTTGTTTATTTCCACGTCGTTGCCATAACCGAGCCTATTTAAAAGGTGCAATACAGCTTGTCCATTTGAATATCCTCATGTCATATAATTATCCATGGGCTTTAGAATATGCTACATTGCCGGGATAAACGGATGATTATTCTGAGGTGTTTTTTCGAAGCCTTAACCAGGTCAGATATCTGAAGCATGCCCTCTACCCCAGAGACCTCTGCTCTCTCATTGTTCCCTCCCCACTACCCAGCATGCTTGTCGGTGCGCACTGATCCGCTGCTACTCTAGGTAATATGGCGGCCGTCAGTAAATACCTGACAGCTAAAAACTCTTCCATAGCTGGTGGAGTCCTACTCGTTTTATACATCCTGAAGCAGAGAAGAAGAGGGGGCAAGTCAAGCGGGTATGTTGCTGAAGAAAGTCTTTTCTCTCGTAGTTTAATTGTGTGTAGGTAGACTCCCCATGCCTTGGGTTCTGTGGCCAGCAAGCCGGGAAACACTGTCCCATTTGACGGGTGTAAAGTCTGAAAGTCACTGAGATAACTGCGATATTATAACGCTGCAATATCTATAAGAAACAGGGGTTGACGACTGTGTAATATCGCATGTTGTAGCAGTAAGTATGTATTACTATATCTCTGTCAATGTAAACCTCCATTCTCATTAGCAGACAATAGAGGTCTTTATATCCCGGTGCAGCGGGATAGTCGCAATAAAGTGTATAAACCCTGGACTGCTAGGGTTTTCCATTTGAATGAGGCTTTGATGCCATCGGAAGCCATATTGGTACTCCTCAGAAGGAGCAGTCCTTCCATCTAGTCACGTTTTACGTCAGAATTAGACGTTCAACCATCTTTCTCGAAAGTCACCTTTCGAAAGTGTTTAAGGATACGTTTAGGCATTAATTCAGAATTTGTTAAGTTAGGGTTAAGTTTGGGCATTAACTCTGAATGTTTAAGGTTTGGGATAGCTAGAACAAAAAAAAAAAAAAATGACTTTATATTGCTGGATTCGAACTGGCAACCTTTGGATTCAGAGGCAGAAATGCCTTTCTATAGCTTCCAGAATCTATTTTACTACCGAGGAGGAGTACCAAGATGGCTGCACCCACAGTCAGTCATCTAGGGCGATACTTATCAATGGCTAATATTGCTACATTTGGCAACAATGTTACAAAGAAATCACTGTCAGTTTTCAAGAAAGATAAAATGTTGCTCGCTGCCCCTTGATGTAATTTTGAAAGGTCCTTGGACAGTTAAAAATAGCTAATTAATTTCAAGTTAAATGCTGTGGCAAGACTCCATGTGAGCTTTACATTTAACCTACACACCATATGATGATCATGGTCAAACTAATTCAGTGTTGCCTGGGTACTGTGTTCATTGCCTGATGTTGCACATGTCTAGTTAAAACATTGTATCTGACTACGTGCCATTTATCATTTACAGTAAAAAAGGAGGCTCAGAACTGGTTTTGAGCAATGAAGTAAGTATACATCAACAAATGTATACAATGTCCAACTAGATGGCACATTTGTCCCCTGACACCTGCATTGGCTCTATTATTTGTGAAGGACAAAGCAGCCAAGAAAGACCGGGCGGCGGTGGACTATGTCTTCTTCCTCAGAATCAGCAAGATCATCCGGATCATGGTGCCTCAATGGTTCTGCAAAGAGGTGGGCCATGTGGTTTGGGTTATTGTTGTTACTGACAATATTGTCACATATTGAGCAAAAACAAGATCTGAGGCGTTCAATGGCTTTTATAAGTCCGTTATTACAGTTGAAGTCGGATGTTTACAAAGTCATTAACTCATTTTTCAACCACTCCACAGATTTCATGTTAACAAACTATAGTTTTGGCAAGTCAACTAGGACATCTACTTTGTGCATGACACAAATAATTCTTCCAACAATTGTTTATACAGACACTTATAATTCACTATATCACAATTCCAGTGGGTCAGAAGTTTACATACACTAAGTTGACTGTGCCTTTAAACGGCTTGGAAAATTCCAGAAAATTATGTCATGGCTTTAGAAGCTTCTGATATGCTAATTGACATAATTTGAGTCAACTGGAGGTGTACCTGTGGATGTATTTCAAGGCCTACCTTCAAACTCAGTGCCACTTTGCTCGACATTATGGGAAAATCTAAAGAAATCAGGTTCATCCTTGCGAGCAATTTCCAAACGTCTGAACGTACCACGTTCATCAGTACAAACAATAGTACGCAAGTATAACCACCATGGGACCACGCAGCCGTCATACCGCTCAGGAAGGAGACGCGTTCTGTCTCCTAGAGATGAACGTACTTTGGTGCGAAAAATCAATCCCAGAACAACAGCAAAGGACCTTGTGAAGATGCTTGAGGAAACAGGTACAAAAGTATCTATATCCACAGTAAAACGAGTCCTATATCGACATAAGCTTGAAAGGCTGCTCAGCAAGGAAGAAGCCACTGCTCCAAAACCGCCATAAAAAAGCCAGACTACGGTTTACAACTGCACATGGGGACAAAGATTGTACTTTTTGGAGAAATGTCCTCTGGTCTGATGAAACAAAAATATAACTGTTTGGCCATAATGACCATCGTTATGTTTGGAGGAAAAAGGGGGAGGCTTGCAAGCCAAAGAACACCATCCCAACCGTGAAGCACGGAGGTGGCAGCATCATGTTGTGGGGGTGATTTGCTGCAGGAGGGACTGGTGCACTTCACAAAATAGATGGCATCATGAGGAAGAAAAATTATGTGGATATATTTAAGCAACATCTCAAGACATCAGTCAGGAAGTTAAAGCTTGGTCGCAAATGGGTCTTCCAAATGGACAATGACCCCAAGCATACTTCCAAAGTTGTGGCAAAATGGATTAAGGACAACAAAGTCAAGGTATTGGAGTGGCCATCACAAAGCCCTGACCTCAATCCTATAGAACATTTGTGGGCAGAACTGAAAAAGCGTGTGAGAGGAAGGAGGCCCACAAACCTGACTCAGTTACACCAGTTCTGTCAGGAGGAATGGGCCAAAATTCACCCAACTTATATTGGGAAGCGTGTGGAAGGCTCCCCGAAACATTTAACCCAAATAATTATTTTTTTTAAAGGCAATGCTACCAAATACTAATTGAGTGTATGTAAACTTCTGACCCACTGGGAATGTGATGAAAGAAAGAAATGCTGAAAAAAATAATTCTCTCTACTATTATTCTGACATACATTCTTAAAAATAAAGTGGTGATCCTAACTGACCTAAGACAGGGAATTTTTACTAGGATTAAACGTCAGGAATTGTGTATAGTTTAAAGCATTTACTACAATGCATTAAGAAAATGTGTCTAAGAATGTTATAAAACGCTCCCATGTCACTCCAAACCAACTCATATTACATCAGAATATGTTTTTTCACTGTGCCATAAATCCATGTTTGAATTATGCAGTTTACTACAACAACAACAAATATGCAAATATTGATTTATGGGACAGTGGATTTTTGTTTTTTTGTTCAAGAATTGAGTGCAGAGAAATGATTCAGAATGCAATTCTGATATAATATGAGTTGTTTTGGAGTGACTTGGGAGCGCTTTATAACATGCTTAGACACATTTTCATAATGCATTGTTGTTAATGACGTGAGGACTCTCTGTAACGAATCAAAATATGGGGGATCAACTACAAGCACTGAAATAGTAAAAATAAGGCCACATGTAAAAATGGGTGAACATCCCTTTATGTGGCTGTCTAGGCTGATAATTTGTGTTCTGTACTGCCACATAATGAGCATTGGGCCTTGAAATAAGTAGTCTGTGGTAATCAGCGATGGCCTTGTCTTTCCAGATAGATCCGTGCTCCTTCATTGCGTCACATTTATGCCAGAACTTATCTCTTACTCTGTGTGCGTGTGTCTCAACAGACATTTGGTTCAATCATTGATAATTAATTTGCAAAGGTTGTTCTAGCTTACATGTTCTATAATATTGCGTTAGCTTGTGTGTTCTACTAAACCCCCACGGAGACCAAACATAGCCCTGGCACACTGATCAGTTTACCTGATAAGCCAAGGTCGTGATGACATGAAGTCTGTTAGGGGTATCAGAGTTTACCCTCTACTGAATTAACTCTAAAATTACAGAAAGACCAGTCATGTTAGTTAAGGACAGGCCTATTCTACCAGTCATGTTTAGTTAAGGACAGGCCTATTCTACCAGTCATGTTAGTTAAGGACAGGCCTATTCCACCAGTCATGTTAGTTAAGGACAGGCCTATTCCACCAGTCATGTTAGTTAAGGACAGGCCTATTCCACCAGTCATGTTAGTTAAGGACAGGCCTATTCCACCAGTCATGTTAGTTAAGGACAGGCCTATTCCACCAGTCATGTTAGTTAAGGACAGGCCTATTCCACCAGTCATGTTAGTTAAGGACAGGCCTATTCCACCAGTCATGTTAGTTAATGACAGGCCTATTCTACCAGTCATGTTAGTTAAAGACAGGCCTATTCTACCAGTCATGTTTGTTAGTTAGTTAGTTAGTTAGTTAGTTAGTTAGTTAGTTAAGGACAGGCCTATTCTACCTGTCTGGTTAGTTAGTTAAGGACAGGCCTATTCTACCTGTCTAGTTAGTTAGTTAGTTAAGGACAGGCCTATTCTACCTGTCTTGTTAGTTAGTTAAGGACATGTCTATTCTACCTGTCTAGTTAGTTAGTTAGTTAGTTAGTTAAGGACAGGCCTATTCTACCTGTCTAGTTAGTTAGTTAGTTAGTTAAGGACAGGCCTATTCTACCTGTCTAGTTAGTTAGTTAGTTAGTTAAGGACAGGCCTATTCTACCTGTCTAGTTAGTTAGTTAGTTAGTTAAGGACAGGCCTATTCTACCTGTCTAGTTAGTTAGTTAGTTAGTTAGTTAAGGACAGGCCTATTCTACCTGTCTAGTTAGTTAGTTAGTTAGTTAGTTAAGGACAGGCCTATTCTACCTGTCTAGTTAGTTAGTTAGTTAGTTAGTTAGTTAGTTAAGGACAGGCATATTCTACCTGTCTAGTTAGTTAGTTAGTTAGTTAAGGACAGGCCTATTCTACCTGTCTAGTTAGTTAGTTAGTTAGTTAGTTAGTTAAGGACAGGCCTATTCTACCTGTCTAGTTAGTTAGTTAGTTAGTTAGTTAGTTAGTTAGTTAAGGACATGCCTATTCTACCTGTCTAGTTAGTTAGTTAGTTAGTTAGTTAAGGACAGGCCTATTCTACCTGTCTAGTTAGTTAGTTAGTTAGTTAGTTAGTTAGTTAGTTAGTTAGTTAGTTAGTTAGTTAGTTAAGGACAGGCCTATTCTACCTGTCTAGTTAGTTAGTTAGTTAGTTAGTTAGTTAGTTAGTTAGTTAGTTAGTTAAGGACAGGCCTATTCTACCTGTCTAGTTAGTTAGTTAGTTAGTTAGTTAAGGACAGGCCTATTCTACCTGTCTAGTTAGTTAGTTAGTTAGTTAAGGACAGGCCTATTCTACCTGTCTAGTTAGTTAGTTAGTTAGTTAGTTAAGGACAGGCCTATTCTACCTGTCTAGTTAGTTAGTTAGTTAGTTAGTTAGTTAGTTAAGGACAGGCCTATTCTACCTGTCTAGTTAGTTAGTTAGTTAGTTAAGGACAGGCCTATTCTACCTGTCTAGTTAGTTAGTTAGTTAGTTAGTTAGTTAGTTAGTTAGTTAAGGACAGGCCTATTCTACCAGTCTTGTTAGTTAGTTAGTTAGTTAGTTAAGGACAGGCCTATTCTACCAGTCTTGTTAGTTAGTTAGTTAGTTAGTTAGTTAGTTAGTTAGTTAGTTAAGGACAGGCCTATTCTACCTGTCTAGTTAGTTAGTTAAGGACAGGCCTATTCTACCAGTCTAGTTAGTTAAGGGCAGGCCTATTCTACCAGTCATGTTAGTTAGTTAAGGACAGGTCTGTTCTACCAGTCATGTTAGTTAGTTAAGGACAGGTCTGTTCTACCAGTCATGTTAGTTAGTTAAGGACAGGTCTGTTCTACATTTGAACTGCCATGTATTACTCAAATGATTTACAATACAACATGACATTGATTTGCTTAAGAACTGTCCATTGCATTGTTAAATCTGTGTATTTAATCTGATGGATTTACTAATCTGGTGTTGTCTGTTCCCTTCCTGTCCTGCACCACTTCACTATTCCCTCCATCATTATCACAGACAGGATACCTTTTCCTTATAGCTGCTATGCTGGTGGCCAGGACATACTGTGATGTATGGATGATCCAGAACGGAACCATGATTGAAAGGTTAGAGCCACTGAGATAGAATACAGTTTTCAAATTCTACACTGACTTGCCATGTAAATTGTGATTCTTCACTATAGCTAAATGACCAATGAGTTTGGTGGTGGTGTTGAAGGGGGTTAAAATATTATGGGCCGGTTCCCCATACACAGATTCAGTCTCATACTGGAATAGATAGACAGACAGACACAGACAGACACAGACAGACACAGACAGACACAGACAGACACAGACAGACACAGACAGACAGACACAGACAGACAGACACAGACAGACAGACAGACAGACACAGACAGACACAGACAGACACAGACAGACAGACACAGACAGACAGACACAGACAGACAGACAGACACAGACAGACACAGACAGACAGACACAGACAGACAGACACAGACAGACAGACACAGACAGACACAGACAGACAGACACAGACAGACAGACAGACAGACAGACAGACAGACAGACAGACAGACAGACAGACAGACAGACAGATACTTTATTGATCCCTGGGGGGACATTTCTTTGTCAAGCAGCTACGAAAAAATACAGGTCAGGTGCAAAATGTCAGAACGAAAATACACAGAAGTCAGATACACGGTACATAGAGCAGCAATATGAAAAAGTATAGAAATACAAGAAGTCTGGAGTGCAAAAAAGCTATAAAAAGACATTGCATAGTATGGGTTGATGGCTGAATATGTACACTATACATTGGTGGATGTTGGATGGTTAACTATACTATACAGGTCGATGGCAGAGAAATACTTCAGTAGCTTCAATAAAATGATATAAGTATATGATATAAGTGAGGGTAATAATAGTTTACTTAATAGACAGACTGGTTAAATGAACAGGTAAGTGAATATTTTGCCTGGTTAAGACACATGTTCAATAGAGATGTGCTCTTTAGTCCAGGACGGGGCTTATTCTGGGTCTGGGTAACCAGCCCCATATCATATGGATTTTCCTGCGCAGAAATTGATTGCTGTCTTTCCATCTCTCACAGTGGTATCATTAGCAGAGATATAAATCTGTTCAAGAATAACTTTTATTCCTACATTGCGGTCATACCTGGGGTAACTCACAGAGCCCAAACCTATAGAACCATGAACCGGTTTTGAATGTTTCTGATCATTTAACATAGCACATGACTAGGCTCTTCAGGCCATAACACTTACCCTGTATGGATAATTGGGATTGTCAGAGCTCCTCTGCTTCCATACATCTCATGGCAAATACAGCAAAACACTAGCTAGGCTGTAAAGGGGAATTATCAAAGTCCTCTGTCTAAATGTGTTTGGTTGTTGCTTTCTTCCCGCTCTCCATGACTGATAGCCCGGCACCTACTATGTATATGCCTGAGGTAAAGGTTTTTCCTTGACCATCATGGCAGAGGAGTTGGCTGATGCATTAACAGATCTGACTTGAGGCTTGAACCTAGTTACTGCTATTACAGGTGAAATTCATTCATCTGCCAATGTCTTGCCTCGCTCTCTGTCCCAATCACTGACCAACTTGTTTCATTCTTGTGCATGTTGTGGTTTTCAGTGCAATTATCGGTCGCTCCAACACAGATTTCAAGAACTACTTGTTCAACTTTTGCAAAGTCATGCCACTTGTAAGTGTGTTTTTGGTATTTCAGTGCATCTAATATTGACTCGATTATAGATGTCCGTTGATTTATTTGTGTCTGACATAAATGTAATATTACAGTAGTTAGTTAATTGTAGAGCGAAGACTAGTGGACTTCCTATTTTGTCTCTTGGTGTAAATTCTCAGAGGAGGCCTTATATTATTAACATGATAATATTGCCTGAATATTATTATCAACCCCCTCTATATACTGGAACTTATCACTTCCCAATATAATGTAGCAATAACCATATAATACAATCATACGTTGAAAACTGGAGAATACTTTGTTTGTATGTAAGTTTTTACAGAATATATCTTATCCTCTAGACAATTGGTATTTAATTTGCTCTGCCTGCTTTGTATTGAACTGTTCCTCTGCCCATGGATTGAAGAAATTCATTTTTCATCACATGCGTACTGTGTTTGGAGAGCAGAGTAAGCAGATGGTTGTGTTCTGATTAAGAGCTGATAGTAAAGTGTATGTTTTGTGACTGACAGATTGCATTGGTGAATAACTTCTTGAAGCTGGGTCTGAATGAGCTGAAGCTGAGGTTCAGAGTGAGGCTAACCAAACACCTCTACGACGAGTACCTCAAGTAAGCACTGTCTACTACACTGTTTACTGTCTACTACACTGTTTACTGTCTACTACACTGTTTACTGTCTACTACACTGTTTACTGTCTACTACACTGTTTACTGTCTACTGCACTGTTTACTGTCTACTGCACTGTTTACTGTCTACTGCACTGTTTACTGTCTACTACACTGTTTACTGTCTACTGCACTGTTTACTGTCTACTGCACTGTTTACTGTCTACTGCACTGTTTACTGTCTACTACACGGTTTACTGTCTACTGCACTGTTTACTGTCTACTGCACTGTTTACTGTCTACTGCACTGTTTACTGTCTACTACACTGTTTACTGTCTACTACACTGTTTACTGCACTGTTTACTGTCTACTACACTGTTTACTGTCTACTACACTGTTTACTGTCTACTACACTGTTTACTGTCTACTGCACTGTTTACTGCACTGTTTACTGTCTACTACACTGTTTACTGTCTACTACACTATTTACTGCACTGTTTACTGTCTACTACACTGTTTACTGTCTACTACACTGTTTACTGTCTACTACACTGTTTACTGTCTACTGCACTGTTTACTGCACTGTTTACTGTCTACTGCACTGTTTACTGTCTACTGCACTGTTTACTGTCTACTGCACTGTTTACTGTCTACTGCACTGTTTACTGTCTACTACACTGTTTACTGTCTACTACACTGTTTACTGTCTACTGCACTGTTTACTGTCTACTACACTGTTTACTGTCTACTACACTGTTTACTGTCTACTGCACTGTTTACTGCACTGTTTACTGTCTACTACACTGTTTACTGCACTGTTTACTGTCTACTGCACTGTTTACTGCACTGTTTACTGTCTACTACACTGTTTACTGTCTACTGCACTGTTTACTGTCTACTACACTGTTTACTGTCTACTACACTGTTTACTGTCTACTACACTGTTTACTGTCTACTACACTGTTTACTGTCTACTACACTGTTTACTGCACTGTTTACTACACTGTTTACTGTCTACTGCACTGTTTACTACACTGTTTACTGTCTACTGCACTGTTTACTGTATACTGCACTGTTTACTGTCTACTGCACTGTTTACCCTCTACTACACTGTTTACTGTCTACTGCACTGTTTACTGTCTACTACACTGTTTACTGTCTACTGCACTGTTTACTGTCTACTGCACTGTTTACTGTCTACTGCACTGTTTACTGTCTACTGCACTGTTTACTGTCTACTACACTGTTTACTGTCTACTGCACTGTTTACCCTCTACTGCACTGTTTACCGTCTACTGCACTGTTTACCCTCTACTACACTGTTTACTGTCTACTACACTGTTTACCCTCTACTACACTGTTTACTGTCTACTACACTGTTTACTGTCTACTGCACTGTTTACCCTCTACTACACTGTTTACCCTCTACTACACTGTTTACCCTCTACTACACTGTTTACTGTCTACTGCACTGTTTACCGTCTACTGCACTGTTTACTGTCTACTGCACTGTTTACTGTCTACTACACTGTTTACCGTCTACTACACTGTTTACCGTCTACTGCACTGTTTACCGTCTACTACACTGTTTACCGTCTACTACACTGTTTACCGTCTACTACACTGTTTACCGTCTACTGCACTGTTTACTGTCTACTGCACTGTTTACTGTCTACTACACTGTTTACTGTCTACTGCACTGTTTACTGTCTACTACACTGTTTACTGTCTACTACACTGTTTACTGTCTACTGCACTGTTTACTGCACTGTTTACTGCACTGTTTACTGCACTGTTTACTGTCTACTACACTGTTTACTGCACTGTTTACTGTCTACTGCACTGTTTACTGCACTGTTTACTGTCTACTACACTGTTTACTGTCTACTGCACTGTTTACTGTCTACTACACTGTTTACTGTCTACTACACTGTTTACTGTCTACTACACTGTTTACTGTCTACTACACTGTTTACTGTCTACTACACTGTTTACTGTCTACTACACTGTTTACTGTCTACTACACAGTTTACTGCACTGTTTACTACACTGTTTACTGTCTACTGCACTGTTTACTGCACTGTTTACTGTCTACTGCACTGTTTACTGTCTACTGCACTGTTTACTGTCTACTGCACTGTTTACTGTCTACTGTACTGTTTACCCTCTACTACACTGTTTACTGTCTACTGTACTGTTTACCCTCTACTACACTGTTTACTGTCTACTGCACTGTTTACTGTCTACTACACTGTTTACTGTCTACTACACTGTTTACTGTCTACTGCACTGTTTACCCTCTACTGCACTGTTTACTGTCTACTACACTGTTTACTGCACTGTTTACTGTCTACTGCACTGTTTACTGCACTGTTTACTGTCTACTACACTGTTTACTGTCTACTGCACTGTTTACTGTCTACTACACTGTTTACTGTCTACTACACTGTTTACTGTCTACTACACTGTTTACTGTCTACTACACTGTTTACTGTCTACTACACTGTTTACTGTCTACTACACTGTTTACTGTCTACTACACAGTTTACTGCACTGTTTACTACACTGTTTACTGTCTACTGCACTGTTTACTGCACTGTTTACTGTCTACTGCACTGTTTACTGTCTACTGCACTGTTTACTGTCTACTGCACTGTTTACTGTCTACTGTACTGTTTACCCTCTACTACACTGTTTACTGTCTACTGCACTGTTTACTGTCTACTACACTGTTTACTGTCTACTACACTGTTTACTGTCTACTGCACTGTTTACCCTCTACTGCACTGTTTACTGTCTACTGCACTGTTTACCCTCTACTACACTGTTTACTGTCTACTACACTGTTTACCCTCTACTACACTGTTTACTGTCTACTACACTGTTTACTGTCTACTGCACTGTTTACCCTCTACTGCACTGTTTACCCTCTACTGCACTGTTTACCCTCTACTGCACTGTTTACCGTCTACTGCACTGTTTACCGTCTACTGCACTGTTTACCGTCTACTACACTGTTTACCGTCTACTGCACTGTTTACCGTCTACTGCACTGTTTACCGTCTACTGCACTGTTTACCGTCTACTGCACTGTTTACCGTCTACTACACTGTTTACCGTCTACTGCACTGTTTACCGTCTACTGCACTGTTTACCGTCTACTGCACTGTTTACCGTCTACTGCACTGTTTACCGTCTACTGCACTGTTTACCGTCTACTGCACTGTTTACCGTCTACTGCACTGTTTACCGTCTACTGCACTGTTTACCGTCTACTGCACTGTTTACCGTCTACTGCACTGTTTACCGTCTACTGCACTGTTTACCGTCTACTGCACTGTTTACCGTCTACTGCACTGTTTACTGTCTACTGCACTGTTTACCCTCTACTGCACTGTCTACTGCCCAGTATACTGCGCTGTACTGTGTACTGCACAGTCTACTGCGTACTGTAGTCTACTGCACTGTCTACTGTCTACTGCACTGTTTACCCTCTACTACACTGTTTACTGTCTACTGCACTGTTTACTGTCTACTACACTGTTTACTGTCTACTGCACTGTTTACTGTCTACTGCACTGTTTACTGTCTACTACACTGTTTACTGTCTACTGCACTGTTTACCCTCTACTGCACTGTTTACTGTCTACTGCACTGTTTACCCTCTACTACACTGTTTACCCTCTACTACACTGTTTACCCTCTACTGCACTGTTTACCGTCTACTGCACTGTTTACCGTCTACTGCACTGTTTACCGTCTACTACACTGTTTACCGTCTACTACACTGTTTACCGTCTACTGCACTGTTTACCGTCTACTGCACTGTTTACCGTCTACTGCACTGTTTACCGTCTACTACACTGTTTACCGTCTACTGCACTGTTTACCGTCTACTGCACTGTTTACCGTCTACTGCACTGTTTACCGTCTACTACACTGTTTACCGTCTACTACACTGTTTACCGTCTACTACACTGTTTACTGTCTACTGCACTGTTTACCGTCTACTGCACTGTTTACCGTCTACTGCACTGTTTACCGTCTACTGCACTGTTTACCGTCTACTACACTGTTTACCGTCTACTGCACTGTTTACCGTCTACTGCACTGTTTACCGTCTACTGCACTGTTTACCGTCTACTGCACTGTTTACCGTCTACTGCACTGTTTACCGTCTACTGCACTGTTTACCGTCTACTGCACTGTTTACCGTCTACTGCACTGTTTACCGTCTACTGCACTGTTTACCGTCTACTGCACTGTTTACCGTCTACTGCACTGTTTACCGTCTACTGCACTGTTTACTGTCTACTGCACTGTTTACCGTCTACTGCACTGTTTACTGTCTACTGCACTGTTTACTGTCTACTGCACTGTTTACCCTCTACTGCACTGTGTACTGCACTGTCTACTGTCCAGTATACTGCGCTGTACTGTGTACTGCACAGTCTACTGCGTACTGTAGTCTACTGCACTGTCTACTGTCTACTGCACTGTCTACTACACAGTCTACTGCACTGTCTACTGCACAGTACCGTCTACTGTCTACTGCACAGTCTACTGCACTGTACTATGTACTGCACTGGCTACTGTATTCTGCACAGTCTACCGCACTGTACTGTGTACTGCACATTCTACTACACAGTCTACTGCACTGGTTACTGTCTACTACACTGTTTACTGTCTACTACACTGTTTACTGTCTACTACACTGTTTACTGTCTACTACACTGTTTACTGTCTACTACACTGTTTACTGTCTACTGCACTGTTTACTGCACTGTTTACTGTCTACTACACTGTTTACTGTCTACTGCACTTTTTACTACACTGTTTACTGTCTACTGCACTGTTTACTGTCTACTGCACTGTTTACTGTCTACTGCACTGTTTACTACACTGTTTACTGTCTACTGCACTGTTTACTGTCTACTGCACTGTTTACTGTCTACTGCACTGTCTACTGTCTACTGCACTGTCTACTACACAGTCTACTGCACTGTCTACTGCACAGTACCGTCTACTGTCTACTGCACAGTCTACTGCACTGTACTATGTACTGCACTGGCTACTGTATTCTGCACAGTCTACCGCACTGTACTGTGTACTGCACATTCTACTACACAGTCTACTGCACTGTTTACTGTCTACTACACTGTTTACTGTCTACTACACTGTTACTGTCTACTACACTGTTTACTGTCTACTACACTGTTTACTGTCTACTACACTGTTTACTGTCTACTTTACTGTTTACTGCACTGTTTACTGTCTACTACACTGTTTACTGTCTACTGCACTGTTTACTGTCTACTGCACTGTTTACTGTCTACTGCACTGTTTACTACACTGTTTACTGTCTACTGCACTGTTTACTGTCTACTGCACTGTTTACTGTCTACTGCACTGTTTACCCTCTACTACACTGTTTACTGTCTACTGCACTGTTTACTGTCTACTGCACTGTTTACTGTCTGCTGCACTGTTTACTGTCTACTGCACTGTTTACTGTCTACTGCACTGTTTACCGTCTACTACACTGTTTACCGTCTACTGCACTGTTTACCGTCTACTGCACTGTTTACCGTCTACTGCACTGTTTACTGTTTACCGTCTACTGCACTGTTTACCGTCTACTGCACTGTTTACCCTCTACTGCACTGTTTACCCTCTACTGCACTGTGTACTGCACTGTCTACTGCCCAGTATACTGCGCTGTACTGTGTACTGCACAGTCTACTGCGTACTGTAGTCTACTGCACTGTCTACTGTCTACTGCACTGTCTACTACACTGTCTACTGCACAGTACCGTCTACTGTCTACTGCACAGTCTACTGCACTGTACTATGTACTGCACTGGCTACTGTATTCTGCACAGTCTACTGCACTGTACTGTGTACTGCACATTCTACTACACAGTCTACTGCACTGTCTATTGTCTACTGCACTGTACTGTCTACTGCACTGTCTACTGCACAGTACTGTCTACTGTTTACTGCACTGTCTACTGCACCTCACAGTACCGTCTACTGTCTACTGCCTCTCTGCTCATAACCTTCATGTCAATCTACTGTACATTCCAATAGTCAATCTACTGTCTGTAAATGAACAGCATGTCTGTCATCCCCAGAGGATACACATACTACAAAATGGGCAACCTGGATAACCGCATCGCTAACGCTGACCAGCTGCTGACTCAGGATGTGGAGAGGTTCTGTAACAGCGTGGTGGACCTCTACTCCAACCTCAGCAAGGTACATAGACTACAGCTAAACCATCATGTTTACTACTCTTTAACTTGTTGCTGGGAGGCCTACATAGTGTCAGATGTAAACTATGTACTGCATAACCCCTTCAGCCTCTCTTGGACATTGGACTGTACATCTTCAAGCTGACGTCTGCCATCGGTGCCCAGGTGAATATAAACTCAGATTCCATTCAGGTTTTCGAATGTACTGAAATACAAATATATTTCATCTATAGAATGTACTGGCATTAACAGGATGTGATGTCACGAATTTCCCCCAGGGCCCAGCGAGTATGATGGCCTATCTGCTGATCTCAGGCCTGTTCCTGACCAGACTGCGGAGGCCCATCGGTAAGATGACGGTGACCGAGCAGCGCTACGAGGGAGAGTACCGATACGTCAACTCACGACTCATCACCAACAGGTAAAGCCTGGATCTGAGTAGACTGCTTTTTGGTTGATGTTAAACTTGTTAAACCACCTCTGTTATGGATTGAGTTCTGTTAAAAGAGAACTAAATTATGTTAAACATGTAATGTTTTGTCTCAGTGAGGAGATCGCCTTCTACAACGGGAACATGAGAGAGAAACAGACGATTCACTCAACATTTAAGAAACTGGTAAGTAGCGTTAGTCCTGTGTGTCAGTCCGAGGTATATTAAACATCTCTGTGCACTTCTGTCTCAGCGGACAAACTGCTGAATGTGAGTTTAAAACTGTTTAATAATGCTGTGATACCTTCTGTCTTCTCAGGTCGACCATCTGCACAAGTTCATCCTCTTCCGCTTCTCCATGGGCTTCGTGGACAGCATGGTCGCCAAGTGTAGGATCTGATATTTAAACCTTACAGATACATATGATGATATCATCCTGACTTACAGAGCCAGAGATCTGATATTTAAACCTTACAGATACATATGATGATATCATCCTGACTTACAGAGCCAGAGATCTGATATTTAAACCTTACAGATACATATGATGATATCATCCTGACTTACAGAGCCAGAGATCTGATATTTAAACCTTACAGATACATATGATGATATCATCCTGACTTACAGAGCCAGAGATCTGATATTTAAACCTTACAGATACATATGATGATATCATCCTGACTTACAGAGCCAGAGATCTGATATTTAAACCTTACAGATACATATGATGATATCATCCTGACTTACAGAGCCAGAGAGAGATCTGTAAATGGCGGCCGGTTGGTTTCTGCACTTCTCCAACTTGCCACTGTCCATCCACCACATCATTGTTGCTTGGCCAGGTGACAAAATAACATTGTTCAATGCATCATCTCCACACTAACACAGTGCTTGGGTCTCTTCCTCCCTCAGACATAGCCACTGTGGTGGGCTACCTGGTGGTGAGTCGGCCCTTCCTCAACCTGTCCGACCCCCGTCACATGAACAGCACCCACGCTGAGCTGCTGGAAGATTATTACCAGAGTGGCAGGATGTTGCTGAGAATGTCCCAGGCTCTGGGAAGGATCGTACTGGCTGGTAGAGAGATGACCAGGCTTTCTGGGTGAGACTTCACTCTTTCCAAAACACTCTGATCCCGTCACATATTGAATTGATTTAAATTCCGTTATAATTCAAAGTATTAGCCTGCTCCAGCCAGAGGCCACAAAACATCCATCACTCCCATCTTTCCATGACTTCACTTCACATTTGGTAGGAGGTCTTCTGAGCTAGGCTGCTCTTCCTTCTCCTCTCAGGTTCACCATGCGTATCACTGAGCTCATGAAGGTTCTGAAGGAACTGAACTCTGGGAAGTACGAGCGCACCATGGTGTCTCATCAGGACAAGGAATCAGAAGCTGTAGAAAGAGTCCCTCTGGTCCCGGGGGGCGGACAGATCATCAACGTAGACCACATCATCAAGTATGTTTGACAAGCCTCAGTGCATTTCTGTGCATAATATTGGCTTCATAAAATCTCTTTAATATGTTTACCTCACTGAAGTTGTCCACGGCCAAGGGGTTTTCTGAGGATGAGAGGTCAGTAAGAACAGTGTCTGACTGTGTTGCAGGTTTGAACACACCCCACTAGCAACACCCAATGGAGATGTCCTGATCAAGGACCTGACCTTTGAAGTAGGCATCACTTTTTACAATTTGATGTAATATTTTATTTATCCTGGTTAGTCTCACTGAGATAACATCTACTTAGCTAGATAAACCTGTGTTATCAGATAGTTTAAGCTACCGTGACTGTTGAGTTCCCCTCTAATGAATGTGTGTCACTTCTTTAGTCATTCAGTCAGTTTGACATGTACATTCGTATTTTAAAGTTGGGAATGTTCAGACTGCTTTGATTGTAATTAGCGATGCTGAAGTATTGTTGACATTCGAAGGGCCACGCTGGATGTTACAATGAGGTTATTCTCTCTGTCTCTCTCTGTCTCTCCCCAGGTGAGGTCTGGTACCAACGTGTTAGTGTGTGGGCCCAATGGCTGTGGCAAGAGTTCACTCTTCAGAGTACTGGGAGAGGTGAACAATGTTCAGTTTTATGTTACAATTATATTGATATGACTGCGCTGTTGGAAAGGAAGTGCTGCAACAAAGTCAAACATTTTGGTTCAAGTAACTTACCAGAGTGGGCCCTGGAGGTAACATTAGTAACATCAAGTAACTTACCAGAGTAGGCCCTGGAGGTAACATTAGTAACATCAAGTAACTTACCAGAGTAGGCCCTGGAGGTAACATTAGTAACATCAAGTAACTTACCAGAGTAGGCCCTGGAGGTAACATTAGTAGCATCAAGTAACTTACCAGAGTAGGCCCTGGAGGTAACATTAGTAACATCAAGTAACTTACCAGAGTGGGCCCTGGAGGTAACATTAGTAACATCAAGTAACTTACCAGAGTAGGCCCTGGAGGTAACATCAAGTAACTTACCAGAGTAGGCCCTGGAGGTAACATTAGTAACATCAAGTAACTTACCAGAGTGGGCCCTGGAGGTAACATTAGTAACATCAAGTAACTTAACAGAGTGGGCCCTGGAGGTAACATCAAGTAACTTTCCAGAGTGGGCCCTAGAGGTAACATTAGTAACATCAAGTAACTTACCAGAGTGGGCCCTGGAGGTAACATTAGTAACATCAAGTAACTTACCAGAGTAGGCCCTGGAGGTAACATTAGTAACATCAAGTAACTTACCAGAGTGGGCCCTGGAGGTAACATTAGTAACATCAAGTAACTTACCAGAGTAGGCCCTGGAGGTAACATTAGTAACATCAAGTAACTTACCAGAGTAGGCCCTGGAGGTAACATCAAGTAACTTACCAGAGTAGGCCCTGGAGGTAACATTAGTAACATCAAGTAACTTACCAGAGTGGGCCCTGGAGGTAACATTAGTAACATCAAGTAACTTAACAGAGTGGGCCCTGGAGGTAACATTAGTAACATCAAGTAACTTAACAGAGTGGGCCCTGGAGGTAACATTAGTAACATCAAGTAACTTACCAGAGTAGGCCCTGGCGGTAACATTAGTAGCATCAAGTAACTTAACAGAGTGGGCCCTGGAGGTAACATCAAGTAACTTACCAGAGTAGGCCCTGGAGGTAACATCAAGTAACTTACCAGAGTGGGCCCTGGAGGTAACATTAGTAACATCAAGTAACTTACCAGAGTAGGCCCTGGAGGTAACATCAAGTAACTTACCAGAGTAGGCCCTGGCGGTAACATTAGTAGCATCAAGTAACTTAACAGAGTGGGCCCTGGAGGTAACATTAGTAACATCAAGTAACTTACCAGAGTAGGCCCTGGAGGTAACATCAAGTAACTTAACAGAGTAGGCCCTGGAGGTAACATTAGTAACATCAAGTAACTTACCAGAGTGGGCCCTGGAGGTAACATTAGTAGCATCAAGTAACTTACCAGAGTGGGCCCTGGAGGTAACATCAAGTAACTTACCAGAGTAAGCCCTGGAGGTAACATCAAGTAACTTAACAGAGTAGGCCCTGGAGGTAACATTAGTAACATCAAGTAACTTACCAGAGTGGGCCCTGGAGGTAACATTAGTAGCATCAAGTAACTTACCAGAGTGGGCCCTGGAGGTAACATTAGTAACATCAAGTAACTTACCAGAGTGGGCCCTGGAGGTAACATTAGTAGCATCAAGTAACTTACCAGAGTGGGCCCTGGAGGTAACATCAAGTAACTTACCAGAGTAAGCCCTGGAGGTAACATCAAGTAACTTAACAGAGTAGGCCCTGGAGGTAACATTAGTAACATCAAGTAACTTACCAGAGTGGGCCCTGGAGGTAACATTAGTAGCATCAAGTAACTTACCAGAGTGGGCCCTGGAGGTAACATTAGTAACATCAAGTAACTTACCAGAGTGGGCCCTGGAGGTAACATTAGGTGTGTTGTATCTCCATAGCTCTGGCCTCTGTTTGGAGGACAGCTGACCAAGCCTGAGAGAGGGAAGCTCTTCTATGTTCCTCAGGTAAGTAAGTGGACACCTTGAGGTTTTTATATTATCAATTAGGGATGTAACGTACACGTATTGGTACGG
Organism: Thymallus thymallus; assembly: GCA_023634145.1. NCBI lineage: Eukaryota > Metazoa > Chordata > Actinopteri > Salmoniformes > Salmonidae > Thymallus > Thymallus thymallus. Next base: position 3,244,738 of record CM042417.1, on the reverse strand, counting down.
AACCTTGGTTCGGTCCGCACTGTGAACCCTAATGCGTATACAACGTATTAGGGTTCACAGTGCACAATGCCTCTTGAGTACAACTGAGCTGAAAAAAACATGATCAAAATTCAAATCTTAATTAGCACATTTCAAATTGTCCTTTTGTGAGGCGCAGCCAGGAAGTAGTTCTGTAGATGGCGAGTGAGCATCATCCATTTAAATCTCCAGTTTAGGAACATTTTGGCTTCCCAAATTACAACGCCGATGTACAGAGAGTTGTTAATAAAAGGTTAACAGTATGTCGCCACACTCAACAAGAATAGCCTATGCAGCTGCCAACACCACAAATATGGTGGCACATTTACATCGACATCACCCCAGTATACCGGAGTGAGACGGAAACGCAAAGAAACAACATAACATTGTCTCTCCTCTGCGTTCAAGCAGGCCTTGGCGGGACAAAGACAAGGGAGAGAGCCTACCTATGTTTATATTTTTTACAGTCTTTGGTTTATAGCTGTGGATATGCGGCCATTCTCGGTGGTTGAGAATACAGGGTTTCGAGCCACGTTACCAATATCCCTCTTACACCCATTTCAGTAAACGGGTAATACCCGTTCTATATAAGCAAGCCTAAGTTTTCAATGAATTGACCAATGCAGCCTGTGTTGCACTTAAGTGACAGCCCATCACATTACCCCAGAGTGGGAGATGTACCTTGCTACAGACACTTCCCCTTTATGAGAGTCACAAGTGCACATCTGTCACTGAAGGAGGCATTGTCATGGTGCGTTCATAACCAAGATGGAAGTGGGAATTTACCACATGCGACTGGGAAAAGTCCACTGGAACGGCCCTCCAACTAGTATTACTAGTAGGAAACTCGTCTATCATCCAGAGTTACCACTTATCCCACATGGTGACCTCTGACCTCACCTACTAAGGAAATGGCCCCTATAACAGCATTTTCGGCATTATTTATAAAAAGCAATCTATATACTGTATGTTTTTTTTACTCTATAATTTGTTTACAAGCATGATGGCTGTACTTTTAGTTCAAGGTTGGCACAGCTTGTTGGACATTTAGTTAGTCAGCGTTTCTCAATGAGTTCAATCACATGAATGCATCCAACTGGTATGTACGACTTTACAACTGGTAAATTCCCACTTCCAACATGGTTACAAATGCAGCATCCGAGTGAAAACATGAGAAGCCCAACATAACAATCCAGTCACAACAGACAATGCAAGGAACATTGTGAATGGCGTTTAATTTTCCCGCTGTGCTGAAACCGAACCGTGACCCCAAAAACGCAATAAGTGACGAACCGTGGGTTTGGTGAACCGTTACAGCCCTATTATTATTATTATTATTATTATTATTATTATTATTATGTTATATTCTATTCCATGTTTTGGAAAAGTGTACATTTTCAGCTATATCGGCTCTACTGTAAGTCTGTTACATCTCATTGTAGAGACCCTCCATGACCTTTGACCTATTGAATCCTATTGTAGAGACCGTACATGACCCTTGGCACGCTGAGGGATCAGGTGATCTACCCTGACACCTATGAGGACCAGAAGAGGAAGGGCATCTCTGACCAGGTGTTGAAGGGGTACCTGGACAACGTCCAGCTGGGTCACATCCTGGACAGAGAGGGGACCTGGGACACCGTGCAGGACTGGATGGACGTTCTCAGTGGAGGAGAGAAGCAGAGAATGGCGGTAAGATGGAGGAGAGGAATGGTTTTTTCTTTTTTTTTTTACAATCAAAATGGTTTCTCATACCTCATAGGAGATACTTTAACATACATTTTCCATCCATTAGTTCACACACTCATGTCATCCCGTTAGGGGTTTATAGAAATTTAGGGTATATGAAGGGTTTTATAGAAAATGTAGTATGCTTGAAATGTCAGGATGAGCCTAGTATATGTTGCTTATTAGACTAAACTAACTAGTATGTAGTACCATTAGTACTTAGTATGTACACTGAACAAAAATATAAATGCAACGTGTAAAGTGTCGGTCCCATGTTTCATGAGCTGAAATAAAACATCCCAGAGATTTTCCATACGCACAAATTTGTTAACATCCCTGTTAGTGAACATTTCTCCATTGCCAAGATAATCCATCCACCTGACAGGTGTGGCATATCAAGAAGCTGATTCAACAGCATGATCATTACACAGGTGCACCTTGTGCTGGGGACAATAAAAGGCCACTCTAAAATGTGCAGTTTTGTCACACAATACAATGCCACAGATGTCTCAAGTTTTGAGGGATGCAATTGCGAGCGGTTTGCTGATGGCAACGTTGTGAACAGAATGCCCCGTGGTGGCGGTGGGGTTATGGTATGGACAGGCATAAGCTACGGACAACCAACACAATTGCATTTAATGGATGCCAATTTGAATGTACAGAAATACCGTGACGAGATCCTGAGGCCCATTTTTCTTTAAAGGTATCTGTGACCAACAGATGCATATCTGTATTACCAGTCATGTGAAATCCATAGATTAGGGCCTAATGAATTTATTTAAACTGATTTGATTTCCTAATATGAACTGTAACTCAGTAACATCTTTGAAATTGTTGCATGTTGTTTGGTATAGTTTTAGTAAGTAGTAGGTAAGAGATTTTGGACACAGCCATTGACCTTATTTGGTCTGCTTCATGTGTGTCTTTAGATGGCCCGGTTGTTCTACCACAAGCCTCAGTTTGCCATCCTAGATGAGTGCACCAGTGCTGTAAGCGTTGATGTGGAGGACTTCATCTACAGCCACTGCAGAACGGTACGGACACCACTCCAGCCTTTAGCCTGGACTCTTAGCATGTACTGCTATACAGTATGTCCGAGTGCTTACTTCTAAGTCCATCTTTCTTCATCCAGTTTATTAAACAAGACACACTACATACAGGTTATTTGGTTGTGTAGCTGCAAATGCTCTTGTCTCCTCTGACTGGTTTGTTTTCTACAGGTTGGCATCAGTCTGTTCACCGTCTCTCACAGAAAGTCTTTGTGGAAACACCATGAGGTAAGATCGCAACCTTTTCTGGAAACACTGGGACATGGGAATTTGTGGCTACTGATGGGTCAATGTACTTTTGTGAATGCTCTGGGTGATTATTGTAGAAACATCTTTTAAAATATATTTTGTTTAATTTGTGTCATGTAAGCAAGGGTTTATTCAGGTTCCCCTGATGTGGCTTTAACCATGCACTTTGTACAGAATGTACATTTGGAGAAAAAAAATGGATGGATGGCTGAAATGAGACTGAGCTTTGTTTTGTCGTTTCCTCCAGTACTACCTCCACATGGACGGGAGGGGGAACTACGACTTCAAACCCATCACAGAGGAGACCATAGAGTTTGGCTCCTAGACCAAGCTCGGCAAACAACACAACACACTATAATTTGTTGTAGAGAAAGGTGCCCACTAATTCTGCACTTAACACAAGTTAACTAAACCTAGACTGTTGTTTTTAATCAATTGTAACCTAGTTTTGTTTGTATTCGTTTGACAAAGCTGTATTTAAAAGATCTTGTTAGTCTGAAGAAAGCATTTGTCCAGGGTGATTGTATAAAACTTGTAATTTATGGTCCAAATTGGTCCTCATGCAGATCACAGAATAGGCTAATCCAATCCAGATGAATTATGTTTGTTATACAACTGTGCACTGAATCATGTTTCATAACGATGAGCTAGCCCCTACCGATGACCCTTATCTGATGGATTAACACAGGGAGATGGAGCCTAGTTGATAGTTTAGTGGTCCTTTAGACAAGTCACTGATGGCAGGTAACGGTATAATCTGTATCTTGTCTTTTTCTAAGGTATATGTATAATATGCAAATGAAGCTGCTAGTTACCTCTACTGGGGTGAAATCCTTCCATGTGCTTTCCTAGCCTGGTCCCTGATCTGTTTGTACTGTCTAGGACCAGGCTAGTCCTTCTAGGCCTTTCGTATCCTGGTCCCTGATATGTTTGTACTGTCTGGGACCAGGTTAGTCCTTCTATGCCTTTCGTACCCTGGTCCCTGATCTGTTTGTACTGTCTAGGACCAGGCTAGTCTATCTAGGCCTTGGGTTATGAAGCCTGACCTACTGTAGAGTATAGAGGAATTGTAGCCTGAAGCTGGAGAATGCCAGTCCCCAGGTGCTTCCTCTGTGGCTTTTTCTAAGTCTGTCTTTCAGCGAGTCCTCTCTCCTCACCTCCTTCTAAAAAGGTATTGTAAGAGAACGTCTGAGGAGAGGGCCAATGAGAGGAGCCTGGTGTGTTCCAGAGGAGGGGCCTGAGCAAGGCTCTGAATCACTCATTTATACATATATTACAAATCAGTACTGTTCAATATCTGTACAGCACTCAGTTGAATCCCCTGAACCATGTCTTCTGTCTCCTTTTCTTAAGCATTACTTACATAAGTCATTCTCCTGCTGCATGTAGCAGCATGTGGACTTGGCACTAGATGACTGACGATTGATTTATGAGAATTATATGAAATGTGTACAATGTGTTGCTCTTCCTTGGATCAGGATGGTGCACTTGATCTGCAAACCCCCAGAAGGCTTCTTTCTTCACCACAGCAGTAACTACTACCCAACAGTTGCCTCTTATCATTGTAATATTACTGACTGTAACAATGTTGTTAGTCAATTTGCACAAAGTGAACTGTAAAGAAACAGTCTCTGTAAAACTCATGGTTACAGGAGAGTGAATGTAATATAGTGACTTGACTCTAAAACGTTGTGCACCTGCAACAAACTGTATGAACAATGCATTTACATTAAAACCGAGAGACTGGAGTGTGTTATTATCGGCTGTTAGTTCTACATCACATATTCTATCTGAACGTTCCAAAATGTTGTGTCCTGCTGACAGTGTTTAGTGGGCTTCTGGTTTATGTCCTTAAAATCCCTAAAGGATTCAGTATCACATAAAGTAACACAATAAGGTAGGTAGGTAGGTAGGTAGGTACTATAGGTAAGTAACACTGAGGTAGCAAGGGATGGAGGTAGGTAGGTAACATGAGGGAGGGAGGTTGGTAGGGAACATGAGGGAGGGAGGTTGGTAGGGAACATGAGGGAGGGAGGTTGGTAGGGAACATGAGGGAGGGAGGTTGGTAGGGAACATGAGGGAGGGAGGTTGGTAGGTAACATGAGGGAGGGAGGGAGGTTGGTAGGTAACATGAGGGAGGGAGGGAGGTTGGTAGGTAACATGAGGGAGGGAGGGAGGTTGGTAGGTAACATGAGGGAGGGAGGGAGGTTGGTAGGTAACATGAGGGAGGGAGGGAGGTTGGTAGGTAACATGAGGGAGGGAGGGAGGTTGGTAGGTAACATGAGGGAGGGAGGGAGGGAGGTTGGTAGGTAACACTGATGTAGCAAGGGATGGAGGTAGGTAGGTAGGTAACACTATGTGCAGTGTAGTTAGTTGTAATTGAACCCTGAGCTTGGGTCACATGACGGGAGAACAGAAAACACGCCTCCCTGAAGAATGTGGGTAAAAGGTTAAAACATCTCTTCAGAGAATACCTGCATTCTGTCCTCTGTGACGTCACCTCTCTGAATGAAGCAGTGGAAGAAAACAAATACTTTGTCTGTTTTCCTTCATAGATGTAGTTTGATGAGAGCTGTGACTTCACAGAATACATTTGTTTTATGAGGACACTTGAGTTGCTCATAGATAAGTTTCATACAGGTATGTATTGTAGCCAGGTCTTTCTCAATTCCTTATTTGAACCTTGGCGCTGAGTCGTAAAAAAAAAAAGTTACCTGAGTCATAAAAAAAAAAAAAGCTTTGCCTTGAACACACCCTTTCTTGGTACAGCTCTCTGTCTTACTGGGTGAAAGGTCATTGATTGATTGATCCACTACAGACTTTTGCAGCGTAGATCTAAAGTAAACACGTGATGTGGCCTGACCATTCTTTCTATGTTAATCATTAGCTCAGGAGACATACTAAGTGAAGCTTTATAGCTATAATTTAAGTTCAGGTGAAAAAAATTCTAGTAAAGTGTATTTCTTAGTTTTTGTACTAAATGTCTTGTTTTCATGTAATTGTAGTATTCATATACGTAGCTAATATACTATTGTATTATTATACACCCCATTGTATGCTAATTTGATCACTGAAATTGATTGATCACGTAAATTGATTGTCTAGACTGGTTCACATTGGTTTCTAGTGTGTCTAGTTTTAAAAGGTAACTCAAAGTTCCTGTTTGCATAGTTTATAGATATACAGCTGATTATAGCCAATCAGCTGTTGGTCTGGGTCTTTTCTTCTCAGATGGCTCAATGCAGGAAGTTATTCTGAAACCACAATACTGCTTCCTCTTTATGAACAGTTCTAAAGAGAACCATAAAGAGAGTTCTTTCTGTTACAGCGTGTGACACATTGACTGACTGCTCAACCAATCATTGTTTTTGTTAGTAAGTCTACACCTCTCCATCCTGGTGGAATGGATAGGCTTCATCTGCTGCTACTGGTTTGCTTATATGCAGTCTGGCCGGGCTGCCAGCCACTGGAACAAGGTACAGTTTTCTATCTATCTATCTGTAAGTTGAATATCCATTTGAATTCAGACAGTAGTGTAATTGTGCCAAAGACTGTTTTTGGGTTATGAGATGGTATGAAGTAGAAAGTAAAATAATAATATGATTGGTCTGCTGTGTTTGTGTCACCTGTCCTTTAGCCTCTCTGCGGTTCGTTGGGCTGGGGGACTGGGGAGGCCTCCCTGTCTTCCCCTACCACACCCCTCATGAGCAGGCCATCGCTGACGAGCTCTCCTGGGTGGCTCACACTCTGGGACTGGACTTTGTCCTCAGTCTGGGAGACCATTTCTACTACAGTGGAGTGGAGGATGTGGATGACTACCGCTTCAAGGTCACTTCACGCTACAGTTCGCAATACAGTCGCTCTGCAACACTGTTCACACTGCAACACATAGGGCTGCGTTTACACAGGCAGCACAATTCTGATCTTTTGCCCAATTATTGGGAAAAGATCTGATCTGATTGTTCAAAAGACTGATTGTGCTACCTGTGTAAAGGCAGCTATAGACTTGGGTTGAAACACCACACAACAGCAAACATTATTGTGATGACAAACTCATCAACTGTTGTGACAGCAGTTAGTAAAAACATCATATCTTACCATAGGCAGTTAGGTTAGAGATGTTAAGTTAGAATCTATCTCTCGTGTGTGGCATTGTTTTTTATTAAACCTTTATTTAACTAGGCAAGTCGGTTAAGAACACATTCTTATTTACAATGACGGCCTACCTACAGGGTCAGCCCCTGGAGCAAATTAGGGTGAAGTGCCTTGCTCAAGGACACATCGACAGCTTTTTCACCTTGTCGACTCAGGTATCAAAACAGCGTCCTTTCGGTTATTGGCCCAATGCTCTAACCGCTAGGCTACCTGCCGCCCTAAATGTGAAGAATGTGAATATAGAACAAACATACTGAAGGATTTTGAAAATAGCAAGAGAGCAAACTAAATATATAATGCTCCACATTCTGTGTAACAGATTGTCTGTGAAATATGCGTTGAGATAAGAAGTGTTGCATCATGGAGTCACAGTTGTTCCCTGTTTCGTTTCTGTGAAGGAGAGAATGTGGTTAGTTGAGGTACACAGTGACGTAACACAGGCTGACAGATGGAGCTGTATTCAGATCAGTGTTCTTGTAATAGTGAAGACGACGCTTTCTCTTCTCATTCCTAGATCCACCTGATTATCTTTTTCTGAAATAAAGTGAAGCATTATTGCCCTCTTGTGGTAGCATATTGTAGATCAACTATTTCTTCAGAGCATTCAGATTGTACTAGTCTTGCAGCACACAGAATGCTATACAGCAGTGGTCACCAACCGGTCTCCAAGGCATTCCTAGTCGGTCTCCAAGGCATTCCTAGTTGGTCTCCAAGGCATTCCTAGTCGGTCTCCAAACATTTCTGTAAAAAACCCAATGATAAAGCCTTGTGTTCCTATTTATTTCATTAGTCTCGGGCTGTTGGCGGTAGGTACACCAGATTCAGCTGCCCTGCGCGTCTGATAGGCGAACTGTTGCCATTTTGAACCATTTCATGTGTCTGAAGGTACAAACTCTGCCTTCCCGGCGGGCTCGGAGAGAAAGATCAAGTGCACTACAGGCCACCGCTGGCCAATCAGATGGCTCAGATGACCATGTCTGCAGTAACGTTACAGGCAAAATTGATACTGTGAGATTTCAAAACTGCTGCTGATTGTATGAGTGAGTTCGTGTTTAAGTTCTTACTGTCAACACTTTGTATTCAACACTTTTATAAGCCATAAAATGCGTGTTCTTCCTGTTTCCATTCAGCGCTACAAGAAGCACTGCAGCAGTAATGAATGAGGAGGACAGTGTATTGATTGGCTTGTGTTGTTGTTATTATTAGCAGCTTGGGTCTTTTTTAATATCAAGGAGTATTTTACTTTCTCAGTTCATAGGAGTAACAACATGAATTTATGCATGAGGGAGATATAATGCGGTGTGGCTCGAGTTTCGCCTCAGTCTGCTGCTCTCTCCCTCCGCTGAGACTGACCATCAGATGCAGGCACCATCAGCACCGTGAAATAAAAATAAAAAGGAAATTATTTAAATGTATGCTCACTTAGCTGTGCCTTGCAAATAATACAACAACAGATCTATTACCAGTAAAGCCTACCTCCAATTTTGAAATATATATATTTTTAAATGGCCCGAACAACAATGCATTGGCAGGGCAATTCAAGCAAAGCCAATATGAGGCGATAATGGATTGGGTCTATAGCTTACTGCACTAACTTCATGCTACAGTACTGTTTTTTTTTTTTTGTTTTTTTTTGCATAGGCTTACGTCATGTTAAAAAATATCAAATCGGTAGATCTTTCTTTGCATTTTGACTCAGAAAAGGCTGGTGACCGATGGTCTACAGTATAACATTAATGTTGATGTTATATATCAGTTCTATATCATATCGCTCTAGTTTTTCACCCTTCAGTCATTTTCCTGGGTTAGTAATTATCTTTTTTTTTCCCGCAGGATACCTTTGAGAGTGTCTTCTCTCACTCCTCGCTGGTTGACGTCCCATGGTATCTGGTGGCAGGAAACCATGACCACATTAAAAACGTGTCTGCTCAGATCGCTTACTCCAACAGATCAAAGAGATGGTGAGCATCTTATAGTAAAGATATTTAACTGGTTTACACCACACATCCAGAATACAACATGCAGATGCTTTCATCCAAATAGTGCATATGTTTTGAGTATGTGATCCCTGTGGGAATTGAACCCACAACCTTTTTGTTTTTTATTTTTATTTAACCTTTATTTAACCAGGCAAGTCAGTAAATAACAAATTCATATTTACAATGAAGGCCTACCTTGGCCTCCCCTAACCCGGGCGACGCAGTGCAAATTGCCCACACTCTTACCTACTGAACCACACGAACAGGACCATGACTTCTGTGTTGTTCTCTCCTCTTGTTACCTCAGGATGTTCCCGGAGCTTTACTATGAGCTCCAGTTCAAGGTTCCCCAGAGTAACGTGTCGGTGACCGTCCTGATGGTTGACACAGTGGTGCTGTGTGGGAACACGTATGAGGGGACCCAGCCCAAAGGAGAGGAAGACCCGGAGGCTGCTGCCAAGCAGTTAGACTGGATCAATTCCCGACTGGCAAACAGCAAGTAAGTCCGTATGGTCCAGTTTCCTGGACCCAGATTAAGCATAGTCCTGGACTAAAAAGCTTAATAGAGAGTTGACCCTGTTTTTTAGTCCTGGACTAAGCTTAATCTGGGTTTGAGAAACTGGCCCTAAAAGACAACAGGTCATACACAACCTCTCATTAAGTACACACTGTTGAAGTACATCAGTGAAACCATTGCGTTGAAACAGCAGACAACTTGTTCTATGGCTAAATAATGGCTTGGATGGATTCAAGATTTCAGAGCATGAAGAGATCCCTGACAGGCCACACCCCTCTTTTAGATATCCCTCTGGCCACACCTCTCTTTTGGAGGTCCATGGCTGACCACACCCCTCTTAGAGATCCCTGACTGACCACACCCCTCCTTTAATGTTTGTAGAGATCCCTGACTGACCACACCCCTCTTTTAGAGATCCCTGACTGACCACACCCATCTTTAAGAGATCCCTGACTGACCACACCCCTCTTTAAGAGATCCCTGACTGACCACACCCCACTTTAAGAGATCCCTGACTGACCACACCCCTCATCACTCTATAATCAAGAAAGACCTTGCTACACACACATTCCTCAACTGTTACTGAATGAGGAATATACAGTATACTCCTGTAACAGAGTTGGTTTAATGAACCACACGGATGCTAGATCCCCGAAGATAATGCCTTGGCTTTAGCTCAGGTGGCTAACACAATCTTGTGTCTGTCCTTCTCTCCCAGGTCAGAGTTCATTGTGGTGGCTGGTCACTATCCTGTGTGGTCCATTGGTCATCATGGCCCTACAAAGTGCCTTGTGGATAGACTACGGCCCCTGCTGAAGAAGTATGATGTCACAGTCTACCTGAGTGGCCATGACCACAGCATACAGGTGGTTATTTTACATGTTATGACCATACATGTACATACAATAACATGGGTTCAATGTTACAGTTTGAATAGACAAATGTTACAATTTCACAGTGACTAATTGAACAACTGATGTTGACCTGACTCTATATCTCACCAGTTCATTAGAGAGGATGATGGCAGTTCCTATGTGGTCAGCGGGAACGGGAACTTTGCCGACATATCCACCAATAACGTCAACAGCTTCCCGTCATCATGGCAACGGTTCTCCAACGCTGTCAACCATACGTCCGGAGGATTCGCTTACTTTATAGTCACAGAGAACAATATAACTGTCAGCTACATCCAGACTGATGGGAGATGTGTTTACCAAACCGCACTGGCAAAACGCAAGGTCTGACACGGACAGAGGCATCACGAGATAATCAACAAGGAGGCCTAATTTGCTGACTGTTTTTAACCTCTTAAACTCTGACATTGTTGACTAAACAACGCATAATATTGTATTTCACCCTGAAAAAGTACAGTCCTACAAACTTAGTACTGTTAGAAAGGTAGGAACTGATAAAAGGTAGGAACTGATAAAGGTGTCAAACTATGTGACTACTACAGCAGCCCAAACAAACAGAAATGTACCTTTTCATTAAAAATATGTCACCAATAACTGCTCCAAAAGGTTAACACTTTAAAACAAATCTTTGACCTAGTGGTGGCTCTCTAAACATGTGCAAATTCCCATAGGAACACATCCATTTTAATAGCTTTTGCAACGTGCCAAGCTGGTCTCAACCTATCCATTGAAGTAAATATCCCCTGTCTGATTCCATTGTCATGTACATAGCAGGAGGAGATCACATGACGTCTCTTGGCCACTTGAAACCAGTTTGGTCTGGTTTGTGTAGTGAGGCACTGTACCAGATCTGAAAATGAACCTGTAAAAACACCAGTATATCAGCTCCTAGTGATTTTAATTCAAGAAATCTGTTCTCAAGTATTCCCACGCATAATAGACACATGATCATATACAAATGTAAGCAAGGTTTGAAATTATTATGTTTTAGTGAAACATTATATCTGTTTGGGCTCTTGTGGTTAATTTGCAGTCTACACATTCTTTGTAATTATGTTCCGGCTCCCCTACCATCAGCTTGTCACGGATCTCCCCGGTACTGTCGCTCATTCCGTGCACCAGTTCCGGAGGTCTACGTCACGGCCGCTAGGCGTACCATTATGCACACCTGGTACCCATCCCCCCTGATGAGTATTGTATACAGTTGAAGTCGGAAGTTTACATACACCTTAGCCAAATATATGTTTTAGGTCAGTTAGGATCACCACTTTATTTTAAGAATGTGAAATGTCAGAATAATAGTAGAGAGAATTATTTATTTCAGCTTTTATTTCTTTCATCACATTCCCAGTGGGTCAGAAGTTTACATACACTCAATTAGTATTTGGTAGCATTGCCTTTAAATTGTTTAACTTGGGTCAAACGTTTCTGGTAGCCTTCCACAAGCTTCCCACAATAAGTTGGGTGAATTTTGGCCCATTCCTCCTGACAGAACTGGTGTAACTGAGTCAGGTTTGTAGGCCTCCTTGCTCGACACACCTTTTCAGTTCTGCCCACAAATGTTCTATAGGGTTGAGGTCAGGGCTTTGTGATGGCCACTGCAATACCTTGACTTTGTTGTCCTTAAGCCATTTTGCCACAACTTTGGAAGTATGCTTGAGGTCATTGTCCATTTGGAAGACCCATTTGCAACCAAGCTTTAACTTCCTGACTGATGTCTTGAGATGTTGCTTCAATATATCCACATAATTTTCCTTCCTCGTGATGCCATCTATTTTGTGAAGTGCACCAGTCCCTCCTGCAGCAAAGCACCCCCACAACATGATGCTGCCACCCCCGTGCTTTACGATTGGGATGGTGTTCTTTGGCTTGCAAGCCTCCCCCTTTTTCCTCCAAACATAACGATGGTCATTATGGCCAAACAGTTATATTTTTGTTTCATCAGACCAGAGGACATTTCTCCAAAAAGTACGATCTTTGCCCCCATTGCAGTTGCAAACCGTAGTATGGCTTTTTTATGGCGGTTTTGGAGCAGTGGCTTCTTCCTTGCTGAGCGGCCTTTCAGGTTATGTCGATATAGGACTTTTGCTGTTGTTCTGGGATTTATTTGCACTTTTCGCACCAAAGTACGTTCATCTCTAGGAGACAGAACGCATCTCCTTCCTGAGCGGTATGACGGCTGCGTGGTCCCATGGTGGTTATACTTGCGTACTATTGTTTGTACAGATGAACGTGGTACCTTCAGGCGTTTGGAAATTGCTCCCAAGGATGAACAATTTTGTCTTGGCTGATATCTTTTGATTTTCCCATGATGTCGAGCAAAGAGACACTGAGTTTGAAGGTAGGCCTTGAAATACATCCACAGGTACACCTCCAATTGACTCTAAATATGTCAGTTAGCCTATCAGAAGCTTCTAAAGCCATGACATCATTTTCTGTAAATTTCCAAGCTGTTTAAAGACACAGTCAACTTAGTGTATGTAAACTTCTGACCGATTGGAATTGTGATATAGTGAATTATAAGTGAAAGAATCTGTCTGTAAACAATTGTTGGAAGAATTACTTGTGTCATGCACAAAGTAGATGTCCTGACCGACTTGCCAAAACTATAGTTTGTTATCATGAAATCTGTGGAGTGGTTGAAAAATGAGTTTTAATGACTTCAACCGAAGTGTGTGTAAACATCTGACTTCAACTGTGTCTGTACCCTTTGTTCCCATTGTGGGGTTTATTATTGTTACAGTGTCTGTTGGTCCTGTGAGTACCTGTGCTGTGTTGTTTCGGCTTTCGTGCTGTGTGTATTGTGCACTTTGTATTTCGGGTCTCGTCCCGTAGAGTGTTACGGGTCTCGTCCCGTGTATTTATTAGAGGTTTACTTTTGTTTGGGTTATATCCCTGTGTTTATGTATATGTGTTTGTTTTGGGCTTCGTCCCCGTGCCTTTTCAGTGGCACGTTGTATTTGTTGGGTGAGTAATAAAAGCCCCTTACGTATTCCTGCGCCGATCATTCAACAACGCCGGGTCCTAATCGCCCCTGATGTTTATTGTATATATGTGCCCTTTGTTCACCATTGTAACAATAATTGACCCCACAATGGTGAACAAAGGGCACATATATATCATCAGCTGGGATGGGAACCAGGTGTGCGTAATGGTACAGTCCAGTGACGCCTAGAGGCCGGTGACGTAGACCTCTGGAACTGGAGCACTGAATAAGCAACAGTACCGGGGGATCCGTGACGCTGCTCAAGAGGAAATCGGCCTGTGGCTGAATCTAGTTGATGATGCCTGCTCTAAAACATAAATATATCTTAAAATAACCTAATACACAAATAGTACTTCTTGAATGGCTACACATAATACATTAAACATTTTAATTCCCCATATGATTTAGTATTCAGCAGTCTCCCAAAATCAAATTATCATATCAAGTTAAAAACGATATAAAAACGAAATCCGAACAGTTGGTAGTGTTTTTATAACAGTTAATATTCACAGCCGTAGAAGTACCAGTCGCCAAATAACAGGGAGAATATTTGCAGCATTGCACGGAAACAAAATATACACTAGATTATGTGTAACCCTGCAGCCTCCATTTCAAAGTCCAGTTCAGCTGTAGCTTGTGTGTGTCAACGATACATTTTTACACACTTCTTAGTGGCACTCCCTCTATCCCACTTGTGTTGGCTTTCCTTGCGCGTTGGCAGCACACCACTGTGACTATGATAGCCACTACTAGGATGGTAATTATAAGTAGGATGAACCCAGCCATCACACCGAGTCCAAACTCTGGAGAGGAAATGGGATAGTGAACGGTTATTGGGCTGCATGAGGATTCACACACTATACACACTATACACACTATACACACTATACACACTATACACACTATACACACGCGCGCACGCGCACACGCGCGCGCACGTGCACGCGCACACGCACACACACACACACACACACACACACACACACACACACACAGTGATTTTTACAGTGTTGCATTTCACATGAGTCTAAACATGAGTCAATAATATTTCTTTCACCCTTTGCATCCCATACACATCGACCCACTATGAGAAATGATACACACTTAGAACCCTCGTCTCCTCATACCTCACAGTGAGGAATTCTATTTTTGTAATACTAGGTCTTCCAAGTGTTCCATATTCTTAATACCACAGATGCACATCAATTTGAACTCCCTTCAATATAATGGCCAACATGAATCATCGAGTTACAGAATATATTAAAACAGAGACAAATTTCCTTAATGAACACAACTTGTGAAAAAGGTCAATGCTGACCCATGAGCCAGAGACACTAGAGATTCAAAGGCACCAAGACTACTACACTTCGTTAGTGGTGCTACTACTCATGGTAATATATTAATATGCAGCAGCAGTAACATGCCACTTAGCAGATGCCATTCCATTCTCTCCGTTCCGGCCATTATTATGAGCCGTCCTCCCCTCACCAGCCTCCTGTGAGTGACAACATCCATTATTATTAGCATGTGATCGCTGTGGGACTTGAACCCACAACCTTGGCTTTACTAGTATACTTACCTTCAAAGATGGACTTATTGACACCCGGTGAACACTGTCTTTGACTGAGCTCTCCCAGCTGTTTGTCTGTGCTGCGGGAGGGGATGTAGGCCTGCACGTTGAAGCAGTAGCTCACCCCAGCGTCTACATCCCTCCTGTCTAGCTCTATCTCACTGCTGATAGAGATCTTTGTTTTCTAGAGGGACGATTACAGAAAGAAGGGATTGTATTATTGTCTTCTCCTGTATTCAATGTTCTATTACTTGGTCATTACTGTTGTAATGCCATTAAACTAGTATATATTAATCGGAACTGAGCGTTTGCATACTCATATCATCAACGCCTTTTTATTTCATTATATTCCATTATATTCCTCGAGTATACACCATTGAGAAATGTCCTCTATCTCACTGGTTCAGCCCTGGACCCTAGAGTACTCTGAGGAACTGTAAATGTGACTCTATCTCACTGGTTCGGCCCCGGACCCTAGAGTACTCTGAGGAACTGTAAATGTGACTCTATCTCACTGGTTTGGCCCCGGGCCCTAGAGTACTCTGAGGAACTGTAAATATTACTGCCGTTGTTATTGTCCTCCACTTGGAGCTTACCTTGCCCGTGCTTGTTGCTTTCCCAAAGGTGACTTTGTACTGCAGCTCATCGTTGAAGACATCCCGCATGGTCTTTAGTTTGTTCTGCTCGTTGAACAGGGCTATGGGAGGGTCTTCTACATACAGGGTGATCTTCCTCTTATCTTTGCTCACCTCAATCCTAAACTCAGGTCTGCCTATAAGAGCTGGAAGGGAAATAACCCAAGGCTGACATGCTTGCTTGTCACACCTGGCGCCACATGTTGACACTGGCATGCTGTTGAACTACAAAACAAAGGCAGTCAAACCCTCTTTTCCCAATGATTCATAGAAGAACCCTCTTTTTCCCAGTGATTTATAGAACAACCCTTTTTTCCCAGTGATTTATAGAAGAATCCTCTTTTCCCAGTGATTTATGTGGAAAATATGTCACTCTATGACTGTAGTCAGGTGGTTGTTACTGCTGGAGTACCTACTGTCTTGGTAAGGGGTGAACCCTTCCGAACTGGTGTGGGGGAACTCTGTGAGGTCAGAGTTTACTCTACGTAAGGGTTCTGAGAAGACATCAGCTGAGTATGTGGCCTTTAGGTCAGTCAGAGCGTTGGACAGGTCACACTCAGTCTCCATGGTCCGAATACAGTGTTGGTTCCACTCTCTTATCTGACCAATACTGAAATAGACGTAATGGTAGGGTTATCATTGTCTTCAAACATGTTTGTTTTGTTGCATTAGGTCATGCATTGGGTCAAATCAAGTTGTATTTGTCACATGCTTCGTAGACAACAGATGTAAACTATCAGTGAAATGTTTAGTTGAACACTAAGTCAAGATCAGAGACTGAGTCTCCAACACATCACCCTGGCTCTTCAAAATCAGAGACTGTCTCCAACACATCACCCTGGCTCTTCAAAATCAGAGACTGTCTCCAACACATCACCCTGGCCCTTCAAGATCAGAGACTGTCTCCAACACATCACCCTGGCTCTTCAAAATCAGAGACTGTCTCCAACACATCACCCTGGCCCTTCAAGATCAGAGACTGTCTCCAACACATCACCCTGGCCCTTCAAGATCAGAGACTGTCTCCAACACATCACCCTGGCTCTTCAAAATCAGAGACTGTCTCCAACACATCACCCTGGCCCTTCAAGATCAGAGACTGTCTCCAACACATCACCCTGGCCCTTCAAGATCAGAGACTGTCTCCAACACATCACCCTGGCCCTTCAAGATCAGAGACTGTCTCCAACACATCACCCTGGCCCTTCAAGATCAGAGACTGTCTCCAACACATCGACCTGGCCCTTCAAGATCAGAGACTGTCTCCAACACATCACCCTGGCCCTTCAAGATCAGAGACTGTCTCCAACACATCGACCTGGCCCTTCAAGATCAGAGACTGTCTCCAACACATCGACCTGGCCCTTCAAGATCAGAGACTGTCTCCAACACATCACCCTGGCCCTTCAAGATCAGAGACTGTCTCCAACACATCACCCTGGCCCTTCAAGATCAGAGACGGTCTCCAACACATCGACCTGGCCCTTCAAGATCAGAGACGGTCTCCAACACATCGACCTGGCCCTTCAAGATCAGAGACGGTCTCCAACACATCACCCTGGCCCTTCAAGATCAGAGACTGTCTCCAACACATCACCCTGGCCCTTCAAGATCAGAGACGGTCTCCAACACATCACCCTGGCCCTTTTTATTTACTAATAATTGAAGTGGCAGATAAATACTCTACTTCACATTTTAATGGAACGATTGGAATTGTTTGGTCTTCCTGTAAGTGCAAATAACTGTAATATCAGCATGTAAATGATTGACTTACACAGAATATTCAACGGTGTATGAATAGTTGGAAGGTCTAGGATTCCACATAAGCAGTGTTTTGAAGTTGATAGAAAACCAGGAAACATTCTGTGCCTTGGGATAGTTACCTACATGAAGAATAATATCAGTTAACTACATGAATAACAAGATCAGTTAACTACATGAATAACAAGATCAGTTAACTACATGAATAACAAGATCAGTTAACTACATGAATAACAAGATCAGTTAACTACATGAATAACAAGATCAGTTAACTACATGAATAACAAGATCAGTTAACTACATGAATAACAAGATCAGTTAACTACATGGCATGTTAGACAATGACAATGAGTGGAACTGAAATAATTAGAACAGTGTGCCTTTGCATGAGAGGGTCACAGGGGACATTGCCAGTACTAAGCCAGGCTGATCCAAGAAGTTGCCAAAAAAATGTTAGGACATTGTGGCTTTTAAATGCAGCATGTGATTTATCCATATAAACCAGTGAGTTGTTTAGCAACAAACCGTGCAACTATGTGGCAAAACAGACAGAGTTGGCTTAGGTTGTTGACAACATGTTAACTATATTTAGTCTCCTATGTTTATTGAAAACATAAATACATATGAACAATTAACACTTATTGTCTCTCTAATACATTGTTCCAGTTGTTGGTTAGCTAGCTAATTTTAGCCATTTAGTATAGACGTGACATCAGTCAAAACACCTCAAAACAAGACATGGTATCAATAACAAGATAAAACTATCTGAAAAGAGCCACCTCCACATGGCAGCTTATTGTCATTGACCTGTTTACATGCACACCAATATCCCATTATTATTCGGTGTACTCAAGTATTCAGTTTCGCATATCATGAGTGTTGTGTGATGATGTTTTCATCTGATTGTCAGACATATTACTTCAAAAAGTAGGCAACCTGAGCAGTTCAATCCACCATAATAATTCCATAATAATAATTAGTTTTGCTGATACTCTGTACTGGACCTTATAGCCTACTTGCTTAGTCTACTTCCACCCCTAATTTAGACACATTTCTGCTTATACTTTTGGTAGACTATATTATAATTTCCTACATTTGGTAGACCATATTATAATTTCCTACATTTGGTAGACCATATTATAATTTCCTACATTTGGTAGACCATATTATAATTTCCTACATTTGGTAGACCATATTATAATTTCCATCATTTGGTAGACCATATTATAATTTCCTACATTTGGTAGACCATATTATAATTTCCTACATTTGGTAGACCATATTATAATTTCCTACATTTGGTAGACCATATTATAATTTCCTACATTTGGTAGACCATATTATAATTTCCTACATTTGGTAGACCATATTATAATTTCCTACATTTGGTAGACCATATTATAATTTCCTACATTTGGTAGACCATATTATAATTTCCTACATTTGGTAGACCATATTATAATTTCCTACATTTGGTAGACCATATTATAATTTCCTACATTTGGTAGGCCATATTATAATTTCCTACATTTGGTAGACCATATTATAATTTCCTACATTTGGTAGACCATATTATAATTTCCATCATTTGGTAGACCATATTATAATTTCCTGCATTTGGTAGACCATATTATAATTTCCATCATTTGGTAGACCATATTATAATTTCCTACATTTGGTAGACCATATTATAATTTCCATCATTTGGTAGACCCTATTATAATTTCCATCATTTGGTAGACCATATTATAATTTCCATCATTTGGTAGACCATATTATAATTTCCTACATTTGGTAGACCATATTATAATTTCCATCATTTGGTAGACCCTATTATAATTTCCATCATTTGGTAGACCATATTATAATTTCCATCATTTGGTAGACCATATTATAATTTCCTACATTTGGTAGACCATATTATAATTTCCATCATTTGGTAGACCCTATTATAATTTCCATCATTTGGTAGACCATATTATAATTTCCATCATTTGGTAGACCATATTATAATTTCCATCATTTGGTAGGCCATATTATAATTTCCTACATTTGGTAGGCCATATTATAATTTCCTACATTTGGTAGACCATATTATAATTTCCTACATTTGGTAGACCATATTATAATTTCCTACATTTGGTAGGACATTGTTTGTCAACTATAGTTTGATACTTGCAGCTTCTCTTCTGTCATAACTTGTTGCCCCTGAAGAATACATAAAGTAGTGCTCACCAGAATAATGTCCTATATCGATATAATTAATTAATTAGTAATCTAGTTAACACTGGTAAAGTTGTCTGTTTCATTTAGGGACCGAGGGAATGCAATAACTCCAAAACAGTGGAAAGAGTTGTTGTGTGCAAAATGTCCAAATGTCATCAGTTTAACCGGTTTTAAGGAAAGGAAAAGCTGAGAAAACTATGAAACACGTTTCTGATAAGACTTGGGTGCATATTTTATGTGGTTGAAATACTGTCTGCTTGCATAACAGTGTCAAAGATAGCATGTTACGCTCACATTCGCATTTTCTCAAGAGATGCTAAAATGTAGATGTAAAAATCATTTCTCTGCTGTTGTTCCCAAGACAATATTAACCATTGTTGTACCATTTTACCTCAAGAAATGCATATTTCTGCAGGAGTTAATATTATATTAGGATACATGTCAGAGGTTATAGGACTACAGTCAGTGTCCACATTTCAGTTACTATTCCATTTAACCAATATGAATTTAAATTAGGAATATTCTTTATTTATGGTACAGGGATACTTTTTTATTTTTTTTACCATTATTTAACAATGCAAGTCAACAATACATTCTTATTTAGAATGACGGCCTACCCCGGCCAAACTTGGACGACGCTGGGCCAAATATGGGACTCCCAATCACGGCCGGTTGTGATACAGCCTGGAATCGAACCAGGGTTTGTAGTGACGCCTCTAGCACTGAGATGCAGTGCCTTAGACCGCTGCGCCCCAAAGGTGCATGTAAACAGTTTATCCTGAATAAAACCTTAAACTGGATATGAGCTACTATCCGGGATACTGTGCGCATCTAAACATGGTCACTGTTGCTAACTATCTTTCCATCCAGAATCACAACAACACATGGACTTCTGCCCCATTGAAGCGTGTGCATCTTTTTCGTGATGTCAGCTAAACCCGTCTATACTATTTGTCTATTATACAGCTTTTAGGGTTGTAGGCTAGCCTATATTTTAATTGCCCATGGTGTTTTTGACTCACCTGAAACACAGTTTGTAAAGAACAGTACAATACCCAATATCCTAACAAACGATTTCCTTTCCATTTTCAACATGTTATATCCCAATAGGTCCGTGTAAAAACAGTAATCCAGTGGAGGTAGAAGTGAAAAGGCGCGCCTCTCGGAGCGCCGCTGAAATGAACGCTACAGTACAACTGGCTTGACGAGATCGGTGTAGCCGGCGGTGATGATCAACCTCTAATTTGTCTTGGCCAGCTATTGTCTGTCAGTGCTTAAACGTGCTTTCTAGCAATATAAAGACGCATATATCTACCAAATAAGGATTGTCGAGGTTGAGGTTTAGTGCCTGGTGGGATGAGCTTCTGAGAGATTAGTGTATGCGATTTGCTTAACTTTTTGGAATGACAAAAACGTCGTAGGCTGCTGTATTACGAAACGCTGGTGTATAGTGTCCTGTAAGTAGCCTAGTAATATGTCATTTATTGCAAAAAAAGTATACAACGCCTTAGCCATAGAATAATATTACATCTGCGCACAACCATATGACATCATGCCCACCACAGGTATTCAACAAGGGTATTTTTTTTCAGCAATATTATTAGTAAAATGTATTGAAGTGGCAACTGCACAGTGTCGACTCGTCATTGGTAAAAAGCCTTAATTGAGTATGCTTATAAATTCGGCCGTAGCATCAGGGTTGTTTAGGATAGCGCTGTGTGTGCTAGCCCTTTCATTTAGTTTAGCACCAAGCTCTGTGTTAATCCAGGGCTTTTGATTGGGGAAGCAACAAACTCTCACCTTGGAATATCCTGTAGATTCTTATCAGCACCTACATTCTGCATCCATCCTTTGTAGAAGTGTAATCTGAAAGGAAATCTTACTACGTTTTATTCAGAGACTTCAGGGGATGCTGCTCTTTCTCTTTTCTATTTTCATGGCCCTCAAATCTCTTGAACACAAGTCTTCCTTTTGTTGATTATCTGCAAAGCAAAAACAAACAAACACAGGAAGCAATAAAACAAATCAATAACAACTTTGCAGGAATCAGTAGAGTTCCAAGGGTTTTTCTGCATTTTGGGGCATTTTCTGACCCAAAACTAACCCCTTCTCTCAAATAACTAATGCCAGTGGTGCATTGCTGTTGTTGAATGTTTCTATCACAACCTTTCCTGAATCAATCCTGTATTGAAGTTCAATCTGAAAGAACACAGTACTCACCCTGAGACTTTGACCTGGGGGATCAGTTAGCTGAGAAACATAATGAGATGAAGCTTAGTTACACACATTACCATCTGAGTTACTGGACAGTTAGAAGCAGTTTTCTCTTGAAATGTGTCAACTGTAACCATGCATGACTGAAGGTGATGGTCTTTGCTAGTGTAGTGAGCTGCCTGAGTACTGAGCTGTCTGTGTGCTGGGGATTGTTTTTTTGCAGTAAACTCTAAAACAGGCTTTTGTTCCAACTCCTAAGAACACTCTGTGTGGTGGTGGAGGTCCCTGGTTCGATTCCATGCTGTATCACGATCCGGCCGTGATTGGGAGTCCCATAGGGCTGGGGTAGGCCATTATTGTATAAATAATAATTTGTTCTTAACTGACTTGCCAAGTTAAAATAAAGGTAAAAAATAATAATAACAATAATTTGGTATAGTTTAAAAAATATATACTTTATTTAACCAGGTAGGCCAGTTGAGAACAAGTTCTCATTTACAACTGTGACCTGGCCAAGACAAAGCAAAGCAGTGCGACAAAAACAACAACACAGAGTTACACATGAGAATAAACAAACATACAGTCAATAACACAATAGAAAATCTATGTACAGTGTGTGCAAATGCAGTAAGATTAGGAAGGTAGGACAATAAATAGGCCATTGTGACAAATAATTACAATTTAGCATTAACACTGGAGTGATAGATGTGCAGATGATGATGTGCAAATAGAGATGCTGGGGTGCAAAGGAGCAAAAATAACAATATGGGGATTAGGTAGTAGGGTGGGCTATTTACAGATGGGCTGTATACAGCTGCAGTATACAGGTGCAGTGATCGGTAAGCTGCTCTGACAGCTGATGCTTAAATTCACTGCTTGATACAGTGATTTCGGAAAGTATTTAGACCCCTTGACTTTTTCCACGTTGTTACGTTGCAACCTTATTCTAAAATGGATTTAGAAAAAATTCCCCATCAATCTACACACAATATCTCATAATGACAAAACGAAAACAAGTTTTTAGACATTGAAGTCCACCTGTGGTAAATTCAATTGATTGGACATGATTTGGAAAGGCACACACCTGTCTATATAAGGTCCCACAATTGGCAGTGCATGTCAGAGCAAAAACCAAGGAATTGTCCGTGGAGCTCGAAGACAGGATTGTGTCGAGGCACAGATCTGGGGAAGGGTTGAAGTTCCTCAAGAACAAAGTGGCCTCCATCATTGAAGTTTGGACCCACCAAGACTCTTCATAGAGCTGGCCGCCAGGCCAAACTGACCAATTGGGTGAGAAGGGCCTTGGTCAGGGAGGTGACCAAGAACCCGATGGTCACTCTGACAGAGCTCCAGAGTTCCTCCGTGGAGATGGAGAACCTTCCAGAAGGACAACCATTTCTGTCAGGCCTTTATGGTAGAGTGGCCAGACGGAAGCCACTTCTCAGTAAAAGGCACATGACAGCCAGCTTGGAGTTTGCCAAAAGGCAGTTAAAGGACTCTCAGACTATGAGAAACAAGATTCTCTGGTCTAATGAAACCAAGATTGAACTCTTTGGCCTGAATGCCAATCTGGAGGAAACCTGGCACCATCCCTACGGTAAAGCATGGTGGTGTTTTTCAGCGGCAGAGACTGGGAGACTAGTCAGATGAAAGGAGCAAGGTACAGAGAGATCCTTGATCAAAACCTGCTCCAGAGCGCTCAGGACCTCGGACCTTCCAAAAGGACAACAACCCTAAGCACACAGCCAAGCCAACGCAAGAGTGGCTTCGGGACAAGTCTCTGAAGTCCTTGAGTGGCCCAGCTTGAACCTGATCGAACATCTCTGGAAAGACCTGAAAATAGCTGTGCAGCGACCCTCCCCATCCAACCTGATAGAGCTTGGGAGGATCTTCAGAGAAGAATGGGAGAAGCTTCACAAATACAGGTGTGTCCAGCTCATAGCATCATACCCAACAAGACTCAAGGCTGTAATCGCTGCAAAAGGTTCTTCAACACCTGAGTAAAGGGTCTGAAAAGTTATGTAAATCTGATATATATATATTTTTTTTGTAATAAATTGCTGAAATGTCTAAAAACCTGTTTTGGCTTTGGCATTATGGGGTATTGTGTGTAGATTGATGAAAAAAAATAACGATTTAATCCATTTTAGAATAAGGCTGTAACGTAACAAAATGTGGAAAAAAAAGGGTCTGAATACTTTCCAAATGCACTGTATGGACAATATACCATGGCTAAGGGCTGTTCTTATGCACGACGCAACGCGTGTGCCTGGACACAGCCCTTAGCCGTGGTATATTGGCCATACATCACAAAACCCTGAGATACCTTACTGCTATTATAAACTGGTTACCAACGTAATTAGAGCAGTAAAAATAAATGTTTTGTCATGTCTGTGGTATACGGTCTGATAGTGTAGTCACCGATTAGAAATCACAGTACACTTTAATAATGTATCTGTATCTGCATCACCCATCTCATATGTATATACTGTATTGTACTCTATACTACACCACTGACTGCTAAACAGCCATCACTAGCACATCAGAGACTGCTGCCTATAGACATAGATTAGAAATCACCGGCCACTTTAAGGAAATGAAACACTAGTCACTTTAATAATGTTTCTGTATCTTGCACTACTCATCTCATATGTCTAACTGTACGCTATACTATTCTTCAGTATCTTAATCACCTAATGGTGTTTACATACTGCATCACCAATCTCTTATGTGTATACACATATACTTTAAAGCTTACTATTCCACTGGATCTTAGTCCAATGCCGCCCTGACATATGTATATATTCTCAATCCTTTCTTACTTAGATTTATGTGTGTTATATGTTCTGAAACTGTTAGATATTATTGTTAGATAGTACTACACCCACAATAACATCTGCTAACCACGTGTATGTGACGAATAAATTTGATATACCACGGCTGTCAGCTAATCAACATTAAGTGCTCGAACCACCCAGTTTATCATTGTGTATAAATACAGACAACAGACATAGTCCTGTGGCTGTACAACATGTCCAGAAGATGACATCTAATATCTTGATGTAGCCCATTAGACTGCTACAGGATATGAAGAACAGGGTTTAAAATGGCCCAATGAGTGTTATCTGAAGTTACAGATTTATACGTACACTATACTGTTACGTAACAACAGACATGGTAGCTGTACATCCTGCCAAATCAAACAGACACGCTATCTTACTGATCTCAACTTTGATAACATTGTTCCAGAGCCGAATGAATGTTCCGATCAAAAGCATGACAGAGGAATAGTGTCTACTAGGAAAACCTGCACACTATCATCTCAACAACCATATTTACCTATTGGGGAATTCACACAGTGCTTGTCTGAAACCTTACATACTATACAGTCAGATCAGGACCAGGAGTTTCCCCAACCACTGTGTGTGTGTGTGTGTGTGTGTGTGTGTGTGTGTGTGTGTGTGTGTGTGTGTGTGTGTGTGGATGTGTGTGTGTGTGTGTGTTGACGGCTGTATACCCTCTGTGTTGTGACTGCTGTATACCCTCTGTGTTGACGGCTGTATACCCTCTGTGTTGTGACTGCTGTATACCTTCTGTGTTGACTGCTGTATACCTTCTGTGTTGTGACTGCTGTATACCTTCTGTGTTGACTGCTGTATACCTTCTGTGTTGTGACTGCTGTATACCCTCTGTGTTGCGACTGCTGTATACCTTCTGTGTTGACTGCTGTATACCCTCTGTGTTGACGGCTGTATACCCTCTGTGTTGTGACTGCTGTATACCTTCTGTGTTGACTGCTGTATACCTTCTGTGTTGTGACTGCTGTATACCCTCTGTGTTGCGACCGCTGTATACCTTCTGTGTTGACTGCTGTATACCCTCTGTGTTGACGGGTGTATACCCTCTGTGTTGTGACTGAAACCGTATGAGTTAAACCTTCTTATCTCCACGTTGATTCTCAGATTCTCTGACTGGGACACACTAGGGGGAGACACCCTCCTTTCCTCTCATCCTCACTGCAGTGTGACCTCCTTTTAATGCTATGCTAATCTCTGAGGGAGGGGAAGGAGAGACATCTTATCGCGATGATGTACCCAGGAAACCATGCCCCCTCCCAGGGGGCGGGTGTGTCAGGAAGGTGTCACTGAATGCAGGCTTCTTTCCCGCTGGGCCAGGTATATTTTATTATTTGTACAAAATAATAATAATAATGTTTTAGTGCGTTAGTCTGCATTGTGACAAGGACATTTTTTAATGGTAACGTCATGACATATACTCACAATCGCACAATACTGTCACGGCGTTATCCAAATATTGTAGGAGATTAGACAGCACTCAATCAACAACAGATGTAGTAATCTACCATATTATTAACCTCCTGGTACGTCAACTCCAGTAATTCACACGTTTATGACTACCATGGTTTTTTATCTGGTCCCAGATCTGTTAGGCCAGCTCTTACGGTCGTGGTCATACGATTTGCTTTTACAACACAAACAGATCTGGGGCAAGGTCAGAGTTTGTTCAATGAGGTTGGGTGCCTAGCATTCCACATGGCAGTGCCTGATTTGCCAGGACCATAGAACAATACGGCTTTGTTCCTGTGGTGAGTGACACTATTCCACTATTCCAGGAAGTAGCCGACCTGGTGCTTCTAGTCTAGTCTCAGATCTGTTTACGCTGTCTTGCCAGCTCCTATACAACAGCCGCAGGAGTTGGCAAAACAGCACAAACCGATTGGGGAGCAGGCTATTGTATCTTGACTCTCAACAGGAACACGTTCCTGACAAACACTGGCATGCAGTTGAATGGAGTGTTAAGCAACTTGATACGACTGCTCCGGAGACACAGAGTTATTGTTTAAAATGTAAAGTTTGTTTAGGTATCAATCACCAGTCACATAGAGCTAACACATTTGAAAACCTGTAGAGAGGAGAGGGATTGAGTTAATTCACACACTGTAGAGAGGAGAGGGATTGAGTTAATTCACACACTGTAGAGAGGAGAGGGATTGAGTTAATTCACACACTGTAGAGAGGAGAGGGATTGAGTTAATTCACACACCGTAGAGAGGAGAGGGATTGAGTTAATTCACACACTGTAGAGAGGAGAGGGATTGAGTTAATTCACACACCGTAGAGAGGAGAGGGATTGAGTTAATTCACACACTGTAGAGAGGAGAGGGATTGAGTTAATTCACACACTGTCTGCCATCTGCCCGGTACAGTTGAAACCGAGATTCTTCCTAAAGAGCACACTTCTCCAGCGTGCCATTGGCCATCAAAGGTGAGAATTTTCCCACTGAAGTCGGTTACGACCCTGGTGAGGATGACGAGCACGCAGATGAGCTTGTTGACCAGGAAAGGGTTAAGAATGTAGGGGCAAGGCCTCCCGAGTGGCGCAGTGGTCTAAGGCACTGCATCGCAGTGCAAGCTGCGTTGCTACAGATGCGGGTTAGAGCTCCTTCTGTGTCGCAGCCAGCAGCGACCAGGAGACCCATGAGGCGACGCTCAATTGGCCCAGCGTCATCCGGGTTAGGGGAGGGTTTGGCCGGCCTGGATGTCCTTGTCCCATTGTGCTCTAGTGACTCATGTGGCGGGCCGGGCGCAATCACGCTGACACGGTTGCCAGGTGTACGGTATTTTTTCCGACACATTGGTGCGGCTGGCTTCCGGGTTAAGCGTGCATTGTGTCAAGAAGCAGTGCGGCTGGCGGGTTGTGTTTCGGAGGACGCACGGCTCTCGACCTTCGTACAGGAGTTGCAGCTATGGGACAAGACGAAATAGGGATATGACGGGGTAAAAAGTGAATAATGTAGGGGCAGATATTGATGAGCGGTTGTCACACTGCTGACATAAAAGTTGATGAAGTGACCTGAAAGGGCGGGTCTAGAGGAGGATGATCTGTCCAATCAGCGGTCGACTCTCAGTCATATTTTTAATGACTGGTATACGCCCACACCATTCCGACACAGAAAATCTGGCAACACTGGACAGCTACAGTACTTTAAAAACAAACATTTAAACTTAATGTAATTCACCAGGGAGTGACAGCGAGAATAAGACAATCCCCAAAGCTGACAAGTGAAACCTCAATGACGAGATCAGAGGGTAAAACAAACTGAAGTCAACCCAGGACATTCTATTGTTTTCTTTCTCAATTTCCAACCCAGTCTCCCACATTGTATTACCATTCATCATG
This sequence comes from Thymallus thymallus, assembly GCA_023634145.1. Taxonomy (NCBI): domain Eukaryota; kingdom Metazoa; phylum Chordata; class Actinopteri; order Salmoniformes; family Salmonidae; genus Thymallus; species Thymallus thymallus. The sequence goes on along the minus strand of CM042417.1, from coordinate 3,216,536 downwards.
AAGAGTTGGGAACAGCTTGGTCCTTCTTGTCCCATGAGTGACCTTTGAGCTGGGCTTCCAGGCCAAGAACTCCACATATCCACTGATAAGGACCCACTGGAGCCTTAAGCCATGACAAACCACAGAACCAGTCCAAAACCCACACAACAAATCTCCATCCAAACTCAACATTTCTGATTAATGGAACTGAAAATGGTAATGGGAGTGACATGATGATGAATAAGTCAGATCTGTCACAGCAGTTATTAGTTATACACAGTCATCAGAGACCAAACAGTAAATCAACGTGAACCTTAGTGTGATAATTGAAAGCGGATGTGGTTACAGCATCTGCTGGCAGTCAGATATCTGGTAGGAGAAACTGTTAAATAACAAATAGAGATGAACGTGTTGTATAATGAATCAATAAGGAAAGAGGGGGTGTGGTCTGCAATCTACACACAATACCCCATCAATAAGGAAAGAGGGGGTGTGGTCTGCAATCTACACACAATACCCCATCATGACAAAGCGGAAACAGGTTTTTAGAAATGTTTGCAAATGTATTAAAAATAGAAATACCTTATTTACATAAGTATTCAGACCCTTTGCTATGAGACTTGAAATGTAGCTCAGGTGCTTCCTGTTTCCATTGATCATCCTTGAGATGTTTCTACAACTTGATTGGAGTCCACCTGTGGTAAATTCAATTGATTGGACATGATTTGGAAAGGCACACACCTGTCTACAGTCGTGGCAAAAAGTTTTGAGAATGACACAAGTATTGGTCTCCACAAAGTTTGCTGCCTCAGTGTTGATGATGGCAATTTGCATATACTCCACAATGTCATGAAGAGTGATCAGATGAATTGCAATTAATTCCAAAGTCCCTCTTTGCCATGAAAATGAACTTAATCCCCCAAAAACATTTCCACTGCTTTTCAGTCGTGCCACAAAAGGACCAGCTGCCATCATGTCAGTTATTGTCTCGTTAACACAGGTGAGAGTGTTGACGAGGACAAGGCTGGAGATCACTCTGTCATGCAGACTGGAAGCTTTAAAAGGAGGGTGGTGCTTGAAATCATTGTTCTTCCTCTGTCATCCATGGTTACCTGCAAGGAAACACGTGCCGTCATCATTGCTTTGCACAAAAAGGGCTTCACAGGCAAGGATATTGCTGCTGGTAAGATTGCACCTAAATCAACCATTTATCGGATCATCAAGAACTTCAAGGAGAGAGGTTCAATTGTTGTGAAGAAGGCGTCAGGGCACCCCAGAAAGTCCAGCAAGCGCCAGGACTGTCTCCTAAAGTTGATTCAGCTGCGGGATCGGGGCACCACCAGTGCAGAGCTTGCTCAGGAATGGCAGCAGGCAGGTGTGAGTGCATCTGCACGCACAGTGAGGCGAAGACTTTTGGAGGATGGCCTGGTGTCAAGAAGGGCAGCAAAGAAGCCACTTCTCTTAAGGAAAAACATCAGGGACAGACTGATATTCTGCAAAAGGTACAGGGATTGGACTACTGAGGACTGGGGTAGAGTCATTTTCTCTGATGAATCCCCTTTCCGATTGTTTGGGCCATCCGGAAAACACCTTGTCCGGAGAAGACCATAAGTCCTGTGTCATGCCAACAGTAAAGCATCCTCAGACCATTCATGTGTGGGGTTGCTTCTCAGCCAAGGGGGTGGGCTCACTCACAATTTTGCCTAAGAACACAGCCATGAATAAAGAATGGTACCAACACATCCTCCGAGAGCAACTTCTCCCAACCATCCAAGTACAGTTTGGTGACGAGAAATGCCTTTTCCAGCATGATGGAGCAAGTGATAACTAAGTGCCTCGGGGATCAAAACATCGACATTTTGGGTCCATGGCCAGGAAACTCCCCAGACCTTAATCCCACTTGTGGTCGATCCTCAAGAGGCGGGTGGACAAACAAAAACCCACAACTTCTGACAAACTCCAAGCATTGATTATGCAAGAATGGCCTGCCATCAGTCAGGATGTGGGCCAGAAGTTCATTGACAGCATGCCAGGGCGGATTGCAGAGGTCTTGAAAAAGAAGGGTCAACACTGCAAATATTGTCTCTTTGCATAAACTGAATGTCATTGTCAATGAAAGCCTTTGACACTTATGGGGTCTGAATACTTATGTAAATGTGATATTGCAATTTTTTGTATTTATTTATACATTTGCTAAAATTTCTAAAAACCTGTTTTGGCTTTGTCATTATGGGGTATTGTGTGTAGATTGATGAGGGGGAAAAAACTATTTAATCCATTTTAGAAAAGGGCTGTAACGTAACAACATGTGGAAAGGTCAAGGGGTCAGAATACTTTCAGAAGGCGCTGTATGTGATCAAGATGCTCTCAGTGGTGCAGCTGTAGAACCTTTTGAGGAACTGAGGGCTCATGCTAAATCTTTTCAGCCTCCTGGGGGGGAAGAGTTGCTGTTGTGCCCTCTTCACGGCTGTGTTGGTGTATTTGGACCACGATATGTCCTTTAGTGATGTGGACACAGAAGTACTTGAAGCTCTGGACCAGATCCACCACAGCCCCATTGATGTGAATGGGGGAGTGCTCGGTCCTCCGTTTCCTGCATTCCACTATCACCTTTTGTCTTGCTGACGTTAAGGGAGAGGTTGTTGTTCTGGCACCACACTGACAGGTCTCTGACCTCCTCCCTGTAGGCTGTCTCATCGTTGTCGGTGATCAGGCCTACCACTGTTGTGTCGTCTGCAAACTTAATGATGGTGTTGGAGTCGTGCGCGATCACGCAGTCGTTGGTGAACCGGGAGTACAGGTGGGGACTGAGCACTCACCCCTGAAGGGCCCCCGTGTTGAGGGTCAGCGTGGCGGATGTGTTGTTGCCTACCCTCACCACCTGGGGGCGGCCCGGGAGCAGTAAATGTCTAAACATTTAGTTAATGTACAGGATGGTTTTTAGCACACTAGGTTGATTGAGGATGTCTGAAATACCTTGTACTCATACAATGAAGTTGCATGAAGCTGTAAACTTCTTCCTGGTCTTGTGCAGTAAGATATTTCTGCGCATTGGATTGTTCAAACATAATGCTGGATGCCATTCAAGATGACACAGATGTTATGTTGAACTTTTGGTGAACCGTAATACTCCCAGCCACCACAAGAGGTCTGCATGCCCAGACGCACCAACTCCTTACACTAAACATGTCTTCTCCACTAGGTGGTTCCACTACTACAGAGTACACAGACACTGTCCTGTCAGACATAGATATTTGAGTTTGTCCTAATAGGAAACTGATGGAAATGTGGCACGAGAGCGCGAGAGAGCGAGAGAGCGCGAGAGAGCGCCAGAGAGAGCGCGAGAGAGAGAGCGCGCCAGAGAGAGCGCGCTCGTGAAAGAGAGAGAGAATTGTTGGTGCTCACCCTGTTCTGGCAATAGGATGAACACAGAGTTTTTGACATTTAAATGTATTTTCAAAGCCTGGAAGGGAAGTGTATTGTTTCTGTTTGTTATTAGTGCTAATTATGCCTTTAATTATTCAATGCATTTCATTTGTTTAATGTAAAACATGTGTTTTCTGTTTTGTGCACACATACTTGACATCATGTCTTATAAGCAGATACGGATTGGGCACCAATTGGTATACGACACGGAAATAAAATAAATGAATCATCAATCTCTCTAACTGTCCCATGGTAGAGACTCCCTGGTCCCAGTGAATCAGAAGAACCTCACAGGTTTTCCATTGTCTAATCATCATCCAACCAAGCCCTTCCCACAGAGCAGTTCTCATCTCTGATTGGGTGTCGGAGGCATGTCTTTACCTTGGTGCCCTAGCCTTGGTGGTAGTAACCTTCACAGGCTACAGAGCTGCTGTTTGCTGTGTTTATTAGATTAGAGCCAGGAATGCTGTTGCCAGTTAAGTTTTAAGCCTGGTCTTTAACCACTGTTGATTTTCTCTGCCCCACACTACAGTGGATTGCTCTATTATGAGGTCAAGGTTACTAGAAGACCTCATCTCTTCTACTCTGCGGTTAGAAGAATGTCTTGTTTATCAGTCCATGTGCATTTGGGAATCACATAGCCAATCATTTGAATCATTCCCAGCCCTGCAACGTTTTTGGATGTCGTCTGGTTCATAGACAGGCAACAGGCCTAAGGACCTACCAGAACCTTCCTCATTAGCTGGTGGGGTTGGGGCTGCTGGGGCCAAATTCCCATCCAACAAAAGCCATTGAAAAGAGCTGTTATGCAGGGAACAGAACAGAGCACACTCTGTGGAAAGGTTTGAAGGAAAACACAGGTCAGGGATCGCAGGGAGGGAGGGTTGACTGTATGGTGATGCTGGTGGAGTATAGGATGGGATAGGTTGCTTTTTACTCAGACTCAACAAGGCCTGTGATGCCCTGGTCCAAATGGATGGTTTAAGCACTGGAGAGAAGCCACTCTGACTTGGATTTTTCAGTGTGCACCGGGGCTGGGGTCAATTCAAACTGAAGGCAGTGAATTCAGGAAGTTAACTTAAATAACAATTAAACATTTGAAAAAATTGCATCTATTTTCAATGACTTCTCAATAAACTGAGGAGTAGAAGCTATCTATTGTGAGGAGTAGAAGCTATCTATTGTGAGGAGTAGAAGCTATCTATTGTGAGGAGTAGAAGCTATATATTGTGAGGAGTAGAAGCTATATATTGTGAGGAGTAGAAGCTATCTATTGTGAGGAGTAGAAGCTATATATTGTGAGGAGTAGAAGCTATCTATTGTGAGGAGTAGAAGCTATCTATTGTGAGGAGTAGAAGCTATCTATTGTGAGGAGTAGAAGCTATATATTGTGAGGAGTAGAAGCTATCTATTGTGAGGAGTAGAAGCTATCTATTGTGAGAAGTAGAAGCTATATATTGTGAGGAGTAGAAGCTATATATTGTGAGAAGTAGAAGCTATCTATTGTGAGAAGTAGAAGCTATCTATTGTGAGGAGTAGAAGCTATATATTTCCAACGTTTTTCCATTTTATGTTTTTTAAATAAAAATTCTCGGTATGCCACACCTGGGATGTAAACTAATTTGTGCACATTTGAGAGAAATACGCTTTTTGTGTATATGGAGCATTTCTGGGATCTTTTATTTCAATTCATGAAACATGAGACCAACACTTTACATGTTGCATGTATATGTTTGTTCAGTATACATCAAAACCTCTCCAAATGTAGAGGGTTTTCACATATAGTTCTCTTTAAAAGAACCCATCTCAGTCTTCTTTAAAGTAGAAGAAGGGGGTGGGGGGGGTTCACTTCAGCTATTTTGTCGTCTGAGTCCTGTTTGTATTCACATTGCTATGTTTAGAAAGGAACCAATATATTTTTACAACATTTACTCAATGCACTCTGGGTTTTTACAAAGTGCAGGAGAAGCCATTCCATCAGAACGTGTTATCGGACAGCTAGATACACCTACTTACATTTTGGAAGCTAATAGATTGCTTTTACTTAAATGATGAGACATTATAATAGTAATCAGAAGATTACTATTAAAATGTAAATATTATTGGTAAGATAATCAATAGCAGAAGAATAACTGCATGTTAAATAATGCTGTAATTGAAAAGTGTAGACTATGGCACCTTTAGGAGCTAGGATTGATTTTGTACCCGATGTTGTGATTCTCACCAAATATGTTTTGGTCTTCTTATAATATTCAAACCCCACAATCGAATAAACATCTTCTGATGCTCTCTGAGCCTATTTATTACATATTGCAAGCAAATTATCTAAACTAAAGACTCAATATTTTGTCATTTCTGTGTAATCCTTGACGATCGCTAATCAATATCAATATCCGTTATCTTTGTGGCACCAATGTGAGGGGTTATGGCAGGTGACACAGTGTTGCAGTAGTCTAGTGCAGGGTTTTTCAAACTCTGTCCCCCCAAAAAAAGTTTACCTAAACTGTCTGAACGGACCAAGTGTGGAAACACCCTTAGACATGTTTGTGTGGTTAGATAGGACCGTGACTGAAATAGTCTGGTACTCTTTACAGGCTAGACCTAGTGTTATATACAGTATCAGATGGTGCCTCTTACTAATTGGCAGTAAAACAGAGAAAGTCTGACTTCCCATTTCATTACCCCAGATTGAATCTGAGGTATTCACCATCTCACTGGGAGAAATACTGACTCCATTGTTTGGCCTTGTTGTTGTTACTAACTCATAGTAGTGGTGTTTGAGCCATACAGAAACCACTGGTGGTTGAGCCATACAGAAACCACTGGTGGTTGAGCCATACAGAAACCACTTGTGGTTGAGCCATACAGAAACCACTGGTGTTTGTTTGAGCCATACAGAAACCACTGGTGTTTGGTTGAGCCAGACAGAAACCACTGGTGTTTGAGCCATACAGAAACCACTGGTGTTTGAGCCATTCAGAAACCACTGGTGTTTGAGCCATACAGAAACCACTGGTGTTTGAGCCATACAGAAACCACTGGTGTTTGGTTGAGCCAGACAGAAACCACTGGTGTTTGAGCCATACAGAAACCACTGGTGTTTGAGCCATTCAGAAACCACTGGTGTTTGAGCCATACAGAAACCACTGGTGTTTGAGCCATACGGAAACCACTGGTGTTTGGTTGAGCCATACAGAAACCACTGGTGTTTGAGCCATTCAGAAACCACTGGTGTTTGAGCCATACAGAAACCACTGGTGTTTGAGCCATACAGAAACCACTGGTGTTTGGTTGAGCCATACAGAAACCACTGGTGTTTGAGCCATTCAGAAACCACTGGTGTTTGAGCCATACAGAAACCACTGGTGTTTGAGCCATACAGAAACCACTGGTGTTTGAGCCATACAGAAACCACTGGTGTTTGAGCCATACAGAAACCACTGGTGGTTGAGCCATACAGAAACCAGTGGTGGTTGGACCGCTAGTCCTCTGATCCACTAGTCCTATGTCCCGCTAGTCCTCTGGTCTTGGATCAGGGCCTTGGTCTCCCCAGCAGATCTTATGATGACTAGCAGCCCGTCAGCTGCAGGAAAGGCTCCTACACACCCCACTAGCCTCCATGTCCATGTGCCTGCCAGGAGCCTGATATATATCCTCCTTCGCTCACCCCCGTTCCTCACCCCCGTTCCTCATCCCCTGTTCCTCATCCCCCGTTCCTCAACCCCGTTCCTCATCCCCCGTCCCTCATCCCCCGTTCCCTCATCCCAGGAGAGGTGCATTGAGTTACGGTGTTAGGAGCAGCTAGCTGGAGCTCTCAGCTAATAAAGTGCAGACCTCGGAGGAAGGCTAGCTGAGAATGTTTTCACAGATACGGCTCACAGTCTCCCTTTCTATTGTCTTTGGAGGCAACCAGCCATCCATCAGGTGTCATTTGATCCCAACGGGCTCTATCACGTTACACTGCAAAACCAGACCACTGGAGTCAATGGAAATGAATATAAATGTGGATGGGTTATTATTGTCTTTGAACGTTATGGTAATTATTTTTAAGAAATATGCAGAGTTTGTAATGTGAGATGAAGCTAAAAGCAGTTTAAAAACACAGACCCTCCGTCACTTGACTTAAGTATCCTGGTTAAGTATCCTGGTTAAGTATCCTGGTTAAGTATCCTGGTTAAGTATCCTGGTTAAGTATTGGTTGGACGCTCTCTAGGCATAGAGAAAAGATGACGCTCCAATGTCAGCCACTATGCTAGATTCACTCAGTACAATGTGAATACACACCTCTGTCCCTTCTCTGTTCCCTATTCAACTCAGTACAATGTGAATACACACCTCTGTCCCTTCTCTGTTCCCTATTCAACTCAGTACAATGTGAATACACACCTCTGTCCCTTCTCTGTTCCCTATTCAACTCAGTACAATGTGAATACACACCTCTGTCCCTTCTCTGTTCCCTATTCAACTCAGTACAATGTGAATACACACCTCTGTCCCTTCTCTGTTCCCTATTCAACTCAGTACAATGTGAATACACACCTCTGTCCCTTCTCTGTTCCCTATTCAACTCAGTACAATGTGAATACACACCTCTGTCCCTTCTCTGTTCCCTATTCAACTCAGTACAATGTGAATACACACCTCTGTCCCTTCTCTGTTCCCTATTCAACTCAGTACAATGTGAATACACACCTCTGTCCCTTCTCTGTTCCCTATTCAACTCAGTACAATGTGAATACACACCTCTGTCCCTTCTCTGTTCCCTATTCAACTCAGTACAATGTGAATACACACCTCTGTCCCTTCTCTGTTCCCTATTCAACTCAGTACAATGTGAATACACACCTCTGTCCCTTCTCTGTTCCCTATTCAACTCAGTACAATGTGAATACACACCTCTGTCCCTTCTCTGTTCCCTATTCAACTCAGTACAATGTGAATACACACCTCTGTCCCTTCTCTGTTCCCTATTCAACTCAGTACAATGTGAATACACACCTCTGTCCCTTCTCTGTTCCCTATTCAACTCAGTACAATGTGAATACACACCTCTGTCCCTTCTCTGTTCCCTATTCAACTCAGTACAATGTGAATACACACCTCTGTCCCTTCTCTGTTCCCTATTCAACTCAGTACAATGTGAATACACACCTCTGTCCCTTCTCTGTTCCCTATTCAACTCAGTACAATGTGAATACACACCTCTGTCCCTTCTCTGTTCCCTATTCAACTCAGTACAATGTGAATACACACCTCTGTCCCTTCTCTGTTCCCTATTCAACTCAGTACAATGTGAATACACACCTCTGTCCCTTCTCTGTTCCCTATTCAACTCAGTACAATGTGAATACACACCTCTGTCCCTTCTCTGTTCCCTATTCAACTCAGTACAATGTGAATACACACCTCTGTCCCTTCTCTGTTCCCTATTCAACTCAGTACAATGTGAATACACACCTCTGTCCCTTCTCTGTTCCCTATTCAACTCAGTACAATGTGAATACACACCTCTGTCCCTTCTCTGTTCCCTATTCAACTCAGTACAATGTGAATACACACCTCTGTCCCTTCTCTGTTCCCTATTCAACTCAGTACAATGTGAATACACACCTCTGTCCCTTCTCTGTTCCCTATTCAACTCAGTACAATGTGAATACACACCTCTGTCCCTTCTCTGTTCCCTATTCAACTCAGTACAATGTGAATACACACCTCTGTCCCTTCTCTGTTCCCTATTCAACTCAGTACAATGTGAATACACACCTCTGTCCCTTCTCTGTTCCCTATTCAACTCAGTACAATGTGAATACACACCTCTGTCCCTTCTCTGTTCCCTATTCAACTCAGTACAATGTGAATACACACCTCTGTCCCTTCTCTGTTCCCTATTCAACTCATTGGTAAACTTTCTCAGGTTACTGTGACTGATCAAAACACACCACAAATATGGACATTAACCAAGACCGAATGATAGCCTCTTAAACAGTAACAATCCATGGCTGACCAAAGTTACCCCACATTGTTTTAAAAACCTTCAATACACAGGCAGGATCTGCTGAGGGGTTTGCGCTTGTGTGTGTGTGTGTGTGTGTGTGTGTGCGTGCGTGCGTATGTGAGGGTGGCTGGGGGTATCTAGACGGTTTCTGTTTGCCATGTTGCAGGACTGGTTGGTTGGAGTTCTGCCTTCCCTTCAAGGCCTTCCTACCACGATTATAGCGGAAGCCACCTTTTTTGGACAGATTTCTCTTGAGTTTTGCGTTTTCATCTCGGATTACACCACTCTCACACAAAGCACACATTATTCCCAAGTAACGAACTGACTAGGGATGAAAAAAAGAGACAGCCAATATCCAACACTGACACTGTGCAGCCAATGTCCAACACACATAGACAGCCACCCTCAGAACGGACACACAGACAGCCACCCTCAGAACGGACACACAGACAGCCACCCTCAGAACAGACACACAGACAGCCACCCTCAGAACGGACACACAGACAGCCACCCTCAGAACGGACACACAGACAGCCACCCTCAGAACAGACACACAGACAGCCACCCTCAGAACGGACACACAGACAGCCACCCTCAGAACGGAAACACAGACAGCCACCCTCAGAACGGACACACAGACAGCCACCCTCAGAACAGACACACAGACAGCCACCCTCAGAACAGACACACAGACAGCCACCCTCAGAACAGACACACAGACAGCCACCCTCAGAACAGACACACAGACAGCCACCCTCAGAACAGACACACAGACAGCCACCCTCAGAACAGACACACAGAAAGCCACCCTCAGAACAGACACACAGACAGCCACCCTCAGAACAGACACACAGACAGCCACCCTCAGAACAGACACACAGACAGCCACCCTCAGAACAGATACACAGACAGCCACCCTCAGAACAGACACACAGACAGCCACTCTCAGAACAGATACACAGACAGCCACCCTCAGAACAGACACACAGACAGCCACCCTCAGAACAGACACACAGACAGCCACTCTCAGAACAGACACACAGACAGCCACCCTCAGAACAGATACACAGACAGCCACCCTCAGAACTGATTCACTGAACCATCCCCTTCCCAGAAATCAGAGGAATGCTAGTTCACTCATCACTTTCAGTTCAGCCTTTCTTCTGTACAAGAATAATGAGAGCAGCAAGTTTAAACTCTTAAATATAAAGTCCCCATATCTTAGACTCTTAAATGTAAAGTCCCCATATCTTAGACTCTTAAATGTAAAGTCCCCATATCTTAAACTCTTAAATATAAAGTCCCCATATCTTAAACTCTTAAATGTAAAGTCCCCATATCTTAGACTCTTAAATGTAAAGTCCCCATATTTTAACCTAATCAAATGCAAGTCCTCTGACAGGACCGCTAGTCCTCTGATCCACTAGTACTCTGGTCCACTAGTCTTCTGATCCACTAGTACTCTGGTCCACTAGTCTTCTGATCCACTAGTACTCTGATCCACTAGTGCTCTGATCCACTAGTACTCTGGTCCACTAGTCTTCTGATCCACTAGTACTCTGGTCCACTAGTCTTCTGATCCACTAGTACTCTGGTCCACTAGTCTTCTGATCCACTAGTACTCTGATCCACTAGTACTCTGATCCACTAGTACTCTGGACCACTAGTCTTCTGATCCACTAGTACTCTGGTCCACTAGTCTTCTGATCCACTAGTACTCTGGTCCACTAGTCTTCTGATCCACTAGTACTCTGGTCCACTAGTCTTCTGATCCACTAGTACTCTGGTCCACTAGTCTTCTGATCCACTAGTACTCTGGTCCACTAGTCTTCTGATCCACTAGTACTCTGGTCCACTAGTCTTCTGATCCACTAGTACTCTGATCCACTAGTACTCTGATCCACTAGTACTCTGGTCCACTAGTCTTCTGATCCACTAGTACTCTGGTCCACTAGTCTTCTGATCCACTAGTACTCTGGTCCACTAGTCTTCTGATCCACTAGTACTCTGGTCCACTAGTCTTCTGATCCACTAGTCCTATGTCCCACTAGTACTCTGATCTGCTAGTCCTCTGATCCACTAGTACTCTGGTCCACTAGTCCTCTGACAGGACTGCTAGTCCTCTGATCCACTAGTACTCTGATCTGCTAGTCCTCTGATCCACTAGTACTCTGATCCGCTAGTCCTCTGATCTGCTAGTCCTCTGATCTGCTAGTCCTCTGATCCACTAGTCCTCTGTCCCGCTAGTCCTCTGATCTGCTAGTACTCTGATCCGCTAGTCCTCTGTCCCGCTAGTCCTCTGATCCGCTAGTCCTCTGTCCCGCTAGTCCTCTGATTCGCTAGTCCTCTGTCCCGCTAGTCCTCTGATCCGCTAGTCCTCTGATCCGCTAGTCCTCTGTCCCACTAGTCCTCTGATTCGCTAGTCCTCTGTCCCGCTAGTCCTCTGATCTGCTAGTCCTCTGATCCACTAGTACTCTGGTCCACTAGTCCTCTGACAGGACTGCTAGTCCTCTGATCCACTAGTACTCTGATCTGCTAGTCCTCTGATCCACTAGTACTCTGATCCGCTAGTCCTCTGATCTGCTAGTCCTCTGATCTGCTAGTCCTCTGATCCACTAGTCCTCTGTCCCGCTAGTCCTCTGATCTGCTAGTACTCTGATCCGCTAGTCCTCTGTCCCGCTAGTCCTCTGATCTGCTAGTCCTCTGTCCCGCTAGTCCTCTGATTCGCTAGTCCTCTGTCCCGCTAGTCCTCTGATCCGCTAGTCCTCTGATCCGCTAGTCCTCTGTCCCACTAGTCCTCTGATTCGCTAGTCCTCTGTCCCGCTAGTCCTCTGATCCGCTAGTCCTCTGTCCCGCTAGTCCTCTGATCTGCTAGTACTCTGATCCGCTAGTCCTCTGTCCCGCTAGTCCTCTGATCCGCTAGTCCTCTGTCCCGCCAGTCTTCTGTCCCACCAGTCCTTTGATCTGTCAGTCCTCTGATCCACTAGTCCTCTGTCATGGTTGTTTATTGGCTTGTATAGCCGGCCAAGCCATCGGAACAGTTAATCAAGTTCTACGTTACTGAACAATAATTCCTGACACAGTATAAATGCAGGGGTTTCTTTCTTCTGGCCACACAAACATATACAAGCAAACAGAGAGACTGCAGTTAACATTTCAATGATTAAAACGGTCAGTACATGATGTATGCAGGAACACATCAGGCAATTTTCTCTTCAGTTCGTGGCTGTGTCCGTAATGGCTTCCTATTCCCTACAGTGTACTACTATGGAACCTGGTCAAAGCAGTGCACTATATAGTGAATAGGGTGCCTTTTCAGACAGCCTGTGACTTTCTTTTGCTGACTTGTTCTACTTCTGAGACTGACTGGTTACATAGACTGACTGGTTACATAGACTGACTGGTTACATAGACTGACTAGTTACACAGACTGACTGGTTACATAGCGGTCTCCAGAAAACTGTGGGACATCGATTCAGACAGAGAGCTGCTTTCCAAAACCCCTCAAAAATAGTGTCCTATATTATAGGGAATAGGCTGCCATTTCAAATAACACTATTAGACGTGTCAAATAAGCTTGTTGACCAATCAGTACCTAAAAATGACTGCACGTCACATACTGTAACAATTTAACATGTTAATTAACGTTGTACGTAGTTATTACAGTTTGATTAAACTATCATTAGTATTTCATATGTCACAATGCTTCATCGATAAGTATGCTATGATGCTGGTAAGGTTTTCTCGCGCACCTGTCCTTCCCCAAGCTCTGGACAGTGCTGATCATAAAACAAGCTAGCTAGCTGATGGATGCAAACAATGTTCTTCCCCAAAAACATAATGTATTTCAGTAGCTATAGTTATTCCAAACTTGTTTAACATTATCTAGTCACAATGTGGCATGATTCAAAGAGGTACTTTTATTTTGAAGGCGAACCGCAAATTCCACTATTGTGGCTTATGGTCATTGTGGCTAGCTTCACAACACATAACCCGGTCCGGTCGAGCCTCACCAGCCAGACGAAGCTAGCTGGCTGCTTATAACGTTAGCTTTGGGCAACAGTGTTAAGTAGCTGGATAGCTAGTTATTTTCATGAACTGAAGTTCACAAGGATTCATAAATCATTGCTAAGAATATTGAAAATGACTGCACTGCAGTTTCTACTGGTTATTGTTTTCAGGCTGGTTGCATTGGTGCTAGCTATCTACCCCAGAAGTTGCGGTCGAACAAATACTACCTTATCACCAACGCGGTATTGTAAACACATGGTTCGTGGCCGGTGTGTGCGCTTGTTTGCAGACTTTTTTGTACAGCTTTGACAGTGCTGCTGATAGTAGTGGTGGCGCTTGGCTTGCATGTGCAAATCCAGCACACACAACATTCTGTAATAGAATCGTGTTATTTGACGTGTCAAATTAAGAGTTAATTGAACGCGTCAAATAGTATTATTTGATTTGACTGACCCAACTGGCGTTCCATGGTGGGGGGGAACCAAGTGTCTGACACAGGATGGCATGAAGTCAGAGTTTTTCACACTGTATATCAATGATGTTGGTGAACATGTCAACTCTGAAAAACTCCACCAGTATGACACAATTGTTGACTCCTGTGCCTCTAAAATTGAGAATGCTTTTCAGGGTTTGCAACTGGCTTTGGATGCCATCCAGAAACAAGTCTTCCACCTGAAACCGTGCTGAATGCCAGAAAGACTCAGTACATGGTTGTCTAACCTCAAAGCAGACAAATGGAGTCATTTGCAGATTTAAATGGCCAACTGATCAGAAGGGTATATTTTATATAAGTACCTAGGCATGTATTTAGATGAACAGCACATTGAAAACTTGACAAAGAAACTGAGGCTGAAATTAGATTTTTATTTTAGGAATAAATCTTGATTTTCTATGTCAGTTAGGAAGGATATGGACGCGGTTTATCATGGAGCGCTTGGGGTCATAACTAGATCCCCTCACCAAGACCACTCACCCATCACTGTCAACTAAATAACATGGTGATGTGCCCCTCGCTACCTACCAGAATGTACTGGTACATACATGTATTTTACTGCGATGCGTTGTGCTTAAGAACAGCCCTTAGCCGTGGTATATTGGCCATATACCACACCCCCTCGTGCCTTATCGCTTAAATATAGAACATTGCCAACACATCTCAGCAATTTCTATGCTTTAACTACAACTGACTGAAACCGATAGCTGCTCAAATGGAAGAAGACTTGGGAGGAGGTGAAGAAGTAATGAACTCAAGGAAATATTTATCTCTCTTAGACTTCAATTTTAAAAATACAACAAAAAAAAAGACCAAGGAGTATAGCAAAAGACTTGCTCTGTTTGTTGTGGATAAAATACATTGTTTAACTGTTCCGTCTAGCGGTTGTTGTTGTGTTATGGTCGAGCCGGATTAGTCTGGTCGCCAACTCCTATGTTCATTGACAGCACAGACAGATCTGGGACCAGGCTAGTGCCGGATGGCTTTGAGGGGACAGCCCTAATAGTCGATGCCCTGGTCGACCTCGTTGTAGTGGGCCACGTCGCTGTAGTTGTCCTCTTCCTGATGAGCCACTGGGTACTCCTCCCCCTCTACCTCCTGGAGGAACTCCTCGGCCTGATAGTCACTGTCGCTGATCTCTGAGCAGTTGGTGCCCTGGCTCCCGTCGGCATGGATGACAGGCTCGGTGGGCGAGCCGCAGTACTTGGGGTCGTACACCTGGCGTCCTAGGCCATATGCGTTCATGCCCTTCTGGGACGCCACCTTGTTGGTGCCCATCTGCAGGGAGATGGTGGAGTTGTCCACCGGATGCACCTGCCTATTGTCGAAGATGTCACGACGCGTTCCCGGGCAGGACATACCGGCCTAGGAGAGGAGAGGAGAGGGGAGGGGGAGGGGATGGGGACGGCGATGGGACGAGGGACACATTTAGGAGATTTCCAAGAAAACAGTTCGGAATATTGACCTGGATGGTCTTCTTCGAGACAAATATGTGTATTATGTATCATCAACAATGTGATTATGGCGATGAAGTAGTTTTACATTCCCCTGACTCTCTGTTACATTCCCCTGACTCTCTGTTACATTCCCCTGACTCTCTGTTACATTCCCCTGACTCTCTGTTACATTCCCCTGACTCTCTGTTACATTCCCCTGACACTCTGTTACATTCCCCTGACTCTCTGTGACATTCCCCCGACTCTCTGTTACATTCCCCCGACTCTCTGTTACATTCCCCCGACTCTCTGTTACATTCCCCCGACTCTCTGTTACATTCCCCTGACTCTCTGTTACATTCCCCCGACTCTCTGTTACATTCCCCTGACTCTCTGTTACATTCCCCCGACTCTTGAGAGTAGCACTTGCTGGGTAGTTCCTTCCATCATGGTTTCAATAGGGGAAGTGGACCCCTTTAAAAGAGACTGTGTGGGTTCTACCCATAGACATACACAGTCACAGTGTTAAAATATATAATTGGTTTTACCTGGCTGGCTCCTTTGTTGGTTCCCATCTGCAGACTGATGGTGGTCTGGTCGTAAGGCTTTTCTGTCTGGGTTTTTGGGTCGTAAAGATGTCTCCTGGTCCCGTACGCTGTCATACCAGCCTGGCTTGCACACTTGTTGGTCCCCATCTAAAGACGCAGGAACATAGAACCATTAGCTGAATAGACCTATTATAAGTGTCAGTATCTGGCATCTATTACAAGTATCTGACATCTATTACAAGTATCTGACATCTAGTACAAGTTGATTGAGCATGTATTACATTTGAAGAATCAGCTACATATAAACATTAAATATCGGGATCATTTCCTTTGGCAAAATATTGAAAGGTACAATAATGAAGAAAAACAACATTTGATTTTATAGTCACACCCAGTAACAGAGCCTAATAACCTACTGTCATCACCATCATCACCAATCATCACCATCATCACCAATCATCACCATCATCATCATCACCATCATCACCATCAACATAATCAACATCACCAATCATCACCAATCATCAGCATCAACATCATTCCCATCATCACCATCAACATAATCAACATCATCACCATCAACATCATCACCATCATTACCATCAACACTATCACCATCATCACCATCATCACCATCAACACTATCAACATCATCACCATCAACATAATCAACATCATCACCATCATCACCAATCATCAGCATCAACATCATTACCAATCATCACCATCATCAACATCATCCCCACCAGGTCTTACCTGCAGTCCGATGACACACTGTCCAGCCTTGATCTTCTCATCATCAAAATGGCGTGTCTGTTTGTCTGCATATTTCACACCAATATCACACGATGTGTGCATGCCTTTGGTCTTTGCCTATAGAATGAGATAAGTATGTGGAAATACAGTACCAGTCAAAAGTTTGGACACACCTATTAATTCCAGGATTTTTCTTTATTTTTACTATTTTCTACATTGTACAATAATAGTGAAGACATCAAAACTATGAAATAACACATATGGAAACATGTAGTAACCAAAAAAGTGTTAAACAAATATAAAATATATTGATTGAGATTCTTCAAAGTAGCCACCCTTTACATTGCTGACAGCTTTGCACACTCTTGGCATTCTCTCAACCAGCTTCATGAGGTATTCACCTGGAATGCATTTCAATTAACGTGTGCCTGGTTAAAAGTTAATATGTGGAATTTATTTCCTTCTTAATGTGTTTGAGCCAATCAGTTGTGTTGTGACAAGGTAGAGGTGGTATACAGAAGATAGACCTATTTGATAAAAGACCAAGTCCATATTACGGCAAGAACAGCTCAAATAAGCAAAGAGAAACAACAGTCCATCATTACTTTAAGACATGAAGGTCAGTCAATCTGGAAAATGTCAAGAACTTTGAAAGTTTCTTCAAGTGCAGTTGCAAAAAACATCAACCGCAATGATGAAACTGTCTCTCATGAGGACCACAACAGGAAAGGAAGACCCAGAGTTACCTCTGCTGCAGAGGATGAGTTCATTAGAGTTAACTGCACCTCAGATTGCAGCTCAAATAAATGCTTCACAGAGTTCAAGTAACATACATCTCAACATCAACTGTTCAGAGGAGACTGTGTGAATCAGGCCTTCATGGTTGAATTGTTGCAAAGAAATCACTACTAAAGGACACCAATAAGAAGAAGAGACCGTGGAAATCTGTCCTTTGGTCTGTGTGAGACGCAGAGTAAGTGAACGGATTATCTCCGTATGTGTGGTTCCCACCGTGAAGCATGGAGGAGGAGGTGTGATGGTGTGGGGGTGCTTTGCTGGTGACACTGTCAGTAATTTATTTAGAATCCAAGGCACACTTAACCATCATGGCTATCAAAGCATTCTGCAGTGATAAGCCATCCCATCTAGTTTGCGCTTAGTGGGACTATAATTTGTTTTTCAACAGCACAATAACCCAAAACACACCTCCAGGCTGTGTAAGGGCTATTTTACCAAGGAGAGTGATGGAGTGCTGCATCAGATGACCTGGCCTCCACAACCACCCAACATCAACCCAATTGAGATGGTTTGGGATGAGTTGGACCGCAGAGTAAAGGAAAAACAGCTAGTAAGTGCTCAGCATATGTGGGAACTCCTTCAAGACTGTTGGAAAAGCATTCCTTATGAAGCTGGTTGAGAGAATGCCAAGAGTGTGCAAAGCTGTCATCAAGGCAAATGGTGGCTACTTTGAAGAATCTCAAATATAAAATATATTCTGATTTGTTTAACACTTTTTTGGTTATTACATGTTTCCATATGTGTTATTTCATAGTTTTGATGTCTTCACTATTATTCTACAATGTAGAAAATAGTAAAAATAAAGAAAAACCCTGGAATGAGTAGGTGGGTCTGAAATTTTGACTGGTACCGTATGTCGATGCTACAAGTCTCTTGGAGAGAAGGAACCACATCAGAAAGTTTTGGTAACACTTTACTGTAGCGGTCACCAGAGAAGGAACCCTATTAGAAAGTATTGGTAACACTTTACTGTAGCGGTCACCAGAGAAGGAACCCTATTGGGCTCCCAAGTGGTGCAGTGGTCTAAGACAGCATCTCAGTGCTAGAGGCATCACTACAGACAACCTGGTTCGAATCCAGACTGTATCACAACCACTTCACTGTAGCTGTCACCAGAGAAGGAACCCTATCAGAAAGTCTTTGTAACACTTTACTGAAGAAGAAACCTATCAGAAAGGCTTAGTAACACTTCACTGTCACCAGAGTCTTTCTTCCAGTATACACCAATTACCATAACATGTCTTCTTGTATGTTTTGAAAAACTAAAAAGTATTATCACAAAAAACATTTAGTGATAAGTCTTTCTACCCCTTCCCCCACTCACCATGCTGGCCAGGGAGAGCAGTGTGCTCTGGACTTGGGTCATGTTGCCGTTCTCAAACAGGTCGTTGGCCTCGAAGATGTCATTAGGCTTCATGCCATAGGACAGGATGGCTTTGACGAAGTTGCCAAGGTTCTCCAGCTGGGGGAACACAACAACACGGGTTACAGATATTCCCTATTCTATCTGACAAGACAATCCTACATCATACATTTCTATCTTACAAGACAATCCTACATCATACATTTCCATCTGACAAGACAATCCTACACCTGTGTGTGTGTGTGTGAGTGTGTGAGTGAGTGAGTGAGTGAGTGAGTGAGTGAGTGAGTGAGTGAGTGAGTGAGTGAGTGAGTGAGTGAGTGAGTGAGTGAGTGAGTGAGTGAGTGAGTGAGTGAGTGAGTGAGTGAGTGAGTGAGTGAGTGAGTGAGTGAGTGAGAGAGAGAGAGAGAGAGAGAGAAGGGGGAAGTCTTAATGAATGAGTCCACTTATTCTCCAGGCAGGACATTCTTACAGATTTTAAATTGTGTTAATGAAGTGAATAGCCACTCTATGGCTTCTGTGCTCTCTTGGAAAAAGTGTTAATATTATTACAGAAGGGTGTGAACAACACCATACACTGAGGTTAAGTTTGAGGAAGGCATGAGCCTACCTTGTACCAGTTCAGAGCAGGAGCCTACCTTGTGCCAGTTCAGATCATGAGCCTACCTTGTACCAGTTCAGAGCATGAGCCTACCTTGTGCCAGTTCAGATCATTAGCCTACCTTGTGCCAGTTCAGATCATTAGCCTACCTTGTGCCAGTTCAGATCATTAGCCTACCTTGTGCCAGTTCAGATCATTAGCCTACCTTGTGCCAGTTCAGATCATTAGCCTACCTTGTGCCAGTTCAGATCATTAGCCTACCTTGTGCCAGTTCAGATGTGAGTGGTTCATTTTCTTTATTGAGCCGGGCTGCAGTTTGTTTATCAATCTAGGGGAAGGAGAGAAAGAGGTCATGTGGCATCTTACAACAAACTGATAGTAGCTGTTAACAAGTGAATCTTGGGGAGGAAATCTGCTGAGGACAATATCTGCTGTAAGGACGTGTGTATCAAATGTGTATTCCACTGGAATGTAAAATAGACAATATGCTAATCTTCACATCAGTCTGTGGACAGTGACTGGAATGTAATTGAATACTCGTGTAAAATCAAAGTCAGTGTTTCCACCTGGCGAACATTAGCTACAGATCACAGCACAGTGTGGATAGACACTCACACACACACTCACACACACACTCACACACACATTCACACACACACTCACACACATACTCTCTCACACACACACATACTCTCTCACACATATACTCTCTCACACACATTCTCACACACACACATACTCTCTCACACACACTCTCTCTCACACTCACTCACTCACTCACTCACTCACTCACTCACTCACTCACTCACTCACTCACTCACTCACTCACTCACTCACTCACTCACTCACTCACTCACTCACTCACTCACTCACTCACTCACTCACTCATTCACTCACTCACACACTCACTCACACACTCACACACTCACACACTCACACACTCACTCACACGCACACTCGTCTGCCTGCAATGTCAACCCTCTATCAGTACCAGCTCTGCTGAGAAACACACACTTACTCTCCCAGGATGACTCCGTCCTTCAGGCCTTTCTGGAAGTTCTCTCCTATGGCCATCCCAGTCACCTCCTCCATCCAGAACCGAAGCTCCTCCTCCTTTTGCATGTCATATTTCCCTGCGATCTGAGAATATGAAAGCACACAGGTAGTGTCTTAGTAAAAGTTTGTATCTTTGTAATCTCGGAATTATGTTCAAGTCTGTCACAAGAGACTAGTGTTTGTATCAACACCTTGACCTTTAAAAAACTGTCATCCATCAACTGCCTAATTAAACACAGTGCCTTTAGAAAGTATTCAGATCCCTTGACTTTTTCCAAATTCTGTTACGTTGCAACCTTTTTCTAAAATGGATTAAATAAAACAAATCCTCAGCAATCTACACATTATACCCCACAATGACAAAGCGAACAGGTTATTAGAAATTTTACCAAATTTATAAAAAAGAACAGAAATACCTTATTTACATAAGTATTCAGACACTTTGCTATGAGACTCTAAATTGAGCTCAGGTGCTTCCTGTTTCCATTGATCATCCTTGAGATGTTTCTACAACTTGATTGGAGTCCAGCTGTAGTAAATTCAATTGATTGGACATAATTTGGAAAGGCACACACCTGTCTATAAAAAGGTCCCACAGTTGACAGTGCATGTCAGAGGAAAAACCAAGCCATGAGGTTGAAGGAATTATCCGTAGAGCTCCAAGACAGGATTGTGTCGAGGCACAGATGTCTAATGTAGGGCTCATTAAATGTCTAATGTAGGGCTCATTAAATGTCTAATGTAGGGCTCATTAAATGTCTAATGTAGGGCTCATTAAATGTCTAATGTAGGGCTCATTAAATGTCTAATGTAGGGCTCATTAAATGTCTAATGTAGGGCTCATTAAATGTCTAATGTAGGGCTCATTAAATGTCTAATGCAGGGCTCATTAAATGTCTAATGCAGGGCTCATTAAATGTCTAATGTAGGGCTCATTAAATGTCTTTAATGCAGGGCTCATTAAATGTCTAATGTAGGGCTCATTAAATGTCTAATGCAGGGCTCATTAAATGTCTAATGTAGGGCTCATTAAATGTCTAATGTAGGGCTCATTAAATGTCTAATGTAGGGCTCATTAAATGTCTAATGCAGGGCTCATTAAATGTCTAATGCAGGGCTCATTAAATGTCTAATGTAGGGCTCATTAAATGTATTTAATGCAGGGCTCATTAAATGTCTAATGTAGGGCTCATTAAATGTCTAATGCAGGGCTCATTAAATGTCTAATGTAGGGCTCATTAAATGTCTAATGCAGGGCTCATTAAATGTCTAATGCAGGGCTCATTAAATGTCTAATGTAGGGCTCATTAAATGTCTTTAATGCAGGGCTCATTAAATGTCTAATGTAGGGCTCATTAAATGTCTAATGCAGGGCTCATTAAATGTCTAATGTAGGGCTCATTAAATGTCTAATGTAGGGCTCATTAAATGTCTAATGTAGGGCTCATTAAATGTCTAATGCAGGGCTCATTAAATGTCTAATGCAGGGCTCATTAAATGTCTAATGTAGGGCTCATTAAATGTATTTAATGCAGGGCTCATTAAATGTCTAATGTAGGGCTCATTAAATGTCTAATGCAGGGCTCATTAAATGTCTAATGTAGGGCTCATTAAATGTCTAATGTAGGGCTCATTAAATGTCTAATGCAGGGCTCATTAAATGTTTAATGTAGGCCTCATTAAATGTCTAATGCAGGGCTCATTAAATGTTTAATGTAGGGCTCATTAAATGTCTAATGCAGGGCTCATTAAATGTCTAATGTAGGGCTCATTAAATGTCTAATGTAGGGCTCATTAAATGTCTAATGTAGGGCTCATTAAATGTCTAATGTAGGGATCATTAAATGTTTAATGTAGGGCTCATTAAATGTCTAATGCAGGGCTCATTAAATGTCTAATGTAGGGCTCATTAAATGTCTTTAATGCAGGTCTCATTAAATGTCTTTAATGTAGGGCTCATTAAATGTCTTTAATGTAGGGCTCATTAAATGTCTAATGTAGGGCTCATTAAATGTCTAATGTAGGGCTCATTAAATGTCTAATGTAGGGCTCATTAAATGTCTAATGTAGGGCTCATTAAATGTTTAATGTAGGGCTCATTAAATGTCTAATGTAGGGCTCATTAAATGTCTAATGTAGGGCTCATTAAATGTTTAATGCAGGGCTCATTAAATGTCTAATTTAGGGCTCATTAAATGTCTTTAATGCAGGTCTCATTAAATGTCTTTAATGTAGGGCTCATTAAATGTCTTTAATGTAGGGCTCATTAAATGTCTAATGTAGGGCTCATTAAATGTCTAATGTAGGGCTCATTAAATGTCTAATGTAGGGCTCATTAAATGTCTAATGTAGGGCTCATTAAATGTTTAATGCAGGGCTCATTAAATGTCTAATGTAGGGCTCATTAAATGTCTAATGCAGGGCTCATTAAATGTTTAATGTAGGGCTCATTAAATGTCTAATGTAGGGCTCATTAAATGTCTAATGTAGGGCTCATTAAATGTTTAATGCAGGGCTCATTAAATGGCTAATTTAGGGCTCAATAAATGTCTTTAATGTTTGGCTCATCAGGCTCTTGTAGCATCAGGTTTGAATTTTCATGCTGATCAAACTCTATTTGCTTTATAATGCTTTTGAATGACACTTCCAGTTTTGGCAGGAAATACCGGGTTACTCGGGAGAAAAGTGATTTATTCTTGGGATGAAACATTTGTAAAATACCGTGAAAATCTTCAAACCCTAGAAGTGATGCTATTGACATCATGGTCATGGATAGTAGCCATTAGAGGAAGTGATGCTATTGACATCATGGTCATTGATAGTAGCCATTAGAGGAAGTGATGGTATTGACATCATGGTCATTGATAGTAGCCATTAGAGGAAGTGATGGTATTGACATCATGGTCATGGATAGTAGCCATTAGAGGAAGTGATGCTATTGACATCATGGTCATGGATAGTAGCCATTAGAGGAAGTGATGCTATTGACATCATGGTCATTGATAGTAGCCATTAGAGGAAGTGATGCTATTGACATCATGGTCATGGATAGTAGCCATTAGAGGAAGTGATGCTATTGACATCATGGTCATGGATAGTAGCCATTAGAGGAAGTGATGCTATTGACATCATGGTCATTGATAGTAGCCATTAGAGGAAGTGATGCTATTGACATCATGGTCATGGATAGTAGCCATTAGAGGAAGTGATGCTATTGACATCATGGTCATGGATAGTAGCCATTAGAGGAAGTGATGCTATTGACATCATGGTCATTGATAGTAGCCATTAGAGGAAGTGATGGTATTGACATCATGGTCATGGATAGTAGCCATTAGAGGAAGTGATGCTATTGACATCATGGTCATTGATAGTAGCCATTAGAGGAAGTGATGGTATTGACATCATGGTCATTGATAGTAGCCATTAGAGGAAGTGATGGTATTGACATCATGGTCATGGATAGTAGCCATTAGAGGAAGTGATGCTATTGACATCATGGTCATGGATAGTAGCCATTAGAGGAAGTGATGCTATTGACATCATGGTCATGGATAGTAGCCATTAGAGGAAGTGATGGTATTGACATCATGGTCATGGATAGTAGCCATTAGAGGAAGTGATGCTATTGACATCATGGTCATGGATAGTAGCCATTAGAGGAAGTGATGGTATTGACATCATGGTCATGGATAGTAGCCATTAGAGGAGGTGAATGTGAAGCCAACTACAGCTGCAAGCTCTTCTTCTTCTTCCGCTCTCACTCACTTGTGTACACACACTGAACATGGTAGATAAAGGGCTTGAACATCCCCACTGGCTCCCTGGAGCCTTTACCATGAACATGGTAGATAAAGGGCTTGAACATCCCCACTGGCTCCCTGGAGCCTTTACCATGAACATGGTAGATAAAGGGCTTGAACATCCCCACTGGCTCCCTGGAGCCTTTACCATGTTCAAGCCTTAAATGACAAACTGCCAAACACACTGCATAACACACTGCATAACACACTGCATAACACACTGCATAACACACTGCATAACACACATGCTGACGCAAGATCTCATTCATGTAAACAGATGTACAGGATGTGCTAAAAATGAAACAAAGATTTGTTCTGCCACTAGTGTTTCTGTGCTGTAATGTACTGTACTTCAGAGTCAATGACTAAGTACTGTTCTGTAAATGACCCACAATTGGATGCATAATGCCATGGAGCTTTTCCTAGCTGTGCTTTATATGGTACTGTCGGATGAGTAGTTACAGTCACCCATTAGCTCATAGTCCATTGTAAACAGCACTTTAACATTGGCTTATGTCCTATAAACAAGGCTTATGTCCTATAAACAAGGCTTATGTCCTATAAACAAGGCTTATGTCCTATAAACATGGCTTATGTCCTATAAACATGGCTTATGTCCTATAAACATGGCTTATGTCCTATAAACATGGCTTATGTCCTATAAACATGGCTTATGTCCTATAAACAAGGCTTATGTCCTATAAACATGGCTTATGTCCTATAAACAAGGCTTATGTCCTATAAACAAGGCTTATGTCCTATAAACAAGGCTTATGTCCTATAAACAAGGCTTATGTCCTATAAACATGGCTTATGTCCTATAAACAAGGCTTATGTCCTATAAACAAGGCTTATGTCCTATAAACAAGGCTTATGTCCTATAAACAAGGCTTATGTCCTATAAACATGGCTTATGTCCTATAAACAAGGCTTATGTCCTATAAACATGGCTTATGTCCTATAAACATGGCTTATGTCCTATAAACAAGCATATCTCACAGACACTCTAGTCATCCACACTGAGTCAGTCAGACAGATAGACTCATCTCTATGAGCTAGTCACAGAGGAAAGAGACAACATCTGGCCTCCACTCCACAAAGTCCACTCCACACACAGTCCACTCCACACAGTCCACTCCACACACAGTCCACTCCACACACAGTCCACTCCACACAGTCCACTCCACTCCACACACAGTCCACTCCACACACAGTCCACTCCACACAGTCCACTCCACACACAGTCCACTCCACACACAGTCCACTCCACACAGTCCACTCCACACAGTCCACTCCACACACAGTCCACTCCACACCACACAGTCCACTCCACACCACACAGTCCACTCCACACAGTCCACTCCACACACAGTCCACTCCACACAGTCCACTCCACACACAGTCCACTCCACACACAGTCCACTCCACACACAGTCCACTCCACACACAGTCCACTCCACACAGTCCACTCCACACACAGTCCACTCCACACCACACAGTCCACTCCACACCACACAGTCCACTCCACACAGTCCACTCCACACACAGTCCACTCCACACACAGTCCACTCCACACACAGTCCACTCCACACAGTCCACTACACACACAGTCCACTCCACACACAGTCCACTCCACACAGTCCACTCCACACAGTCCACTCCACACACAGTCCACTCCACACACAGTCCACTCCACACACAGTCCACTCCACACACAGTCCACTCCACACAGTCCACTCCACACACAGTCCACTCCACACAGTCCACTCCACACACAGTCCACTCCACACACAGTCCCCTCCACACACAGTCCACTCCACACAGTCCACTCCACACAGTCCACTCCACACACAGTCCACTCCACACACAGTCCACTCCACACACAGTCCACTCCACACAGTCCACTCCACACAGTCCACTCCACACAGTCCACTCCACACACAGTCCACTCCACACAGTCCACTCCACACAGTCCACTCCACACACAGTCCACTCCACACAGTCCACACAGTCCACTCCACACAGTCCACTCCACACAGTCCACTCCACACACAGTCCACTCCACACACAGTCCACTCCACACACAGTCCACTCCACAGTCCACTCCACACACAGTCCACTCCACACACAGTCCACTCCACACAGTCCACTCCACACAGTCCACTCCACACAGTCCACTCCACACACAGTCCACTCCACACAGTCCACACAGTCCACTCCACACAGTCCACTCCACACAGTCCACTCCACACACAGTCCACTCCACACACAGTCCACTCCACAGTCCACTCCACACACAGTCCACTCCACACACAGTCCAAACCACACACAGTCCACTCCACACAGTCCACTCCACACAGTCCACTCCACACACAGTCCACTCCACACACAGTCCACTCCACACAGTCCACTCCACACAGTCCACTCCACACACAGTCCACTCCACACAGTCCACTCCACACAGTCCACTCCACACACAGTCCACTCCACACAGTCCACTCCACACACAGTCCACTCCACACACAGTCCACTCCACACACAGTCCACTCCACACACAGTCCACTCCACACAGTCCACTCCACACAGTCCACTCCACACAGTCCACTCCACACAGTCCACTCCACACACAGTCCACTCCACACAGTCCACTCCACACAGTCCACTCCACACACAGTCCACTCCACACAGTCCACTCCACACAGTCCACTCCACACACAGTCCACTCCACACACAGTCCACTCCACACAGTCCACTCCACACACAGTCCACTCCACACACAGTACACTCCACACAGTCCACTCCACACACAGTCCACTCCACACAGTCCACTCCACACACAGTCCACTCCACACAGTCCACTCCACACAGTCCACTCCACACACAGTCCACTCCACACAGTCCACTCCACACAGTCCACTCCACACAGTCCACTCCACACAGTTCACTCCACACAGTCCACTCCACACACAGTCCACTCCACACAGTCCACTCCACACAGTCCACTCCACACACAGTCCACTCCACACAGTCCACTCCACACAGTCCACTCCACACACAGTCCACTCCACACACAGTCCACTCCACACAGTCCACTCCACACACAGTCCACTCCACACAGTACACTCCACACAGTCCACTCCACACACAGTCCACTCCACACAGTCCACTCCACACACAGTCCACTCCACACACAGTCCACTCCACACAGTCCACTCCACACAGTCCACTCCACACAGTCCACTCCACACACAGTCCACTCCACACACAGTCCACTCCACACAGTCCACTCCACACACAGTCCACTCCACACAGTCCACTCCACACAGTCCACTCCACACAGTCCACTCCACACACAGTCCACTCCACACACAGTCCACTCCACACAGTCCACTCCACACACAGTCCACTCCACACACAGTCCACTCCACACACAGTCCACTCCACACAGTCCACTCCACACAGTCCACTCCACACAGTCCACTCCACACACAGTCCACTCCACACACAGTCCACTCCACACAGTCCACTCCACACACAGTCCACTCCACACACAGTCCACTCCACACACAGTCCACTCCACACACAGTCCACTCCACAGTCCACTCCACACAGTCCACTCCACACACAGTCCACTCCACACAGTCCACTCCACACAGTCCACTCCACACAGTCCACTCCACACACAGTCCACTCCACACACAGTCCACTCCACACAGTCCACTCCACACACAGTCCACTCCACACAGTCCACTCCACACACAGTCCACTCCACACACAGTCCACTCCACACAGTCCACTCCACACAGTCCACTCCACACACAGTCCACTCCACACAGTCCACTCCACACAGTCCACTCCACACAGTCCACTCCACACACAGTCCACTCCACACACAGTCCACTCCACACAGTCCACTCCACACAGTCCACTCCACACAGTCCACTCCACACACAGTCCACTCCACACACAGTCCACTCCAGTTTTCTTTTACACCTTTTTCTCTATTTATTTTTTATTTAATCTTTATTTAACTAGGCAAGTTAGTTAAGAACCAATTCTTATTTACAATGACGGCCTACCAAAAGGAAAAAGACCTCCTGCAGGGACGGGGGCTGGGATTAAAAATATAAATACATTTAATAAAAATATAGGGTCAAACACACATCACGACAAGAGAGACAAAACAACACTACATAAAGAGAGACCTAAGACAACAACATAGCAAGGCAGCAACACATGACAACACAGCGTGGTAGCAACACAACATGACAACAACATGGTAGCAACACAACATGACAACAACATGGTAGCAATACAACATGGCAGCAACACAAAACATGGTATAAACATTATTGGGCACAGACAACAGCACAAAGGGTAGAGATGACAATGCATCACACAAAGCAGCCACAACTGTCAGTAAGAGTGTCCATGATTGAGTCTTTGAATGAAGAGATTGAGATAAAACTGTCCAGTTTGAGTGTTTGTTGCAGCTCATTCCAGTCGCTAGCTGCAGCGAACTGAACAGACGAGCGACTCAGGGATGTGTGTGCTTTGGGGACCTTTAACATAATGTGACTGGCAGAACGGGTGTTGTATGTGGAGGATGAGGGCTGCAGTAGATATCTCAGATAGGGGGGAGTGAGGCCTAAGAGGGTTTTATAAATAAGCATCAACCAGTGGGTCTTGCGACGGGTATACAGAGATGACCAGTTTACAGAGGAGTATAGAGTGCAGTGATGTGTCCTATAAGGAGCATTGGTGACAAATCTGATGGCCGAATGGTAAAGAACATCTAGCCGCTCGAGAACACGCTTACCTGCCGATCTATAAATTATGTCTCCGTAATCTAGCATGGGTAGGATGGTCATCTGAATCAGGTTTAGTTTGACAGCTGGAGTGAAAGAGGAACGATTACGATAGAGGAAACCAAGTCTAGATTTAACTTTAGCCTGCAGCTTTGAAATGTGCTGAGAGAAGGACAGTGTACCGTCCAGCCATACTCCCAAGTACTTCTACATCCCTGAGCATG
Source organism: Thymallus thymallus (assembly GCA_023634145.1). NCBI lineage: Eukaryota > Metazoa > Chordata > Actinopteri > Salmoniformes > Salmonidae > Thymallus > Thymallus thymallus. The sequence goes on along the minus strand of CM042417.1, from coordinate 3,187,239 downwards.
GATTACTGCTAAACGTAGTTTATTCCCTGAGCATGGATTACTGCTAAACGTAGTTTATTCCCTGAGCATGGATTACTGCTAAACGTAGTTTATTCCCTGAGCATGGATTACTGCTAAACGTAGTTTATTCCCTGAGCATGGATTACTGCTAAACGTAGTTTATTCCCTGAGCATGGATTTAGCTTGTTGGCACCACATGCCAATACTGGGCTTCAGGAGGGATGCCATATACAGGCTAGCAATGCAAACCAAGCATTCAACTGACTGGCTGCTAATAAAAACAGTGAGGTAACGACAGCCTTTCAGGACTACTCTGTATTAAACGCTGGAAGCCCGTAACAAACTTCTTCCACCCTATTCAGCAGAGAAAAGCTTGTTTTAGTTTAGCAGTGTGTGTGTGTGTGTGTGTGTGTCCATTTCCCTCTGCAATTTGATGTCAGAAACAAGGCCCTGCTCTCACATAACAGACAAAAGGGCAAATCTCCAAATGCCCCTCCATCTTATTAAAGGGCAAAAGTGGTGTTCTGTTCCAAAATATGACTCAATGGAAGGACTGGGATGGAGTGGAAGGGTTATAGAGGAACTTGTCCATCCCTTCTGAACAGCTTGAGAGCACACTGTCATTTGCAGGAATTCATCTGAGGCTTTTTGTGCCACTGACTGATTGTAGCTACAAACCCTAGCGTCACCAGAAAACTCCTCAGAGAGAAATCAGGGAAGATTAGAGGAGATATTTATTTTATTCAGTTCTCTCGCCAGGCACAGCAGTCCTTCTCCAGGAACACTGCCAGGAACCCCTCCTCCCCACCCCAACCATGTAGCCCAAGCATTTCCTGATGACGCTGTAGAACCTAGCAAACATCTGGAAGGAGAAGGTTTGGAGGTACAGAAGGCCTTAGAAGTGCAACACGATCAATTCAATGTAGGATAGATACACCACTGTCTCGAGAGAAGTGTTGTTAACATCAATAACAAGTGTAGCATACAGTATCCAGTCTGGTGTTGTTTCGCTCTTTGAATTAACACGTTCTAGTCAATTCTATAGTCATACAAGTTTCTTACAATCAAGTTACCGTTCCCATTTACGCAAAAGCTTATATAATTCAGGGCATCTCTAACTGGGAGCTTGACCGAATGAAACCAGAACATTCTTTGACCAGAATGACCCCCACTTGATTAACCATTTGTTCAATCACACACATGACCAAGTATTGAACCTAGCTTGAACAAATAGTCCAGCTGATATTTATTCATATTTAACCACTATCCGTTAGCTCTGAAAACGCTCAGCAGATCACATAATGTGAAGAGATTGGCTGTGCTAGAAACGTGTAGAAATGTTAACATTATCTAGAAATGTTAACATTAAAGCTTGGAGCCTAAATAAAACCAAGGAATACTGTAGTAAAAACTCAATCTAGGCACACAAGGCCAAATCTTAACTTGAGACATATTGTATAACCAAAAACCGGGACGATACCAGCGTTGTGATACTCGTTAGTATCGTGGCAAGGAAACGAAACACAAAGCGGATTTAACTTCTTGTTGTAAACAAACGTCGTTATGTCGTCATCCAGAGTCAAACTACTTCTTCACAAGTTATAGTACACAATATGTTACATACAGCAGGTTTTTAAAAGGACCAAAAGAGTTTGGTCTGCTTCGTGTTCAAAATATTACCATGGATTTTTTTTTGCAATACTGGTATGGTCCCTGCCCTAACAAGCCCACCAGAGTCCATAATTTTCCATCAAGTCTTTAACGTGTTGTAACAGACAATAGTGTTATCACAAACAAATACGTGCACAAGATGACATTATCCTTCCCAAAGAATCATCCAAGTTGAACATGTTAAGGTTGGTGGACTGGAATCTGAAAGAAAAAAAAGCTGAACATGATGATGGGATCTCCTATCCGACCCTACATATTATGGGATCTCCTATCCGACCCTACATATTATGGGATCTCCTATCCGACCCTACATATTATGGGATCTCCTATCCGACCCTACATATTATGGGATCTCCTATCCGACCCTACATATTATGGGATCTCCTATCCGACCCTACATATTATGGGATCTCCTATCCGACCCTACATATGATGGGATCTCCTATCCGACCCTACATATGATGGGATCTCCTATCCGACCCTACATATGATGGGATCTCCTATCCGACCCTACATATGATGGGATCTCCTATCCGACCCTACATATGATGGGATCTCCTATCCGACCCTACATATGATGGGATCTCCTATCCGACACTACATATGATGGGATCTCCTAGTATGTCGTAATTACTACTGAAAGCCTTTGGGTGAGATACATACAAACTGAACAAGTTTTTTACTTCTGTTGGGAAACCTTTAGGCTGAAAAGAAACCAAACTGAACATAACATAACATTCGCAGGAGGGCTTGAGACTCGTCACCCTCAGCAGGGTCACAGGAAACCGGAAACATCAATTTTTTAGTGGAAAAGGAAGAGAGCCTGCTGCTTTTGAACGTGCGTCTCGCTGTTTATAGTCCCTGGTGAAACATATAGCGGATGCCACAAAATGCCACAAGACAGACTCCACATATCAATTTGGTTGGTGTTAACTTTGTCGGAGAATCCATTATTGCTAGATAAATCTAGCTAATATTCTGGCTAGTAGCTAGTTATGGCACATGCTAGCTTACTCTTAGAAGTTGTTTCCATCCGGAATATTAACAATGTGACACTCCATCTTAACTCTTCCTCTACATTTACTGGATTGGTTGAAAAGTGCAGAAGAGAACCTCCCGAGTTTAGTTTTCTCATCATGACTAGAATGTGGGGAATTATTTTATGCCTGCTGCATTAGAAGGGTTGGTGACCACTGCTCTAACCTGAGTCAAGATCACTTTAGCAGTCAAAAAGCAAGCCGAGATCTAACGCAAAAAAAAAATATGTATACTAGTGTTGATGTCCGTGCCTCCGCAGAATTCAAATTGGCATAATAAAAAATCCCCCCAAAATTTGAACAGCTTAAGCTAGAGACATCAGTTTGGATGCGTCTCAATCCACCGCTTGCATCCACTACAAGACCATGGAGCTTACCTCCCACCCCTACGGGAGGGCAGCTCCCGCTCAGCCCAGTCAAAGCTCTTCTCTCTCCTGGCACCCCAATGGTGGAACCAGCTTCCCCCTGAGTCCCTGCCCATCTTCCAAAAATCTGAAACCCTACCTCTTCAAAACAGTATCTTAAATAATGCTCCTCCTCCTCACATCCACATACTCCACGTATGTGGATGACTCAACACTACACACGTCAGCTACCACAGAGACTGAAATGACTGCAACACTTAACAAAGAGCTGCAGTTAGTTTCGGAATGGGTAGCAAGGAATAAGTTAGTCCTAAATATTTCCAAAACTAAAAGCATTGTATTTGGGACAAATCATTCACTAAACCCTAAAACTCAACTACATCTGAATAATGTGGAAATTGAGCAAGTTGAGGAGACTAAACTTCTTGGAGTAACCCTGGAGAGTAATCTGTCATGGTCAAAACATATTCATACAACAGTAGCTAAGATGGGGAGGAGTCTGTCCATAATAAAACGCTGCTCTGCCTACTTAACAACATCATCAACAAGGCAGGTCCTACAGGCCCTCGTTTTGTCACACCTGGACTACTGTTCAGTCGTGTGGTCAGGTGCCACAAAGAGGGACTTGGGGAAATTGCAGTTGGTTCAGAACAGGGCAGAACAGCTGGCTCTTAAAAGTACACAGAGAACTAACATTAATAATATGCATGTCAATCTCTCATGGCTCAAAGTGGAGGAGAGATTGACTTCATCACTACTTGTTTTTGTAAGAGGTATTGACATGCTGAAGGTACGGAGCTGTCTGTTTAAAATACTAGCACACAGCTCGGACACTCATGCATACTCCACAAGACACGCCACCAGAGGTCTCTTCACAGTCCCCAAGTCCAGAACCGACTATGGGAGGAACACAGTACTACATAGAGCCATGACTACATGGAACTCTATTCCACATCAAGTAACTGATGCAAGCAGTAGAATCAGATTTAAAAAGGAGGTAAAAATACACCTTATGGAACAGCAGGGACTGTGAAGTAACTCAAACATAGGCATAGACACATGCATACACACACATTATAACATACGCACTGTACACACACATAAACATGGATTTTGTGTTGTAGATATGTGGTAGTGGAGTATGGGCCCGAGGACACACACTTACTGTGTTTTGAATTCTGTAATGAATGTACTGTAATGTTTTTAAAATTGTATAACTGCTTTAATTTTGCCGGACCCCAGAAAGAGCTAATGGGGATCCATAATAAATACAAATACAAAAAAGATATGCAAAATCCTGACCCAGCAGTTGCACTTGACCCCACCCCCACTTTCTATGCCTGTGATATGTGGTTGTCCCACCTAGCTATCTTATGACATGTCTGCACTAACTAACTGTAAGTTGCTCTGGATAAGAGCGTCTGCTAAATTACTAACATGTAGATGTAAAATATATGGACACTGTTTAGTGCCAAAAATATATATACACTACCATTCAAAGGTTTGGGGTCACTTAGAAATGTCCTTGTTTTTGAAAGAAAAGCACATTTTTTGTCCATTAAAATTGATCAGAAATACAGTGTAGACATTGTTAATGTTGTAAATGACTATTATAGCTGGAAACGGCAGATTTTTTAAATGTAATATCTCCATAGGCGTACAGAGGCCCATTATCAGCAACCATCACTCCTGTGTTCCAATGGCACGTTGTGTTAGCTAATCCAAGTTTATAATTTTAAAAGGCTAATTGATCATAAGAAAACCCTTTTGCAACTATGTTAGCACAGCTCAAAACTGTTGTGCTGATTAAAGAAGCAATAAAACTGTCCTTCTTTAGACTAGTTGAGTATCTGGAGCATCAGCATTTGTGGGTTCGATAACAGGCTCAAAATGGCCAGAAACAAAGAACTTTCTTCTAAAACTCGTCAGTCTATTCTTGTTCTAAAAAATTAAGGCTATTCCATGCGATAAATTGCCAAGAAACTGAAGATCTCGTACAACGCTGTGTACTACTCCCTTCACAGAACAGCGCAAACTGTCTCTAATCAGAATAGAAAGAGGAGTGGGAGGCCCCGGTGCACAACTGAGCAAGAGGACAAGTACATTAGAGTGTCTAGTTTGAGAAACAGACGCCTCACAAGTCCTCAACTGGCAGCTTCATTAAATAGTACCGCAAAACCAGTCTCAATGTCAACAGTGAAGAGGCGACTCTGGGATGCTGGCCTTCTAGGCAGAGTTACAAAGAAAAAGCCAGCATCCCGGAGTCGCCTCTTCACTGTTGACGTTGAGACTGGTGTTTTGTGGGTGATATTTAATGAAGCTGCCAGTTGAGGACTTGTGAGAGTTCTCAGTTGTCTTGAACACACTGAAGTCGGAAGTCTGATATTTCCGAGTTCCCAGTTGTTTTGAACACGGCATTAGTCTCAATGGAGGAAGAGCAGCAGAGGGTCCGCCTCTCACAGTCGCTGCTCTCTCCTTCCTTTCCTCCGGGGAGACTGACCAGAGAGAGTCGCACCGCATACACATGCACGCTTTTAAAATAGACACGACGAGCTGCTAATAATAATAAAACACAGGGCTATCGATACACTTGAACAACATGAACGCACTCATAAAAACAGCAGTTCTTTGCTGTATTCTTTCTCTCTCTGATCATGGTTTTATTAAAGTTATATAATCTCACGTAAGCTAGTGTCAAAGGGTCATGGAAGCTATAGGCACGGTGATTGGAGCCATCCGATTGGCCAGCGCAGTAGGCACATTCGATTTAGCCACAGATCTCCCGGTCCACAAATTAAATGGTTCAAAATGGGAACACTTTATCTACACGGTGAACAGGGTTTCTGAATCAAGTGCACCACCAACAGCACAACACAGATAAAAAAAGTGAGCGCAAGCATGAATCACTTTTCTACAGAAATGTTTGGTGATCGACTAGGAATGCCTTGAATATTGCGATTGACCGGTTGGTGACCACTGGGTTAGAGGCTACTTCTGGCCTCATGAACAACTCTCCATTTCACATTGAAAGCACCATATTCTGGCAAAGCTTTTCCCTTAACAAGAGCAGCGACCTCAAGAACTGGATTAAAAATTAATCTTGAAGTTTCCTCCAACCGCTGTAGAAAAGATGTAACAGATGTGTGTTCACGTGTTCCTGCTCTATTTTATAACATTTGAGAAGTAACGCCATGGAAACACCAGACATTCGGTCAACACTTCAACCGGAGGATGGCGGTGACTCGCTGGAAAGCACTGCAGGAATGTTGGATTACTAATGAGTGACATGATGATTTGAAGGACTATAAATAATATGGGCTGAGGAAAAGTAACTTTGAACACACTGACAGTTCCAAAATCTGTTACAAACATTCAGCTTTTTTCTATTAGCCGTTTCTTCTTTTCTGTAAAATAAGTAGAGATGGATCATTGAGGAATTCTAAGCATGTCTGACATGTGACTTCAATACAGGTTATTGTTACACCAGAGTTATTAATAGCATGCAGGTTCCTCCAGTTTCTGTTGTGTAAATAAAATAAACGTCTGCTGACGTTTGACAAACTACTGACTTAGTGTGTCAAAAGTTGACATAGGAATGTGTCACTTAAAAGCCAGTCAGAGCAAAGCTATACATGGCCTGTGTAGGCTACTCTAACAGGTAGGTTTCTGTCGATGATCAGTGTTCTGCTAACTTGCAACACACTGCCAGTGTCCCAGATTCCACTGTGTTGTTCACTAGTTGTTGTCCTGGTCAATTTCTTCTTCAGCTTTGTTGAAAAGTACCCATTGTCTTCTCTCTCTAACCAGATGTTCTCATCATTGGCCAACAGTAAGTAGACTATGACAGCCTGCTTATTATAGGAGAGAACGCTTGGTTTGCTTGCTGTTGGCACCAATGCTATCAAGGCAAACCGAGACTGGGCAGACAGAAACTGTACACATGAGACAGTTTCACATAGCCGACTAACACATTAAACATGGGCCCATCTCCTCCGGCCTTGACTGCCAGTTTGATGGGTAGGCTGACTGATGATGTCATGATTCAGTAATTTCCTACAGAGAGAGACAACTCTTGGTAGCATAGGAGACCAATGTGATATGAACCAGACATTTCTCTAATGATATCATATTACACTTATCATTCCCTCTGAGCAAAGCTTGACAGTATCCAGACAGCCAACTTGTCTCCTTAAAATATACAATCCATACTATTAACTACTGATCAATGGTCATTTCAACTAACTATATACCCATTAAGTATAACTAAGTTTAGATGAACGGTCTTCTCCAGTGCCCTCAACACCATTCAGCCCCTGCTACTGGGTGAGAAGATGAAGAGGATGAAAGTGGAAGCACCCTTAGTCTCCTGGGTTACGGTAGGCCACAATTTGTGTGACTACAGAGCTGTGTGTCAGAACTGGCAGTGAGCAACACAGGGGCCCCCCAGGGAACAGTCCTGTCCCCCTTCCTGTTCACCCTCTACACCTCAGACTTCAGATATAACTCTGAAACATGCCACCTACAGAAGTTCTCGGATGACTCCGCAATTGTAGGGAGCATCAAGGGTGGGCAGGAGGAGGAGTACAGGAGCACAATCAATGACTTTGTGTTGTGGTGTGAGCAGAACCACCTTCAGCTCAACATCAGCAAAACAAAGGAGATGGTGGTGGACTTCAGGAGAACCAAGGCCCATCTGACTCCAGACCCTATACAGGGGATGGATGTGGAAATGGTTGGGTCATACAAGTTCCTGGGAGTCCATATTGATAACAGGCTGGAATGGGCTGGTGATGCTATATATGTCTTTTGTGTATTTTTGTTCTGGCATTTTGCACCTGCCATGTGTTTTTCCATAGCTGCTTGACAAAGAAATGTCCCCTCGGGATCAATAAAGTATCTATCTATCTATCTATCTATCTATCTATCTATCTATCTATCTATCTATCTATCTATCTATCTATCTATCTATCTATCTATCTATCTTACCTTGAATGCAAGACAGAGTTGTTATATCTCAATATTTCGATTATTTTGGTAAAACTACATTTTTGATCTCTCATTGACTGTAAGTTCTTGCATCCATAACTCCATCTACACCATTTGAAAGTAGTTAATTTCTCTCATTTATACATTTACATGTGTTGTTCAAATTACATGAATTAACCCATCTGACTGACAACTGTACAGTTAATTACAGTGTTGTAATGGAAAGTACTCAACTCTCCCCATTGCCCAATTGAAATGTGGGGGCATATCCTATCTGTATCCATCGCCCCTACGTTGCGGACTCCTTCCTGTCTCCCTGCTACGAACAATGAATTGGACTTGGCTTCCATTCATGCCACTTCCAGTGATTGCTTTTATTGAAATATTTCGTACATTTAAGCCTGCCTATCTTAACTGATACTTTTCGTCTAAGTTTTTATGAAGCCTATTAAACGTGACAGTTGCATCAGAGTCGAATAATTAAAACAAAGACTCACATTTTCAACTCTGCTTGTAGGCCTATCCTAGCCGACTAATATCAACTCCACGATTTACGATGGAGCTATAGTCTCGTTGAGTTGCGTTTAATCGGCTACCTGTATACTAGCCTACCTGTAGCACACAGCAGCAGATCTGGTTGGTTCAGTTGGTTTAGTAAAACACGTCAATAATAAACCAACATGTGGTTATAAAACCCCAAAACCAATTATTTAACTACTTGTCGGGTTATTTACTCACTTTGCTTTTCACCTCTGCTGATAATCCGTAGGCTGGTCCCTTATTGAATGAAGTCATCTTTGTTTTAGATTTAAAAGCCAATATCCCTTGCTACAAAGTCGCGGAAACGATTCCGTTCAGTTACTTTGTATCAAACAATGAACAGCGTACTTCGGGTCCAGTTCAGTCAATCCAAAAAGAGGAGTTTAAATCCGTGCAAATGTGGTTGTGTGTGAATATCGCAGAGGCGGGTCGGACAATCAGAGTAGCGGAATCTACATAACCTCTCCTCATTGTTGGAGGCTGCTACTGTTGCGCATTCATATGGACCTGGTTTATGCTGGTCATTTCAACAAGAACAATCTTACATCTATTATTACAGCATTTGGGTTGACGTGAAATGTCCTCGCTAATGATGTGGCTACACATTTCAGTTATTGAGAATGAAAATAGGACAGCAATTGAAACGCAACGAATCGAAAGGTCGCTGGTTCCACTACCCAAGGTGAAAATCCTGTCGATGTGTCTTTGAGCAAGGCACTTAATCCTAATTTGCTCCAGGGGCGCCGTACTACTATGGCTGACCCTGTAGGTAGGCCATCATCGTAAATAAGAATTTGTTCTTAACTGACTTGCCCAGTTAAATAAAGGTTAAATAAATAAAAATCTCTCTCTTCCATTTTAAACTGAAGACATATGCAGCCTATCAATTATTTTAATAGCATTATGCCTCATTCACAATAGCTGTAGTTAAATAAAAAAAAAAACTGGATCTATCTTTAAATCTTGGGTGGCTGCCATGCATTGTATTGGTGTAATAAGTTGTACCATGAATAATAGCCCAGCCCAGCCGCTACACACTGAATAATAGCCCAACCCAGCCGCTACACACTGAATAATAGCCCAGCCCAGCCGCTACACACTGAATAATAGCCCAGCCCAGCCGCTACACACTGAATAATAGCCCAGCCCAGCCGCTACACACTGAATAATAGCCCAGCCCAGCCGCTACACACTGAATAATAGCCCAGCCACTACACACTGAATAATAGCCCAGCCCAGCCGCTACACACTGAATAATAGCCCAGCCCAGCCACTACACACTGAATAATAGCCCAGCCCAGCCACTACACACTGAATAATAGCCCAGCCCAGCCACTACACACTGAATAATAGCCCAGCCCAGCCGCTACACACTGAATAATAGCCCAGCCCAGCCGCTACACACTGAATAATAGCCCAGCCCAGCCGCTACACACTGAATAATAGCCCAGCCCCGCCGCTACACACTGAATAATAGCCCAGCCCAGCCGCTACACACTGAATAATAGCCCAGCCCAGCCATTACACACTGAATAATAGCCCAGCCCAGCCGCTACACACTGAATAATAGCCCAGCCCAGCCGCTACACACTGAATAATAGCCCAGCCCAGCCGCTACACACTGAATAATAGCCCAGCCCAGCCGCTACACACTGAATAATAGCCCAGCCCAGCCGCTACACACTGAATAATAGCCCAGCCCAGCCGCTACACACTGAATAATAGCCCAGCCCAGCCGCTACACACTGAATAATAGCCCAGCCCAGCCGCTACACACTGAATAATAGCCCAGCCCAGCCGCTACACACTGAATAATAGCCCAGCCCATCCACTACACACTGAATAATAGCCAAGCCGCTACACACTGAATAATAGCCCAGCCCAGCCGCTACACACTGAATAATAGCCCAGCCCAGCCGCTACACACTGAATAATAGCCCAGCCCATCCACTACACACTGAATAATAGCCAAGCCGCTACACAGTGAGTCCTGAGTCCTTAATAAGCAGTATTGGTCCCTTTTCCTCCATCCAAGGTGGAAGAGAGGAGGCTCAAGGGCATGACACACACAGCCGTTTCCTTTGTTGAAATAGCGATCTTCCAATGTCATTCAACCTTTGTGATGTGTATAAAGGTATCTTGTTTGAAAGTAAGCAGTTTGTCAGTGTCAGGTTAACAGGTAATATTTTAGAACAGAAGTACAGTGGTTTCATAATCTTCAACACTCCACCTGTTCACTTGTTATAGGAGTTGGGCAGAGTCATATAGGAGCAGGACAGTCTTATATTAGCAGAGTCATATAGGAGCAGAGCAGAGTCATATAGGAGCAGAGCAGAGTCATATAGGAGCAGAGCAGTCATATAGGAGCAGAGCAGAGTCATATAGGAGCTGAGTCATATAGGAGCTGAGCAGTCATATAGGAGCAGGACAGTCTTATATTAGCAGAGTCATATAGGAGCAGAGCAGAGTCATATAGGAGCAGAGTCATATAGGAGCAGAGCAGAGTCATATAGGAGCTGGGCAGAGTCATATAGGAGCAGAGCAGAGTCATATAGGAGCAGAGCAGAGTCATATAGGAGCAGAGCAGAGTCATATAGGAGCTGGGCAGAGTCATATAGGAGCAGAGCAGAGTCATATAGGAGCAGAGCAGAGTCATATAGGAGCAGAGCAGAGTCATATAGGAGCAGAGCAGAGTCATATAGGAGCAGAGCAGAGTCATATAGGAGCAGAGCAGAGTCATATAGGAGCAGAGCAGAGTCATATAGGAGCTGAGTAGAGTCATATGTTCTGCTTCACATCCTGGTACAGTCTCATTAAATATATTTGGATTATCTATTCTCATAAAGTCCTTTATTAAGTTATGGTCAAGCTTCCTAAATGGTCAGCTATACCTGTCGACTTAGTAAGAGGCCAGATGGGTATTTGTTACTGACACACTTGTGTCATCCTCATAGAGGTCAACTTCAAAAGGGCTCAGATTTCAATAGATATGGTCTGTGTGTGATAGTCAGTTACGTACACTACATGGACAAAAGTATGTGGACACATGCTCATCGAACATCTCACTCCAAAATCATGGGCACTCTTCTGGGATGGCTTTCCACTAGATGTTGGAGCATTGCTGCAGGGACTTTCTTCCATTCAGCCACAAGAGCATTAGTGAGGTTGGGAACTAATGTTGGGCGTTTAGGCCTGGCTCGGTGTCGGCGTTTGAATTCACAGCTGGTTTCACTATCCTGTCATATCCCTAGACAGGACAACAGCTGGTTTCACCATTCTGTCATATCCCTAGACAACACTACAACAGCTGGTTTCATTATCCTATCATATCATATGCCTAGACAGGACAACAGCTGGTTTCACCATCCTTTCAGATCAATAGACAACACTACAACAGCTGGTTTCACCATCCTGTCATATCCCTAGACAGGACAACAGCTGGTTTCACTGTCCTGTCATATCCCTAGACAGGACAACAGCTGGTTTCACCATCATGTCATATCACTAGACAACACTACAACAGCTGGTTTCACTGTCCTGTCATATCCCTAGACAGGACAGCAGCTGGTTTTTACCATCCTGTCATATACCTAGACAACACTACAACAGCTGGTTTCACCATCCTGTCATATCCCTAGACAGGACAACAGCTGGTTTCACCATCCGGTCATACCCCTAGCCAGCACTACAACAGCTGGTTTCACCATCCTGTCAATTCACTAGACAGGACAAAAGCTGGTTTCACCATCCTGTCATATCCCTAGACAACACTACACCAGCTGTATTTACCGTCCTGTCATATCACTACACCAGCTGGTTTCACAGTCCTGTCATATCACTACACCAGCTGGTTTCACAGTCCTGTCATATCACTACACCAGCTGGTTTCACAGTCCTGTCATATCACTACACCAGCTGGTTTCACAGTCCTGTCATATCACTACATAGTCTTTATCGGCTTGAATTCAAAACCAGAGGCAACATAATTAATGTTTATTTTATTTAACTAGACAAGTCAGTTAAAAACAAATTCTTATTTACAATGATGGCCTACATATTCAATGGTAGTTACACCAACACCTCACTCCAGTCAGATATACTGTACATACATATTTGGTATGAATTCCATTTATTATTTATTTACACTGTATCATAAATTAAAGTACCATTTCATAACACATTCAACTGGTCCAAAACATCTTTACATTATTATACACACACACACATATATATATATATATATATATATATGGCACGATGTTCCAAAACATCTGCATTGGAAAGAAAGTCACAGTCCATCCAGCATGATTTATCAGAGCAAAGTGTTCCCATTTGTAACATGATTTAGATCCTGTGTAGCTCAGTTGGTGGAGCATGGCGCTTGCAACGCCAGGGCTGTGGGTTCGATTCCCACGGGGGACCAGTATGAACATGTATGAACTAACTGTAAGTCTCTCTGGATAAGAGCGTCTTCTAAATGACTAACATGTCAATGATTAAATAGTTAGTATCATTAAGAACAAAGACGTCTTCAGAGTCAGACTATCCTTCCTAGGTAAATTGATTTGGGGTATTTGTCTTTCAGGGTGGACCACTGCACAAAGAAGTAGTCTGAGAGGTGATAGAGGATGTTCCCGGACAGGGACAGGCTCTCCACTCTGCAGATGCTCTCAACGTAGACAACCAGGACCTTCTTCAATCCCAGGAGGCCCATGAGAAGTCCTGCTACGCACAGGGGGACGCAGGTCCCAGGGCCGTTACAAAGCACCTGGAGAGAGAGAGATGAGCACATGTTCATACAGTGTGACACTCCTAGCCAATCACAAGCCTTTAAAATCAATAATACATTGGGGTGGGGTCTCAACTTACTGAGATAGAATACAGATGGTGCAATTTAAACATTTGTTGTTCATCAGCAGTCACTCAATTATCCCATATGTCTGCATCACAGGAGGTTGGTGGGACATTAATTAGGGAGGACGGGAATGTGGTAATAGCTGGAGCGAAATTAGTGGAATGATATCAAATACATCAAACATATGGTTTCCCTGTGTTTGACGCCATTCCATTATTATGAGCTGTCCTCCCCCTATTAAGTTAGCTGTCCGCTAGACTTTCTAAACTTGTAGTAAGCATGGTGGAGTTTCCGACCTGGGCAGGGCCCATTGATCAGCAGTTTCATCTGTCTCCACCCTTTGGTGAAATGTGTAGAACAAGGAAATGAGTTATAAAATGTCTAAATCTTCTCTGGAAACAGTAACAGCAGTAGAAGTTCAATCTCTCATATTAGGGAGATACAGGTGTGCTATTAGCACTTCCTGGCATCAAACATATTTCACGTCCTTGCAGCTCAAGTTCCTGGCAGTGCGGTCACTGCGTGTATCCCAAATGGCACCCTATTCCCTATATTTGCCCTGGTCAGAAGTAGTGCACTAGATAGGGGAAAAAGGGTGCCATTTGGGATACACCCAGTGCCAAGCAGCAGTGATGAGGTTCAGGATGAATACAGTACGACTGATACAGTATGGTTCAGGGTTTGAATGTGGAGAGAAACATCTGAGAAAGTAAAACCTGAAAGTCTTTAAAGCTGGGATCCTTACACGCTGGCTACACCGTGTGGTGCGCTCGTGTTGATTTTGTCCACCCACACCAGACGCGATCAGGACACGCAGGATGAAATATCAAAATGAACTCTGAGCCAACTATATTCATTTGGGGACAGGTGGAAAAGCATAAAACATGTATGGCAATTTATCTAGCTAGCTTGCTGATGCTAGATAATTAATCCTGGGACATAAACATTGGGTTGTTATTTTACCTGAAATGCACAAGGTCCTCTACTGACAATTAATCACCAGATAAAAGGGTCAACCAAGTTTGTTTCTAGTAATCTCTCCTTCTTTGGACTTTATATGGCGGTTGGCAACCAGCTGTAAGGTGCTTTACCACCACCAACTGGACAGGAGTGTGGACCTCAGTTCATCTTTCAATCACCCACGTGGGTATATGCTCCTAAAAACCGATGAGAGGTGGGGCTTGCAGCGTGTCAAGTGTCACAAATAGAACCACGTTTTATTTTAGCGACTAGCTAGCAGACGAACACTGTGTGTGCAATGACTGAATAACATGTATGTGTACATTTATTTTGTGATGCGAGCGGTGTGGTCAGCATGTTAGTTGCTACATCCATTTTTTGACTTATAAAATAATGATATACCCCCCATCAGAACACAAAACTTAAGTTCTACTCCCACGTTTGTAATGTACTGTAAATGTAAACGGACGATATAGCCTCAAAACATTGTTCCACATAAACGGCGCAAAATAACTAAAAGCAGCTTTACCCAACTCTGTGGAGACTGAAGGGGCCTCCAGTGTTATCCAAACCTGAGACCGGATTTGGTAATTTGTAAGTCTACATTGAATTAATGATAGAAACATAGGAAGTTTCTACATGAGTGCTTTGTAGATAAACACAAGAAAAAGCTGCTCTTTCCTTACATATAAAGATGCCCAACCCACTGTTTGATACAGAACACATTGGTGAGTTCTATAACCATCACCAGTAATAAAGCTAAGGGAACAATGGTGAGTTCTATAACCATCACCAGTAATAAAGCTAAGGGAACAATGGTGAGTTCTATAACCATCACCAGTAATAAAGCTAAGGGAACAATGGTGAGTTCTATAACCATCACCAGTAATAAAGCTAAGGGAACAATGGTGAGTTCTATAACCATCACCAGTAATAAAGCTAAGGGAACAATGGTGAGTTCTATAACCATCACCAGTAATAAAGCTAAGGGAACAATGGTGAGTTCTATAACCATCACCAGTAATAAAGCTAAGGGAACAATGGTGAGTTCTATAACCATCACCAGTAATAAAGCTAAGGGAACAATGGTGAGTTCTATAACCATCACCAGTAATAAAGCTAAGGGAACAATGGTGAGTTCTATAACCATCACCAGTAATAAAGCTAAGGGAACAATGGTGAGTTCTATAACCATCACCAGTAATAAAGCTAAGGGAACAATGGTGAGTTCTATAACCATCACCAGTAATAAAGCTAAGGGAACAATGGTGAGTTCTATAACCATCACCAGTAATAAAGCTAAGGGAACAATGGTGAGTTCTATAACCATCACCAGTAATAAAGCTAAGGGAACAATGGTGAGTTCTATAACCATCACCAGTAATAAAGCTAAGGGAACAATGGTGAGTTCTATAACCATCACCAGTAATAAAGCTAAGGGAACAATGGTGAGTTCTATAACCATCACCAGTAATAAAGCTAAGGGAACAATGGTGAGTTCTATAACCATCACCAGTAATAAAGCTAAGGGAACAATGGTGAGTTCTATAACCATCACCAGTAATAAAGATAAGGGAACAATGGTGAGTTCTATAACCATCACCAGTAATAAAGCTAAGGGAACAATGGTGAGTTCTATAACCATCACCAGTAATAAAGCTAAGGGAACAATGGTGAGTTCTATAACCATCACCAGTAATAAAGATAAGGGAACAATGGTGAGTTCTATAACCCTCACCAGTAATAAAGCTAAGGGAACAATGGTGAGTTCTATAACCATCACCAGTAATAAAGATAAGGGAACAATGGTGAGTTCTATAACCATCACCAGTAATAAAGCTAAGGGAACAATGGTGAGTTCTATAACCATCACCAGTAATAAAGCTAAGGGAACAATGGTGAGTTCTATAACCATCACCAGTAATAAAGCTAAGGGAACAATGGTGAGTTCTATAACCATCACCAGTAATAAAGCTAAGGGAACAATGGTGAGTTCTATAACCATCACCAGTAATAAAGCTAAGGGAACAATGGTGAGTTCTATAACCATCACCAGTAATAAAGCTAAGGGAACAATGGTGAGTTCTATAACCATCACCAGTAATAAAGCTAAGGGAACAATGGAAAAGCATCTTGTGTTTAACTGTAGATTCTGCTTCATGCATACTGATAATATCACCAGAATCTATAATAGACAAAGTGTCCGGGACAATTTCCTTCCTATTAACAAAATTCAGACATGCTTTGTTTCCGTAAAAAAACAACAACCTTGAACTTCAATAACAGTTTGTCATCAAGACAGATACCAAGATATACAGTATGTAGGAAGGAAGGAAGGAAGGAAGGAAGGAAAGAACTACATTTATGTACCGTAACTAGTCGTTACAATTTCATTTAAATCTGAGTTATGGGACCGAGTAAAAAAGCATCAATAGTGACCTCTGCAATGGTTGAAAATCAGACTTCAAATGTGAAAAGGCTTGGATGGAGCAACGGAATATAACTATCATCTGCATACAAATGGATTATTAGATATGTCTTTATATTTTTAACAGCATTACCAATGATGTTTACAATGATTGTAAACAGTAGTTGGCCGAGCATCACACCTTGAGGCACCACTTTATGTAACTCAAAGAACTTAGATTTGACCAAATCTACCTTGATGGGCTGAGCTCTGTCATTGAGATAATTATGAAAGCATTAACAAGCATCAGTACCCAACCATTTGGAGGACAGCTTATTCAACACAATAACATGGTCTACAGCATCTAGAAACTACACAGAAGTCAGATACATGATACATAGAGCGGCAGTATGAAAAAGTATAAAAATACAAGAAGTCTAGAGTGCAAAAAGCTATAAAAAGACATTGCATAGTATGAGTGAATGGCTGAATATGTACACTATACATTGTTACAGAGTGTAAGGTGAAAATAATTATACAAATATTGCAAGTTGATATAAATAAATACATATTTGCATGGTTAACTATACTATACAGGTCAATGACAGAGAAAGATACTTAAATAGCTAAATGTGTGTATGATATAAGTGAGGTAATAATAGTTTACTTAATATACAGTCTGGTTAAATGAACAGGTAAGTGAATATTTGCATGGTTAAATTAACTGTACAGGTAAATGACAGGAAGAGATACTTAAATAGCTAAATGTGCGTATGATAGAGAGGTGTTGCATACTCTAAGGGGAGGTGAATAGACAGTAATTATGAGATTCTATTGAGACGTGAATGGACGGACAGTGATTGTTCAGGGCAGAATGTCAGCCACCCATGGCAGGTGATATCACAATCTAAGACTACTACTAACTAGTCCTTTCTGTAACCACTGGCTGCCGTCTCTCCCTCTCCCTGCTTGCTTAGTCACACTCCGCCCTACACCCCTCTTTTCTTTCACTAACTCCCTCCTTTCCTGCATCCCTGTTGTGCCAAGAGACAGAAGGGGAAAACCTGACCCGGTCTCTTCTCCCTCTTCCAAAGCGGAGATGCAGAGTTAAGGCGTCAGCATGCTTCAGTTCGGCTGGCGCCTAGTCGAACCAAATGGGTGTGCTTGCATACTCCCTTAAAAGACCATCGCTTGAAAAATGAGAAAAATGCGGCAATAATACTGTTTGTCCCATTTGAGATGCCGTAGCCAGTATACACTTCCTCAAAATAGTCAGAATTAATGTAAGATAAAATGTATAACAGATTTGAGTTGATGTTTTTGTCTAAGGAGATCTTAGTAGTGCAATTTGACATTAACTAAGATGTTTGGTGCAGTATTTCACAATGAAAAAATGTGCATGAAAACAAGTCATCTCTCATTGAATGACAAAGACTTTATTGAAAAGCTGGCTGAGTGAGGAATAAGTCAAGCATAGCATTATGCCTCATTCACAATAGCAAAATTACAAGAAATATTAAAGAACTGAACTCATGAATTGATATTTAGGCCAATCTAAAAGTAGGAATAGAATAAGACAGTTATAAAGAACAAAATCTAAGTTTCTGACTTGAGTGAATTGGTTTCCTCCAAAAACAGATCCAGACAGACCACTGAAAGGCCCATGAATCATGAATATGTAATGAATATTACAGAAAGGGAAGACATTTCACACACAAACTGTGAGGGACTTTTGACTAGTGAGAAGACTGAAGGCCATAAAATGTTCAACATTGTAGATTAAACCAACCATGTCAGGACAGATTAGATTCTATTATAAATAAACCTTCCATGTCAGGACAGATTAGATTCTATTATAAATAAACCTTCCATGTCTGGACAGATTAGATTCTATTATAAATAAACCTTCCATGTCTGGACAGATTAGATTCTATTATAAATAAACCTTCCATGTCTGGACAGATTAGATTGTATTATAAATAAACCTTCCATGTCTGGACAGATTAGATTCTATTATAAATAAACCTTCCATGTCTGGACAGATTAGATTCTATTATAAATAAACCTTCCATGTCTGGACAGATTAGATTCTATTATAAATAAACCTTCCATGTCTGGACAGATTAGATTCTATTATAAATAAAACTTCCATGTCTGGACAGATTAGATTCTATTATAAATAAACCTTCCATGTCTGGACAGATTAGATTGTATTATAAATAAACCTTCCATGTCTGGACAGATTAGATTCTATTATAAATAAACCTTCCATGTCTGGACAGATTAGATTCTATTATAAATAAACCTTCCATGTCTGGACAGATTAGATTCAATTATAAATAAACCTTCCATGTCTGGACAGATTAGATTCTATTATAAATAAACCTTCCATGTCTGGACAGATTAGATTCTATTATAAATAAACCTACCATGTCTGGCCTGAGAAACTGGACCGGGGTACAGCAGTGTTGAGCTACAGTACCATGGCAGGCCTCCGCGCTGTGTCGTGCCTAAGAACAGCCCTTAGCCGTGGTATATTGGCCATATACCACACCTCCTCGTGCCTTATTGCTTAATTATATTATTATTCAACCTACCATGTCTGGCCTGAGCCTGTACACCAGAGGAACGGCGTAGAGCAGGGCGTTCAGAGTGGTGATCACAGAGGAACTCCAGGACTGATGCACCTCACGGCTACGAGGGATCCTCTGGATGGTAAACTGATTGGGAGGGAAGTGATAAAATGAGAAGGCTATCTTAAATCTCTCAGGTCAATTGATAGGACAAAGTAGGCTAAAAGATACAAGTTACAGCAGTGACAGGTACCACAAGCAATGCCGACTACACAGAGAGAAATCTAGCTCAATGGCAAGTAGGCTAGTGATGGGAAGTAATGCTACACCAAATAAAAAAAGGAGTTGACGCCATCTGGTGGTGAGGATAGGACTTGCACCCTGAACTCGATTTACACTTCAGATCAGAATCTCATCTCAATGAGAATTAACGACATGGATGTCCGTCGGAATAGAACGGGACTTATAAAGATAATTGCAATTCAAAATGTTGTTATGTACGACATTCTATCACAGAGAGGAATTCATATTTCAATGAACAGTAACAATGAAATAAGAAACAGGCATCTTTTGACCATGTTTTCCTTATTTTGAAGGGCAGTTGATGACTGTCTGAAAAAGGCTACTCAAGAATTACGCTACTTAATTTGCAAGAGGCTGTAGGTCTACCTGGCCTTTTGAACTTGTGTCTTTTCTTGAGTTTTCAAAGGTGCGTATCTTGTCTTCACTCATCTTGTCTGTGTCTGCGATGATATAGTGTCTTGGGCTGTAGGACTGAGAGAGACTCTCCATCAGGCGCAGGATCTCAGTGGTATGTCCCCCTGGAGAACAAACACAATAAATGCATAGATGTAACGTAGGCTACATGGCCAATGCTCTGTGTTACAACAATCCAAACAGCTTAAACAAAGTATATACAAAGCAAAATTCTTAGATTTTACAAGTACATTTCACAATGAACAGGCCATGTTTTAAAATCTTATAGTGACCTAATTAAACCAGGATGTCCAGCTGTAATATATCCTAAAGGAATGAGAAGCATTATAACTATAAGTAGTTTGTCCCAAATCAGAGTTGACAGACCATAATCTAGGACTGGCAGGAGTATTTTTAAATGAGAAACCAAGGTTAATCTCCAGGTTTACCTATAGGTGTTTTAATATACAATTTATCATCAATCCAAATGCCCAGATATTTGGAGGTACTCTCAATTTAGACTCCACTCAAGACATCCTATAGGCTACATTACACAAGTCAGTGAGGTCCATATCATGAGATTTGGAGAACAACATACATTTTGTTTTAATGTCAACAAGTGAGTTTTGTATGGAATCTAAAGAAAGCTGCACTTCACAGATGGCGTGTTTCACAGAGAGGGCACTTGAGAACACAACAGTATCATCCGTATAAAGGTAACATTTACAATTACTCACAGACAAGACACTAGTGTTTATAAAGAAGTAAAAATGTTATGTCTTGACATAAAACACCGACCGTGCATTATAATGTCACTGCCTAAAAAAATACATTTTTGCTTTAGGCTGGTCTCCTTTGGTCACCTTCACAGTCACATCATGACGTGGTTGTTATTGGCGACCCAACTACCGTAAAGCGATTATTTGTTACTACTCAGTAGTTTAATAACTATCATATAGGCAGCAATAAATACCAATTGAGCGTAAAGTAAAGAGCATAGCCTAGTAATTGATAAAGATTAATAAAATCCGCAAAAGCAAAGGATTGTCTCTGACGCTTCACTACCTGCTGCTAGCTTAGCCGGCTAGCTAACTAGCTAACTAGCTAACTAACTAGCTAACTAACCACTACTTTTACAAAGTTGTTACCTGATCCAGCAACGACAAGCACGCAGACGGGACCTTTCTCTCCGGGTTTACATTTGGATCCAGAACGAATCACAACCAGAAGCCGCACAATAACACAAATCCCTGTAAGAAAAAGTCCTGTGAATAGTCCTAACAACAGCGCCATGGTTGCACCTACGGACACTCGTTTGGACCAATTGGAGCGGAGCGCGAAAGCGTTATTTATGTTCAGCTTCCTGGTAACTGTCATAGCAACAATAAAATGTATGTCATTGACGAAAACCAAACAGCTGAGATTGATTTTGATTAAGCTTCACCCATTAATCAAGTACGTTTGTTGGCTTTGTTTAGTTTATTCAACAAATCAAGTCAGCATCATCAATATGTCTTGCAAGGATCCAGACCATTTTGTATTTGATGGCCGTACTGTCATGACATAACCTGTCAATATAATGATCTCAATAATACAAATGTCTACTACATTGAGCCAGAACATGCAGGAAGGAGGGCTGGGTGGATTAATTTTCTCATAATCCTATTTTAATAGGCTAGGTGGATTGGTTTGGGGAGCCAATGCAACCCCAAATCTCAAGCAATGTTAGCCTTAACCATGGTCTTTCCAAACATTGTCACTGTTGATCAGGCAGGGCAGGAGGGTTGGGGGTCGCGTGTGAAGCTGTAATTCAATCGCCATATGGTAGAGTGCCTTGCCCTACTGTAACCTCCCAATCACTTTCATAAGCGAGCATCAGTTTCGCTGCATCACACACCGTTGTCAATATGCGTGTTTTGTGGGGGTGGATTTATCATTCAGTGCAATGCGGTTTAGAACTACGGTTTCATTTTGCACGGTAGAATCGGGCTTGTAGGCTCCGAGAGAAATATATTAACGTTACTAAATATGGCATTGGACAGAATTTGCCATGCCTTCGCACCATAACAAACCAGTTGAGTTCGGAACATACATCTAAATGGACGCCTGAAGAAAGGTAAGTCCGACTGTCTCTTAGGCTGTGTGCGTTTATGAAGCATGTTACAGTTTTTATGTTGTTGTTTTTTTCTCAAATGTAAAGGGAATGCCGTTCGTGCAATGCGACGTGAGCTGGCCCATGCATGTTGTTGGTTACTTTTGTTGAAAATCTCCGAATGAAAACGATAAAGGAATACGTTGACTGAATTATATTTGATTGTATCGCATTTACCACGATGCAACTGCATCGTTCCAATGTTACACGTTATGTCACAACCGATTCTGCGATTGATACATTACACACACACACATACACTTCATTAGGTACACCTTGCTGGTAGCGGGTTGGACCCCCTTTTGCCTTCAGAATTGACTTAATTATTCGTGGCATAGATTCAACAATGTGCTGGAAACATTCCTCAGAGATTTTGGTTCATATTGACATTCTAGCGTCACGCAGTTGCTGCAGATTTGTCGGCTGCACATCCATGATGTGAATCTCCCGTTCCACCACATCCATGATGTGAATCTCCCGTTCCACCACATCCATGATGTGAATCTCCCGTTCCACCACATCCATGATGTGAATCTCCCGTTCCACCACATCCATGATGTGAATCTCCCGTTCCACCACATCCATGATGTGAATCTCCCGTTCCACCACATCCATGATGTGAATCTCCCGTTCCACCACATCCATGATGTGAATCTCCCGTTCCACCACATCCATGATGTGAATCTCCCGTTCCACCACATCCCAAAGGTGCTCTATTGGATTGAGATCTGGTGACTGTGGAGGCCATTCGAGTACAGTGAACTCATTGTCATGTTCAAGAAACCAGTTTGAGATTATGTGAGCTTTGTGACATGGCGCGCCAAATTCTGACCCTACCATCTGAATGTCGCAGCAGAAGTCGTGACTCATCAGAACAGGCAACGTTTTTCCAATCTTCTATTGTCCGATTTTGGTGGGCCCGTAGTTTCCTGTTCTTAGCTGACAGGAGTGGCACCCGGTGTGGTCTTCTGCTGCTGTAGGCCATCTGCTTCAAGGTTCGACGTGTTGTGCATTCAGAGATGCTCTTCTGCATACCTTGGTTGTAACGAGTGGTTATTTGAGTTACTGTTGCCTTTCTATCAGCTTGAACCAGTCTGGCCTTCTCCTCTGACCTCTGACATCAACAAGGCATTTTCGCCCAGAGAACTACCGCTCACTGGATATTTTCTCATATTCTCTGTAAACCCTAGAGATGGTTGTGCGGGAAAATCACAGTAGATCAGCACTTTCCATGCCACGTTCAAAGTCACTTAAATCACATTTCTTCCCCATTCTGATGCTTGGTTTGAACTTCAGCAGATCGTCTTGACCATGGCTACATGCCTAAATGCATTGAGTTGCTGCCACGTGATTGGCTGATTAGATATTTGCGTTAACGAGCAATTGAAACCAATTGTACCTAATGAAGTGACCGGTGAGTGTATATATATTTATTAATTAAATGTTTTATTTTATTTAACCTTTATTTAACTAGGCAAGTCAGTTAAGAACAAATTCTTATTTACAATAACGGCCTACACCGGCCAAACCTGGACGACGCTGTGCCAGTTGTGCGCCACCCTATGGGACTCCCAATCACGGCCGGATGTGATACAGCCTGGATTCGAACCAGGGACTGCAGTGACGCCTCTTGCACTGAGATGCAGTGCCCAACACTAAGATGGCGTAACAGTGCGGACGTGTTTTTTTGATAGTCTGTTTTTTTTCTGTTTTTACGTATATACTAGATTTTTCTATTGGGTTATTGACTGTACGTTTGTTTATCCCATGTGTAACTCTGTGTTGTTTTTTGTCGCACTGCTTTGCTTTGTCTTGGCCAGGTCACAGTTCTCAACTGGCCTACCTGGTTAAATAAAGGTGAAATAAATAAAATACAAATATTTATCCAGTGTTTATTGTTTCATTGGTTCATTTCATCTTGTATTTTTTTGTTTTAATTTAACCTTCAGTTAAGAACAAATTCTTATTTACAATGACGGCCTACACCGGTCACACTCAGACGACGCTGGGCCAATTGTGCGCCGCCCTATGGGACTCCCAATCACCGCCGATTGTGATACAATTTGGAATCGAACCAGGTTGTCTGTAGTGACACCTATAGGTGCTATATATAGCACTGAGATGCAGTGTCTTAGACCGCTGCGCCACTTGGGAGCCCAAAAGGCTACATATTTGCAGCTAAAAGCAGAATTGCAGTATAGGGCTACAGATGAAGAGAAAACATTTAAGTAGACATAAGAATTAGGTGATGAACAAAACAAAGGCATTGATGTTGATAGTGAGGAAGCCAGCTCGGAGAGTTCATTCACAACGGAGTGTGCCCGACTGGTGATTCTAACAAGCCACTGGAGATAGGCTAGATTATTTGACGATGGTGTTGCCAGATGATGTAGTTGGCCATGATGTTGTCCTCAGCCTCTCTGTTGCCTTCTATAATGCCCGGTCGGGTGATGCATGCATGGAAACAAAGCCCCAACCCAGATTATTGACTAGATACTCTAGTGGCCGCTAACAATGAAAATACATTTCTTTAAAAATGGAAGGCAGTTGTGAGGAGGCAAGGACAGGTGGGACCAGTGGCGTAGTTTAGCTACAGGGGCTGACCCCTATGTCATCTAAATACCGCCCCACCATGCACAAGTAGTAGTTGTTGACGCAAATCCATAAAGTCCACGATTTACAGAGCAGATCTTTCTTTAACCTAGTCTATATGATAAACTATCCCACTGATGGTTTCACCAACAACATTTTTTTGCCATAACATAAGTCAGCATGATATCTGAGTGTATTGATGACAAATTAATTTTCTAAATATATCATATTATTCAATAGTTTCAATACCTTGTTAAGATAATGAAATGCATTCTGGGATTCATTGTGCAAATACTCTCCAAAGCGTTGTTGTTTCTGTCATCGTTTTAAGCAACAGTTGAGCTAGCTATTTTTTTTTAAAGAAAGTCGAGAATAGAAAATTACGGATGTAAAAATCAGCAATGTATCAACACAGAAGTGGAGCCCAAAAGAGGAAGGCCAAAAATGATAAAGCAAAGGATGTATCAAAATGAGTTAAATTAGATTCCTCTATGTTCAAGTGCAGCCATTGCTAGCACAAGCAATATAGCGGGACCAGAAGATGTAGGTTTATCATCGCCAGCAGCAGCTTTTAGCGGGTCAAGTGAGCCAAGGCCAAGCGCTTCCATCATGCCAGAAGAAGCAACTTTGACAGATGAGGATACAGGTTGTCAGGTATCGGCGGATACGACCCTGAGAAAAAGCCAGGCCGGACAAGCTATCCCCGGGCCGGGTGGGGAGGAAGAGGAGCAGGGCGAGGCTAGAATCGTGGCGGCTGAGAAAACAGGTGGAAGTGGGACAGACGGCCTTTCTACCTATCCAACTGACCGTGAATTATGCCACACATGTGGATGCAAAAGTTAAACGTTGTCTCCAAAATGCTACAGGCCAAAGACGAAGACCTGCACAGGGCAGTCAGCCTACTCAAGGACATGGTAGAGGTCCGGTCCGGATTCCGACAGGATTTTGAGAAGGCCAAAGTCACTGCAAATACCTTTGCCGAGAAAATGGGGAGATCAGGATGCATTTGAAGACACTCGGAGAAGGAAGGCGAGGCGTAATTTTGATGAGCTATGCGAGGACTAGCGACTGTCTGATGGGGAGAGGAGTTTTAGAGGAAACGTCTTTAATGCAAACCTTGACATCGTTATCCACCAGCTGTCAAACAGATTTAAAAGTCTGCGGGCAACATCGAGTCTGTTTGACTCCATCCATCCCACTACCCTGGACAACGCAGATGATGACGCGCTACGAGACCGCCAGGCGGCTGGCTGAACATTACAGCAAATATATATCAGCAAGCTTCCCTGGCCAATTGCTCTCTACCAGGGCCTGTTTTAAGGAGGAAATAGCAAAGCACACTACAGTGACAGACCTGGCCAAGATGCTCATTGTGGATTACAATTCAGTCACTGCTACATTTGGGGAAGTAGTTACAGCGATGCTCCTTTTTATGACTCTGCCTGTAACGGTAGCCAGTGCGGAGCGTTCCTTTTACAAACTGAAAATAATAAAATCATACCCGATGAGCAGCATGGGACAGGAGAGACTGAGTGGGTTGGAAACACAAGGGCCAGGACCAGGACCATGGATTTGAATGCCATAGTCAACGACTTCGCAGAGCGCAAGGCCCGTCGAATGCCAATCAAATGAGTGAGTAAGCTTATATTTTTACAGGGCAGGCTACCCAGACAGCCTATATAAATCAAGCTTTATTGAGATTAATTCTACGCCTATGATCGATCTGTCTTTGGAAACCATATTCTGGTTCACGGCCTATAAGATTAATAGTAAATACTGTTCAAAGGCACGCTGCCATTGATCTATATATTTATGTTTTATAATATTGGCTATTGCCTATTATTTGCAGATAAAATAGGGTGTTTTTGACCGCTTTGTGCTTTCCGTGGTGCTGATCGACTTTAGTGGTTGATTTCTGACCGCCGTCCATGGTGCTGAATGTATTGGCTATATTGCGGCTCCTCTGGTAACAGCTTCAAATGTGCCCTTAGATTAGGTTCTGCTCTGCTGTTACAATGCTTAGTAATATTAACACACATCCTTACCAAAAATAACGTTTTAATTTTAAGGGAAATATGGGTGGTGAGAGGGGCCGTAGTGACGATACTGGGTGGGACTATTCTAGCCAATGAGAGGGCAGAGACGCGTGTGAACAATAGGTACAACGGTTTCCATTAGTTACCTCAGCTACAAAGTCAAAATTGGAAACAACAATTTGGTTTTTGGTTTTAATTTAAAGTTAGGGTTAGCAACCTGCTCTCAGAGCATTTTGTTTCATTCTCTGAATGTAAATCGGAGACACTCAATTTAGTATGATATGTTACATTTCTTATGGTATTTATACATTTGTGGATGTCCATCATCCATTTCCTATGATATGTTATGAAGTACAATTTGTTTGATATGTTACGATTTTCAAAAATGTACAATATGTTATGAATTTGCAAAACATACAATATGTTACGAATTTGCAAAACGGATGATATGTTACGAATTCCAATTTGTTGTGGCTAACGTTAGCTAGGTAGCTAGGTGGCTAATGCTAACGTTAGTTAGCTGGTTAATGTTAACTATGCTAGGGGTTAAGGTTAGGGTTAAGGCTAGGAGTTAGGTTAAAGGGTTAAGGTTAGGGGAAGGGCCTAACCCGGCCTACACCGGCCTAACCCGGCCAAACCCGGCCAAACCCGGACGACGCTGGGCCAGTTGTGCCGCCCGATGGGACTCCCAATCTAGTAAATAGCCTCATCATTGTTATTTTATTGTGTTTTATTGTGTTTTTTACTTTGGTAAATATTTTCTTAACTCTTTCTTGAACTGCATTGTTGGTTAAGGGCTTGTAAGTAAGCATTTCACTGTAAGGTCTACACCTGTTGTATTCG
>CM042417.1:3134526-3157026 GCA_023634145.1 Thymallus thymallus | reverse complement strand
GGTCATTACCCAGGTCATTACCCAGGTCATTACCCAGGTCATTACCCAGGTCATTACCCAGGTCATTACTCAGGTCATTACCCAGGTCATTACTCAGGTCATTACCCAGGTCATTACCCAGGTCATTACTCAGGTCATTACCCAGGTCATTACTCAGGTCATTACCCAGGTCATTACCCAGGTCATTACTCAGGTCATTACCCAGGTCATTACTCAGGTCATTACTCAGGTCACTGCAGAGGTCATTACTCAGGTCACTGCCCAGGTCATTACCCAGGTCATTACTCAGGTCATTACCCAGGTCATTACCCAAGTCATTACTCAGGTCACTGCCCAGGTCATTACTCAGGTCACTTCCCAGGTCATTACCCAGGTCATTACCCAGGTCATTACTCAGGTCACTGCCCAGGTCATTACTCAGGTCATTACTCAGGTCATTACCCAGGTCATTAACCAGGTCATTACCCAGGTCATTACCCAGGTCATTACTCAGGTCATTACTCAATGTGACTCCTTATCTCACCAGATGCTCTTATCAAAATATCTGCCATAAACACTCTTATCACAGCATGTAGTCCTCTGTGTTCCATGAATTATAACCATCATGATGTCATGATCACCCCACACATGCCGGTGGTCGTGCAACCAATCAGTTAATTCACCCTGCGCCATTCTATGCAATGCACAGGAACTCTGCATCAGTGTTTTATCACGTTTGACATGGTGTGTGTGTTTTAGGACGGTTTCCACACTTCATGCCCTGGTGGTGGGGCTCTTTTGACAAGGTGTGTGTGTTTTAGGACGGTTTCCACACTTCATGCCCTGGTGGTGGGGCTCTTCTGACAAGGTGTGTGTGTTTTAGGACGGTTTCCACACTTCATGCCCTGGTGGTGGGGCTCTTCTGCCTGTACATCCTGCTGTTTGACGACGGCGTCAATGAAGACCCTGTCTGGTGAGAACTCTATCGCTCTGTTGTAGTTTGTGATGGTAGTGTTGTGTACATACTGTTACTGTATGTTATATAGAACCGTGTTGTAATGTGTTGAATGTTTTCCTTGTCTGCCAACAGGGGAGATCCCACACTTGTGAAGATAAATGTTGGCATGACAACAGGCTACCTCATATCTGGTGAGAACTCACTGACACACGTTAGTGGCACGCACCCTACAGGCCATCTTGGCCATCTGTAGCCACACTTTAGCAGCATTGGTCATCAGGATCGGCAACATCATCCATTTTAGTTTTGTTTCATCCCTTTGGCTGCACCAGAACAATGTTGTTGTTACGTTGCATTTATAAACACAGATTTTTGTTCACTTCCTGCAATATGTTCTCAGTTAACCGCTGTGTTGATCTTTTCCTTTGTGTTCCAGATCTGCTGTTAATATTTTACTATTGGAAGGCCATAGGTGACAAGTTTTTTGTAGTACACCACCTGGCAGCGCTGTATGCTTACTACTATGTACTGGTGAGTTCCCTATTGTCCAATAGCAGAACATGCAGGCTTGATGGGAAAGATACAGCTAAAGGTGAACAGCTGTGTGATGGGATGGGGATGGTGATGGGTATGGTGATGGGGATGGGGATGGTGATGGTGATGTGATGGTGATGGTGATGGGGATGGTGATGGGGATGGTGATGGTGATGGGGATGGGGATGGTGATGGGGATGGTGATGGTGATGGTGATGGTGATGGGGATGGTGATGGTTATGGGGATGGTGATGGGGATGGGGATGGGGATGGTGATGGTGATGGGGATGGGGATGGTGATGGGGATGGTGATGGTGATGGTGATGGGGATGGTGATGGTTATGGGGATGGTGATGGGGATGGGGATGGGGATGGGGATGGTGATGGTGATGGGGATGGTGATGGGGATGGTGATGGGGATGGTGATGGGGTTGGTGATGGGGATGGTGATGGTGATGGGGATGGTGATGGGGATGGGGATGGGGATGGTGATGGTAATGGGGATGGGGATGGTGATGGGTATGGGGATGGTGATGGTAATGGTGATGGTGATGGGGATGGTGATGGTGATGGTGATGGGGTTGGTGATGGTGATGGTGATGGGGATGGTGATGGTGATGGTGATGGGGCTGGTGATGGGGATGGTGATGGGGATGGGGATGGGGATGGGGATGGTGATGGTGATGGGGATGGTGATGGGGATGGTGATTGTAACCACTGGCTATAATGCTGAAACAGGTTGTAAGCTGGTTATAACTACTATAATCACTGGTTATAATGCTGAAACAGGTTGTAAACCCAGTCATCGAGGACACTGCTGTTCACCCTTGGTCTGTAGTCTTCCAGGTCACCTGGTTCTATAGCTCATAATTATAGCTATGATGTGTTGCTCAGTGATGGTAGTGGGCAACACCCTTCCCTTCCTCAACACCTTCCCATTAAAAGTCCTGGTTTTCTTTCACTGACCCTTCAGCCTTGTATGGAGCTGGGCTGAGCTGAGCTGGGCTGAGTTGGGCTTGGCTGAGCTGAGTTGGGCTGAGCTGGGCTGGGCTGAGCTGAGCTGGGCTGGGCTGGGCTGGGCTTGGCTGGGCTGAGCTGGGCTTGGCTGAGCTGAGCTGGGCTGGGCTGAGCTGTGCTGAGCTGTGCTGGGCATGCCTCCATTTCTCCTGGCTTACCCAGTGTTTGTGGAGGGGTCTCCAACAGTACTGTATGTGCATGCCATAACAACTTACTTACTCCCTGCTACTGTTCTGTCTCCTTCCTCTAACACGCTCTACCTCTGCCCCAACCTTTCCAGAGCTTTTTCCCTTCTCTGTTATGGCTGATGAAATGTTAATGATAACACTTTGCCATTTATGATGCTTAAATGTGTCTCATCTATGAATGTGTGCTCACTATAATACCACACACTAGCTCTGTGAGGGCCTGCCTACTTAACTTCAAGCCTCAAGTGTCTCTGTTTTAAGAAAGGCTAAGATAAGGCCTTGGTTTAGGGCCGACCCAAATCCTTAAACCTTTTTACAATAATTATCCCATAGCATTGTGTGCGTTTTGTATTCTTACCCAACTGAATTAAATGAAGACACTTGAAGGACGATAATGTCCAGTATATGCATTGTAGAAACGATCCTATGTAAATGTGTTGTTTTACCATCATGTTAAAGCAGCAGAGCAAAATGGATGCCGTTGTTGAAAACAACAACAGGCACACTCCTTCTACTACTTAAGATAATGTGGTTAAATTGACCATGTGGTTAAATTGACCATGTGGTTAAATTGTCTTGCTTTTACAACTGATTGGAGATCAGAAGAACAGATGACTCAGTGGTTTAGGTCATACTGTCACTGGATATTCATGACTGCTTAGTATGGTCAACATAATGCCCTCGTTAGCTAACATCTGACTTAATTCATAACTTACTAATTGATTGACTTACTTTTTTGTGTGATTTTGTATCAAAGCTGGTATATGTGAGTATGTTGTTAATTCTGTGACTAGGTATATTATTAGTTAAACCAGCTGTTAAATGCAGATTGTGTTATGTTGTTATTATGTCATATTAGATCATTGGAAAAACAATAAGGCTATATTCAGAACTTGTGGTCAGATAACTAGCTAAATAAGCTAATTAATTCATAGGCTAATTGATTGCTGTTTGAGTTCTAAAACTCATGTTAACTATCAACGTTGCTGTTGCTTCTTTTTTTGCTTCTAACTATAGTTGCACCTTTTTCCCTGATCTATAGTCGGGCTATCTTTATCCTTTGCTAATATGATTTCTGAAAATAATTTAGTCCCACAATTACCAGCAAAACATTCAAGCAAAAACTACCAAATTCAAATGAGGTTGTGTAAGATGTAAAACCGTCAGACCAGGGTTGACTCATCTCATCTGTCCAGTAACAGTATGGACTTACCAGTATCTACAGCTGAGAAGGTTCATATACTCTCTGGTATCGACTTGAAGCAGATGCATTCTGTCCTGTATGTCCATATCTAGAGAGTGAGCCATTTATTAACTTTTGTTAAAAGGTATGGTTTGTCCTTTTGATAATCTTTAGAGAGAGAGAGAGAGAGAGAGAGAGAGAGAGAGAGAGAGAGAGAGAGAGAGAGAGAGAGAGAGAGAGAGAGAGAGAGAGAGAGAGAGAGAGAGAGAGAGAGAGAGAGAGAGAGAGAGAGAGAGAGAGAGAGAGAGAGAGAGAGAGAGAGAGAGAGAGAGAGAGAGAGAGAGAGAGAGAGAGAGAGAGAGAGAGAGAGAGAGAGAGAGAGAGAGAGAGAGAGAGAGAGAGAGAGAGAGAGAGAGAGAGAGAGAGAGAGAGAGAGAGAGAGAGAGAGAGAGAGAGAGAGAGAGACTAACTGCTGCTCAAGTGAGGCTATTAATAGTCTATAGGTGTGATACCTTGCTATATACACTAAGCATGGCTCTTATATGCATGGCTAATCATTGATCATTTGGATAATGGCTGAATGTCTACTCGTCAAACCCTGGCTGGACACTATGTGAAGGGATTGGAATTGAGCTATTTCACCAGCGACACCCTTTTCAATGAGTGACAACTTTTTCAACTTCACTGGTCTTTCGGTACTGAAGCCTCATAGCTGTAGTCATATCAATTCATATATATGGGTTCATTAGGCTCTACTGGAGATGAAATACAGCAGACTACATGGAGCCTATAAATCCTTCAGAAGTTAGCTGAGTCTCCTGAGGGATGAGACTTTTCTGTTTCATCGGAAAAATAGAAGCAGAGCCGACCTATATTCAGAAAGGGATTTCAATTATTTAATTTTAGATCTGAAAATGTCTCCTTAATCTCAGTTTTGGTTCAGCACGATGATGTCTGATAGATCAAAAGGTCTCTTCACCAAGATATCTGTAGCAGAGTTATAACCCTTACGCACAGTATATAATACCTAGTCTGTTTGAGATTACTATTTCTCTGCTTGTTATTGCTGTTGGAAAATACATTAATCTTTGTATCTTAATATTGAGTGATCATGAAATGTATGTTTATGAGCTGCAAAGTTCAGTATTGTAAAAGTGAGATCTTAACTCGTTTCCCCCAAAAATTATATCAATTATCACATGCCTTGTGTTCGTTTGTTATTGAGGATGGATCTTTCTGGACACAAACGGTGTGAAGGCCTCACTTTAACCATACTGATGTGATGATGTTTGATCAAACAAAAGCATTCTGAGTCCCTTTCCTTCCTGCTTCATTTTCTCTCTGTTCCTCCAGGGACAAGGAATGTTGCCTTATTTTGCTAACTTCCGTCTGCTTGCAGAGTTCTCCACGCCTTGTGTAAACCAGCGGTATGTATAATATGTACTGTATATAAACACATGTAATATGTCTATGGTAGGTACCACCCACACTGAGGCCTGAGCTTAGACAGGGCAGTGACCCTCATACTACCAACATGTTTTACATACATTTTGACCCCAATAAATTATAATCCTAATAAACTTAATTCTTATCAAAACATCATTAAACAAGTAAAACAGTAACCAAAACAGACTGTTAATTAGCATATTCTGTAAAATAAAGTGTAGCATTTTTCTAAAGTACAATCCAGATAAGTACCAAAAAAGTGTTATTAACAAAAAGTGATTCATCCATTGATCTTGAGAGACAATGTCCAACAATATGGCTTAGTTTTCTTTATTGACTTGTCCCAAAGCCAGTATTATCATTGCTGCTAGTGAAATAATGCGAACGGTAGGGCCTATGGCAGGATGCCTCAAAAAGCATGCCTAAATCCTCATTTCAAACCAAATGTTATAGCAACCCAAATATCGTAACAAGTTGCACATACAAGTTTGGAATATTACTCATTCAAGGGTTTTTCTTTATCTGCACTATTTTTTACATTGTAGAATAAAAGTGAAGACATCAAAACTATGACATAACACATATGGAATCATGTAGTAGCCAAAAAATCAAGTACTTATACCATTGGCAGACTGTATTCCATTGGCAGATTTTTATATGCACAAAAATAAGGTGATTTGGGTTTTGTACACAGTCATACTATATGTGGTATAGAAAAGTACAATCTTAGGAGAGTACTTGGGGAGCTGCTATATCTCTGTATATTATCTGTCTTATCTGGTCAAATCACTGATACAGGTCCCCTTCCACCGATGGTGGTGTGGATAACTTGTTATTATGTCTCCAGAGATGGATTCAAATATAGGTTCACATCTATCAAATTATTATAGGCAGAATTAGGTGTTTTTGGCTGAGGTCAAAAATACCCCAAAAGTCCATATTGATACACAGAAACACTAAACAATTATTTGTATTTATTTATTAAGAACGAGTTGATTGACGAAGTCATGCACAATTGGAAGAATTGAATAAACCACCTTTGGGCTATGATAAAAAAAATATGCCTCTGCTGTAAAAATGAGGCATGTATGAGGGTTGACTTGTTTAAAGCCAAGTCCCATACACCCATATTTACAATTTTAATGTATTGATTTTACTGGACATTTTTATCTTCACATCACTGTACTGACTGTGTCTTTCTTTACATTGTTGTACTGACTGTCTTTCTTTACATCACTGTACTAACTGTCTTTCTTTACATCACTGTACTGTCTTTCTTTATATCACTGTACTGACTGTCTTTCTTTACATCACTGTACTGACTGTCTTTCTTTACATCACTGTACTGACTGTATTTCTTTACATCACTGTACTGACTGTCTTTCTTTACATCACTGTACTGACTGTCTTTCTTTACATCACTGTACTGACTGTGTCTTTCTTTACATTGTTGTACTGACTGTCTTTCTTTACATCACTATACTGACTGTCTTTCTTTACATCACTGTACTAACTGTCTTTCTTTCTTTACATCACTGCACTGACTGTGTCTTTCTTTACATCACTGTACTGACTGTGTCTTTCTTTACATCACTCTACTGACTGTGTCTTTCTTTACATCACTGTACTGACTGTCTTTCTTTACATCACTGTACTGACTGTCTTTCTTTACATAACTGTACTGACTGTGTCTTTCTTTACATCACTGTACTGACTGTGTCTTTCTTTACACCACTGTACTGACTGTGTCTTTCTTTACATAACTGTACTAACTGTCTTTCTTTACACCACTGTACTGACTGTGTCTTTCTTTACATCACTGTACTGATTGTCTTTCTTCCAGCTGGTTCTTTGAAGTGTTAGGGTACCCCAAGTCCTCCTGGCCCAACATCGCTAATGGGATGGCTATGGCCCTGGTGTTCTTCCTGGTTCGCATCGCCGTCATGCCCCTCTACTACAGCCGCATGTGGTCCGTGTACGGCACCGAAGCCTTCTACCGCGTCCCGCTGGAAGGCCGCGCTGCCTGGATCATCTCCAGCGTCTCGCTGGATGTCATGAACGTCATGTGGATGCACAAGATCGCCCGCGGTTGCTACAAGGTTATGTGCTCTGCCCGACGACACAAAGTGGAGACACAAGAGAACGGAAAGACTGAATAAGAAGCCAGAGGATGGTGTATGTAATGGGTAGGGGGAACCCACTGTCCCCTTTTTAGTGCACAATTGGATTAGTACATGACTGTGACTGTTTCAGGGTCAACTAACTCACACCAAAAGCCAAGTTTCGCACTGACTGAATTTTATGGTAGTGGACGCAGGACATTTCTGCTTCCTTTGAGACTGGAGCATTGTGTGGACAAAGAAACCATAACTGGGACCATGGTTGGTGAAACTGTTAGCAACACTTTCTGTGCATGGCCAATAATTTTTCGGTGTATTTTATCGCAAAACAGCATGTCTGGGATGATGCATCTGTTTTTCCCGAACACTTCACCAAGTCAAACGTTTACTACTTGTTCCAGACCATAGACTCAATGTGTCATGTGCTCCCCAAAGTAACTTCAAGCCCCTCACTTCATTTAGCTATTTTTAATATTCTGGTTGTCTGAATCCCAGAGGTCATATATTTACATTTTGAACACAGAGGAATTCATTATTGTTCAAATGAGTGAGTACAAATAAAATTACAGTTTTTGAAAAACTGTGATTTGGGACCGAACCAACCCAAATAACCCAACCACCCCAAATAACCCAACCACCCCAAATATCCCAACCACCCCAAATATCCCAACCAACCCAAATATCCCAACCAACCCAAATATCCCAACCACCCCAAATAACCCAACCACCCCAAATAACCCAACCACCCCAAATAACCCAACCACCGGAAATATCCCAACCAACCCAAATAACCCAACCACCCCAAATATCCTAACCACCCCAAATATCCCAACCACCCCAAATATCCCAATCAACCCAAATAACCCAACCAACCCAAATAACCCAACTAACCCAAATAACCCAACCACCCCAAATATCCCAACCACCCCAAATAACCCAACCAACCCAAATAACCCAACCAACCCAAATAACCTAACCACCCCAAATATCCCAACCACCCCAAATAACCCAACCACCCCAAATAACCCAACCAACCCAAATAACCCAACCAACCCAAATAACCCAACCACCCCTACACCAGGGTGTAGAGGTAGGGCAGGGTGTAGAGGTAGGTCATCTTCTTCTTTAAACCCAAACTGACTGTCTGTCAGAAGACTGGATGGACATCTAGTGCAATCAAACCTATATCCAAGAGGAGTGAGTCCATCTGAAAGAAACCTCTCAGGGAGTCACTCTGATACAGAGACATAAACCTGGCTCAAAGAAGACAGATAGACCCCTGGCTCAAAGAAGACAGACAGACCACTGGCTCAAAGAAGACAGACATACCACTGGCTCAAAGAAGACAGACAGACCCTGGTTCAAAGAAGACAGACAGACCCTGGTTCAAAGAAGACAGACAGACCCTGGTTCAAATGCAGTGAGGCCTCCTATGTGGAAAAGCTAAAGTTAAAGAAGAAATGCATGAATCGATTCCTTACATTCGTCCAGCCGGGTTTGATTTAGGAGGGTTTTGATTTAGGAGGGTTTTGATTTAGGAGGGTTTTGATTTAGGAGGGGTTTTGGTTCTCAATATTCATGTTGATATTTTTGTTTTATTCAAAATGGGACTGACGTGGGTGCGCTTTGCTGATTATACCATAGGATATGGCACGCTGCTTGCTTGTCTGACAAAAAGGATTTTGAAAGGGAACCTTGAGAATGTGTTAGTTGAAGCGATAGGGAAATGAATGGTGAGAGGTGTCAGCTGGATTCTGACATTCCTCTCAGATTTTATTTGGTCAGATGTTATAAGAAATGTGAACTTTTTGTCCTTCAAATGTCAATACTTTATGAGAGTTTAAATACCATAATAACATGTTGTTTTTCTCTTTCTACTTTATACACGTACTGTCAATACCAACATATATGTACAGTCAACTGGTGCATGCTGGAATTAATTTTATGTACTGGGTATCAGATCAATATACAACTTGAGGTTACGCCATGTTTGGACGAGGGGCCATTGAGACAATGTTGTTGGACGAGTATGTCCCCTGTGAGCTTGACCAATGGCTAGTAACACTCACCTTGTTCTAAGATCTTGGTGTAAGGAACTTCTTCTGAACTGCATTCAATGTCATTTATTATTACCAGTTATGTACTGGAGCAACACTTCAGTGTTTGAGTATACCAAACACCATGAACACCTTCCTAATATATAGTTGCACCCCCCTTTTGCCCTCAGAACAGCCTCAATTCCTTCGGGGCGTGGACTCAACAAGGTGTCGAAAACATTCCACAAGGATGCTGGCCCATGTTGATGCCAGTGCTTCCCACAGTTGTGCCAAGTTGGCTGGATGGTGGACCATTCTTGATACACATGGGAAACGGTTGACCGTGAAAAACCCAGGAGCGTTGCAGTTTTTGACTCAATCCGGTGTGCCTGGCACCTACTACCAGACCCCGTTCAAAGGCACTTAAATATTTTGTTTGCCCATTCAACCTCTGAATGGCACACATACACAATGCTTAACAATCCTTCTTTAACCTGTCTCCTCCCCTTTCATCTACACTGATTCAAGTGGATTTA
Organism: Thymallus thymallus; assembly: GCA_023634145.1. Lineage (NCBI taxonomy): Eukaryota > Metazoa > Chordata > Actinopteri > Salmoniformes > Salmonidae > Thymallus > Thymallus thymallus. The sequence continues at coordinate 3,147,029 of CM042417.1, read as the reverse complement.
ACAAGTGACCGTAAGGGATCATAGCTTTCACCTGGTCATGGAAAGAGTTCCTAATGTTTTGTACACAGTGCATTTTTTATTTAAGGAGATGTATAATTTATATGGCAAAATAGGTCTTCATGGTGTATCTTTAGTGGATTCATGAGGAAAGGTTTTCATGATACAAGTAACATACATTTATAATCAATGTATAATATGCCTGCCTTTTCTCTGAACAGTTTAGTTTAATGTGCACATACACATTAAAAACTATTACTTCAGAAAAGAAGGTGTGGCATTACTACGTTTGTATTTTACTGAATGAATGGCTTTTAAACACAAAGTAGATATGACAAATGTTTGTGTGAGGATAATTAAGAAATACTAGCATTGTCCTCATCCAAATGAAAAGTTTACTTTTCAAAAACATTTGATTTAATGAAATTTGTACTTGCATTTTGACTGTACTTTATTTTCTATGGTAGACACGAAGAAGCATATTTTGAATGGTCTGTGAAATAAAAGAGGGAACTCAAGTCGTCATATTCGGCCTTGCCATGTTCTGCAGTCTTATTTTGGGATACAACAGATTTTAATTGCACGGTAATCTGTTGTTACAATTTTAAATTTGTGTTAGTTTCCATTTCATAAGCCCGCCTCAATGTGATAAACAAACCATGTTCACTCTGAAAAGGATGGCATAATAACAATGTTTGTGGAGGGGATTATATGAAGGTACAGTAATAAACCATTTCTAAGTTAATAGTATGCCAGTATAGAGCAGTGTTAATTGAAGCTCTATACATTTCAGTTGAACTAAACTGTAGAAACCCTGACCGGTTTCTATTATAATCTCCTTATCAACTTTCCTCAATGTTCACTGATCTGACAGGATGGGTGGAAATGTGCTTATGGAGGGAAGGATTATGGGAAGGAAGCAATGGTAGAGTTGGTACATAGTCAATATACGAACATCAGCCCTCAGTAATGTGGCCATACAGTCAGTCTATGGTTGTGGCCATACAGTCAGTCTATGGTTGTGGCCATACAGTCAGTCTATGGTTGTGGCCATACAGTCAGTCTATGGTTGTGGCCATACAGTCAGTCTATGGTTGTGGCCATACAGTCAGTCTATGGTTGTGGCCATACGGTCAGTCTATGGTTGTGGCCATACAGTCAGTCTATGGTTGTGGCCATACAGTCAGTCTATGGTTGTGGCCATACAGTCAGTCTATGGTTGTGGCCATACAGTCAGTCTATGGTTGTGACCATACGGTCAGTCTATGGTTGTGGCCATACAGTCAGTCTATGGTTGTGGCCATACAGTCAGTCTATGGTTGTGGCCATACGGTCAGTCTATGGTTGTGGCCATACGGTCAGTCTATGGTTGTAGCCATACGGTCCGTCTATGGTTGTGGCCATACAGTCAGTCTATGGTTGTGGCCATACGGTCAGTCTATGGTTGTGGCCATACGGTCCGTCTATGGTTGTGGCCATACGGTCAGTCTATGGTTGTGGCCATACGGTCCGTCTATGGTTGTGGCCATACTGTCAGTCTATGGTTGTGACCATACAGTCAGTCTATGGTTGTGACAGTATGGTGGTGCATGATCATGGTCCTCTCCTCACAGACCCTCTCTAACTGCATGTGGTATTGCATGCAGATAACACTTATAAACTTAAAGCAATTTTATTGCAAGCTGTATTTTTGTTTATTTAAAACAAATCCTGGATATGTAGGCCTACTTGTTCATTATGGAATCCAGTGATGGTGATGATGATGATGATGATGGGGATTGTGAAATATCCAATTAGGAAAATTATACTTGAATATTATAATAATCAGCACAGTTGCAATATGGGCAGTACAAATAAACATTATTATGCTCTATTTCTTCAAGTAAACCTTTTTAAATAAAGGATCAATAACAAAAACAAATAGAAATAATAAAAACAGAAGTACACTGGTCATGTTACAACATAGGCTTTCAAAATAGGAGTCCTCTACATTCTTCAAGTGTTTAGTGAATGAATGAGAGGGGATACACAGGCTAAGATGGTTCAGTGAAGTGAGCCCTGAATTCAATGAACGTATTCGTGTCGTTCATAAAACAAACATCGGGTGCTGGGGCCATTGTTGACTTTCTGTTGTTGGTCTTTTACAACACAAGCCAAATCTGTCAAGGTGTGTGTTCAAACTGTAACGAGGAGGATATAATTTTATTTAACTAGGCGAGTCAGTTAATGTCACGTTGTATAATGATAGGAGACAGACGCAGGAACACGTAATAGTTTACATCAGGAAAACCACGGGGACGAAGCCCAAAACAAACACGTATAAATATAACATAGGCATGTACTCAAAGAAAATAGTGAGGTGTAAACCTCTAAATAATACATGGGACGAGACCCGTAATAACAAGTGCACAATAACACGTAGCACGAAAGCCGATACAACAGAGCACAGGTACTCACAAGACCAACGGACATGGCACAATAATCGACAAGGACAATGGGGAACAGAGGTCACATACTGTATACAGTATATACACATACTAATCAGGGGGAATGGGAACCAGGTGTGTGTAATGAGACAAGACAGTCCAGGGTTGGTGGTAGTGATCCAGTTCAGTGACGCCTAGAAGGTCGGTGACGTAGACCACCGGAGCTGGTAAACGGAATGAGCAGCAGTACCGAGGGGATCCATGACAGTTAAGAACAAATTATTATTTACGATGACGGCCTACCCCGGCCAAACCCGATACGGGGTCCAATGTTCACCCAAAGATAAAAAAATATACTATAAAACATTCAGCAGCACCCCTGACCTGTTTGAAGAAAGGGAAAGTTTAGCCTACATGTTGGCCAGAAAATGTGCACTTTTTAAATGTCTAATTGAATTTGCACTTGTTTGTCTTAATTGTACACACCTGGTGCCATTTGTCTGGGTAAAGCAATATGCAGAATATTAAGTGTCAATATTAAGTGTCAATAAATGTTCAGAATCAAAACGTTTGCTTACTGTCTGTTACTTTATGAAGGGGTTGGGGGACATCAAATATAACACCTGAACATACAGGTAACTGATAAAATAAAGGAGACGGACATAAAGTGTCTTAACAAGGTGTTGGGCCGCCACGAGCCAGAACAGCTTCAATGGACCTAGATTCTAGAAGAGACTGGAACTGTTGGAGGGATGCGACACCATTCTTCCACAATAAATTCCATCATTTGGTGTTTTGTTGATGGTGGTGGAAAACACTGTCTCAGGCACAGCTCCAGAATCTCCCATTGGTGTTCAATTGGGTTGAGATCTGGTGACCATCAAATCATTCAGTGACCTCTCATTCCCTGTGGATGAGGGCATTGTCATCCTATGGGGGCACAGCTATGGTAGCCAAAATTATATTTTATTTTGGCAGTTACCAGTACAAGGCTGTAGCTCTTCAGAGAACTACGCCAAGAAGATCATCAAGGACTGTTGTGTCTTGATATTCTTTTTTGAGAGCAGAGGCTTCTTCCTTCCTGACCTCCCATGTAGGCCAAGTTTGTGCAGTCTCTTTCTGACAGTGTACCCATGCAATTCGACATTGATTGTGGCAAGAGAGGCCTTTAGATCCCTTGATGTTACCCTGGGGTTCTTAGAGACCCTCTATGAGCATCTTTCGGGCAGCTCTTGGGCTGACTTTGGTGGGTTGACCTGTCCTAGGTAGTTTGGCAGTGGAATGATGTACTTCAAATAGCTTGGAAATGGATTTGTAACTCCTCCCAGACTCATGGGCATCAATAATCTTTCTTCTCAGGGCCTCGGTAGGTCTTTTGATCTTTGAATGATGTGTTACCACACACCCATATGGTTAAGACCAAACCAGACCAAGTTTCTTATCTTTATGGAAGGCTGGACCCTCCTAAGTTTCTCTAATGTTTTCTAATCATTTGCACTTGTTTTGGTACACATAGGCTAAGATGGTTCAGTGTTTATTTGAATTGCATAACATTTTAAAAGTGTTTTTTTTTAATGTGTGATTTGTTAAAATGGGTAACCTTTATCTGTCAATAGTGTTGAAGTGAAGATTACATATCCATCTGTCCAAATATGTAAAAAAAAAAAAAATAGACCTTTACAGGGGGTGTACTTACTTTTTCACATGACTGTATATACTGTATTCTAGTCACTTGAATAATGTTTACATACTGTTTTACCCACTTCATATGTATATACTGTATTCTAGTTACATTAATAATGTTTACATACTGTTTTAATCACATCATATGTATATACTGTATTCTAGTATCCTGCATATTAGAATGCTGTCAGTAGTATATTTTTTTCATTGCATTTAGTATATCGAATGTGCAATACGTGCATTTATCTGTAATTAAACCCTGTACTAAAGACTGTATTTTAAGGGAATTATTATTATTACCAAAAATTATAGCATACACACATTTGGCTATTTAAGTATCTCTTCCTGTCATTTACCTGTACAGTTAATTTAACCATGCAAATATTTATTTATTTATATCAACTTGCAATATTTGTATAATTGTTTCACCTAACACTCTGTAACAATGTATAGTGTACATATTCAGCCAACCACCCATACTATGCAATGCCATTTTATAGCTTTTTGCACTCCAGACTTGTATTTTTATAGTTTTTCATACTGCCGCTCTATGTATCATGTATCGTGTATCTGTCTTTTGTGTATTTTCGTTCTGGCGTTTTGCACCTGCCCTGTGTTTTTCGTAGCTGCTTGATAAAGAAATGTCCCCTCGGTGATCAATAAAGTGATCATTCTGATATGTCTTAATTATTATTTTGAACCAGGCAAGTCAGTTAAGAACAAATCCTTATTTACAATGACGGCCTACCCCGGCCAAACTGTGCGCCGCCCTATGGGACTCCCAATTACGTCCGGATGTGATGCAGTCTGGATTCAAACCAGGGACTGTAGTGACGCCTCTAGCACTGAGATGCAGTGCCGTAGACCGCTGCCCCACTCGGGAAAACGTTTGGATAATGTATAGTTGTTGTTTTGCTAGATAATGCTGCATTGTTGGAGCTAGAAACATAATCATTTGCAAAACGGTGTACCCGACCAATAATCTTTGGTTTGATTTGCACTATAGCGTTACACTGACACCTACAGGTATGAGTCGGTACTGTTTCCCTAATAAACATTGGAATCACATCCAGATTATGTACGCATTGCGCAACTGCCACCTGTTCACCGTGTTTACCACTGACCACTGCACAGGGTTTATGGATCATAGAAACAGAAGCCATTCATAAAGAGTGAATATGTTCTGGATGGTTCCCATCCTCATATGACGTATCATGAAAACTAGTGACCACTCTCAATAAATCCATGTTTGTCAGTGTAAGGGTAAAATGCCCACATAACGCCAATTAATGAAACAGGCATTCTTGAGTTTGCATAACGCACGGTATATTTGCATGGTAGAATTCAATTGGCTATAGTTCTTACATGTTCAATGTTTGAGCTGCTTTTGAAAGCAAAAGTCGAATTGAAAACATTGGCATTGTTGGATTCGATTTCTATAATAGCAAGCTAGGACTGATGGTTTGGTTAGCTAAGCTAACAAGTCTGTTCGCTTACTAAGATAACTAGATACTGTCGCTATTAAGTAAACTTCCTAGCTACTTCAGTTAGTGGATGTTGAACACATTTCAAGCGGTAATTATTTTAAATTATAGCCATGGTATAAAAGGGATAATCAATTTAGGGCTCTATGTGTTCTCTGGAAAACAATGCAACTCGGTGGAAGGTTAGTTAAACACTGAGAGCACACTTATTAGGCTGCACACATGCAATTCTTTCTGCCCTGGGGCTCAGTTGAATAGTATTACCATATGTCCCAGCTGATTGCCGTAATTGTTAAGTAATCGCGAAAAAACAGGAATTTTTCACCCTCCCAGCTCCTATTAAGCACCGTGGCACTAACTTGCCTGCCACCCATTGCAACCCCCAATCATGGCTGGTTGTTATACAGCCTGGATTTTAACCAGGGTGTCTGTAGTGAAACTTCTAGCACTGAGATGCAGTGCCTTAGACCACTGCACCACTTGGGAGCCCTAAACCCTAACCCTGACTGGTAACACAATGCACCTACAGCTGTAATGGTCATGGTCATTCTATCCCTAACCCTAAGTATAACCTATTTTAGCCTGAACCCTAAACCCTAACCCTAATTCTTGGGTAGGCTAGCTTTGAACACTTAGAAACAATTGTTGTAATAATTTTATGATAGTAAATACCATTATAGTACTAAATAGCATTTTGATATATATATATATTTTTTGTCAAAACCTATCTACGCATGTTGCTGGTTTTTGTTGTTAGTAGTTATTTTATGATATTTATTATTGCTTGGTAGAACACTTGATAAACAAGACACATTTTATAACTCAAATGTGGTTTGAACTGGGTGTGACCTAGTAGCCTATACATGAAAGTCCAGCAATTGGCTTGGGTAGGTTGGGCAGGTTTGAGACTGATCTCAGGAATTAATAAGAAAAATAAACGTTATTTCTCAGCTGCCTCGCCAATGTCTTTATGTGAATTAATAACTTTGAATTGCTAAATATTTCCAATAGATGGCAGCATAAGACCATGAGGCATCAGTTATAGGCTACAAGCAGCAATATGATTGACATAAAATAGCATGCAACCAAAGACTACATGTCCCATGATTTTCTAAAATGGTCACTCTACTTTACAGTTAGCTATATATCTCGTATTAGGCCTGTGATGCTTTTGGGAGAGAAAAAATGTAGTGACTATAGCAGGTATTGAACCCCAACCAAATAATCAAAAGTCAGATGCGCTAACCTCAACCCTGGTAAAGTCAGATACGCTAACCTCAACCCTGGTAAAGTCAGATACGCTAACCTCAACCCTGGTAAAGTCAGATACGCTAACCTCAACCCTGGTAAAGTCAGATACGCTAACCTCAACCCTGGTAAAGTCAGATACGCTAACCTCAACCCTGGTAAAGTCAGACACGCTAACCTCAACCCTGGTAAAGTCAGATGCGCTAACCTCAACCCTGGTAAAGTCAGATACGCTAACCTCAACCCTGGTAAAGTCAGATACGCTAACCTCAACCCTGGTAAAGTCAGATACGCTAACCTCAACCCTGGTAAAGTCAGATACGCTAACCTCAACCCTGGTAAAGTCAGACACGCTAACCTCAACCCTGGTAAAGTCAGATGCGCTAACCTCAACCCTGGTAAATGTGCTTATTATACACCCTCTTAACCTATCATATTGGAAACAGCCTGAACGACATATAAATTACATCATGCAACCCTTGCGGTTAGCAAATTTACCTCAACATGCCCCTAGCATGCGCAAGAAAAAAGCGCACGCAGGAGTTTTCCTGTGAGGAGAGCGGTGTATCCAGGGAGAAAACTAAATTAATCTTTAAAAATGTCATTCGTGGTCTTATCCTGTCATCTATTGGAATTATTTAGCAACTGACGTAGTACTGACTAAAGTCTACATCCTTACTAAAGTAGTAATTACTGCAAAATATAAAATGTTCTAGTTCATTTTATTACTTACAACCATAAATAACCATTTATGGCACAACAAAATATGAAACTGACATAAACAGTGTGCTGCCTGCCTGCCACCAAAGGAGTCTGTCTGCCTGCCTGCCATCAGAGGAGTCTGTCTGCCTGCCTGTCATGTCATCAGAGGAGTCTGTCTGTCTGCCTGCCATCAGAGGAGTCTGTCTGCCTGCCTGCCATGTCATCAGAGTAGTCTGTCTGCCTGCCTGCCATCAGAGGAGTCTGTCTGCCTGCCTGTCATCAGAGGAGTCTGTCTGCCTGCCTGTCATGACATCAGAGGAGTCTGTCTGTCTGCCTGCCATCAGAGGAGTCTGTCTGCCTGCCTGCCATGTCATCAGAGTAGTCTGTCTGCCTGCCTGCCACCAGAGGAGTCTGTCTGCCTGCCTGCCACCAGAGGAGTCTGCCTGCCTGCCTGCCTGCCTGCCTGCCATCAGAGGAGTCTGCCTGCCTGCCTGCCTGCCATCAGAGGAGTCTGTCTGCCTGCCTGCCTGCCTGCCATATCATCAGAGGAGTCTGCCTGCCTGCCACCAGAGGAGTCTGTCTGCCTGCCTGCCACCAGAGGAGTCTGTCTGCCTGCCTGCCTGCCTGCCTGCCTGCCACCAGAGGAGTCTGTCTGCCTGCCTGCCTGCCACCAGAGGAGTCTGTCTGCCTGCCTGCCATCAGAGGAGTCTGCCTGCCTGCCTGCCTGCCTGCCTGCCTGCCTGCCTGCCTGCCTGCCTGCCTGCCTGCCTGCCTGCCTGCCTGCCTACCTGCCTGCCTGCCTGCCTGCCATGTCATCAGAGGAGTCTGCCTGCCTGCCTGCCTGCCTGCCTGCCTGCCAAGTCTTCGGAGCAATGGGACGACCTCAGAGTTCACATTGTTGTTGTTGTTGACGTTTTAACTACCAGTAATTGGTAACAGCATTGTACGCTGGGCAAGTCACTTCGGAGCAGTAGATCTGTGAATAATGAAGAGTTCATAAGTTATTGAGGCCTAGTTCACATTTACAGAGTCATTTAACAGACGCTCTTATCCAGAGTGACTCGGGTAGCAGGTATTGAACCTCACCTTTGGGTTACTGACCAATGCTCTTAACTGCTAGATTACAAACCACAAAATGTTAAACATAAAAAGGCAAATGGTGGTAGATAAATAGTGAACTGCTTGAATTAAAAACTGTTCTTAGAACTTTCAGACTACCATTGTTTTGTGGAAATATGGAGATTTCGCCAAATATCTCCAAATGTATGTATTTGAATGGTTTGAACTTCTACACCATTTTAAATCAGGATAACCTATTAACCTATTATTTCTAATGATGTAAGTTTGGGCAGCGTACAATGCTGTTACCAATTGCTGGTAGTTAAAACGTCAACAACAACAACAATTACTCATGGAACTCTGAGGTCGTCCCATTGTTTCCTATAGGGGAAATATAGGGTTGTCTGTTTGTTTCACCAAATATCTCACAATGTGTATATTTGGAATTTTTCAAGTCGGATACCATTTTAATCAGGATGATATGATCTTTCTAATTATGTAAGGCTGGGCAGCGTACTGCATTGTCATCAAAAGCTAGCGTTTAAAATGTAAAAAAGTATACATTATTTTTGGAACTCTGAGGCTGCCCCACTGTTTCCCTATGGGAAAATTCTACACAGACATGTATGTCTATTTCGCCAAATATCTCGCAAAAGGGATACATTATTTTGTGCCATTTAGGTGAAATGGAATTCTAAGCATCACTCCAGTCAGAAAAGGCTCTGCGAAGGTTCTTTGTAATCTGACAGGTTGTGGAAACAATTTTCCTCTCTGACAACAATAAATCCTTTATCTATTCTGTGAAGCTTGTCTCTTTGGAGACCAGCTCACAGCTCCAGACCAACCCTTTTTATTTTATTTCACTAGGCAAGTCACTGCTTATTTACAAATTGATGGCCTACACTGACCAAACTCAGACACCACTGGGCACTGCCCTATGGGACTCCCAATCCCAGCAGTTGTGATACAGTCTGGATTTGAACCAGGTTGTCTGTAGTGACACCTCTAGACCACTGCGCCACTTGGGAGCCCCTCCTGCCAGTGAACAGAGAAGAGTCTAAGATTCCCCGGTCTGGAACCGATAAGAACTGGGTCTAACCCTCGGAAGAGATCTTCTGGAATGCTATGCTCAGGAAAGGGTAAGGTTACATGGAAGATGGTAGATGTGCTTACTTCTTACTACATGAATGCCCTTTACAAGGGTGAGACCTACTTAGAAGCTGTATTGAAGGGTAGAGAGCTCGTTTGTGAACAGTGCTTGTGATGTGTTCTGACTGCAATGTTTTCTGTTAAGTCTGTGACATCTCTCATACAGCTCTTACACAAGCATGCCATGACTATGAAAATGATATGTGAAATTGATATATGTCACCTGAGTGGCTTTGGTTGTTGTTGTTGCTGTAAACATTCACTAGACTGTGGCATAAAGTCTGTTGGCCTGTAGGAGACAACACAGTACACCACTGTGGTTCAAACAGCAGAAAACAGCCATGTTTACTCAGTCAGCTACTGTGGTAAGCTATGCTGATTGATTTTATTTATTGTCTGTGAGGTACATTTCTGTGTGTACAGCTGCTTGTTTTCAAACATTATTTTATTTGAATCAAACTACCATTAATATTGGTTCTACTGGCTCTGAAACCATTGGGACTCTATCTTATTTTTTTTCTTTGTTTGTTTTTTTAACCTTTATTTAACTAGGCAAGTCAGTTAAGAACAAATTCGTATTTACATTGACGGCCTACACCGGCCAAACTCAGACGACGCTGGGCCAATTGTGCGCCACCCTATGGGACTCCCAATCTCAGCTGGTTGTGATACAGTCTGGATTCAAACTAAAGAATGTAGTGACGCCTCTATCACTGAGATGCAGTGCCTTAGAGCACTGGGCCACCTGGGAGCTCTATTCTACTGTTACTACGGGCTCTGAAACCATTGGGTCTCTATATTAGTTCTATTGACATTGAAACCATTAGGTCTCCATCTTGGTTCTACTGGCTCTGAAACCATTGGGTCTCTATCTTGGTTGTACTGACTCTGAAACCATTGGGTCTCTATCTTGGTTGGACTGGCTCTGAAACCATTGGGTCTCTATCTTGGTTATTCTGGCTCTGAAATCATTGGCTCTCTGTCATGGTTGTACTGACTCTGAAACCATTGGGTCTCTATCTTGCTTGGACTGGCTCTGAAACCATTGGGTCTCTATCTTGGTTATTCTGGCTCTGAAACCATTGGGTCTCTATCATGGTTGTACTGACTCTGAAACCATTGGGTCTCATTTCCTTCTGCGTCAGATGCATTTGAATTTTGAGCACCATCTTCTTCTACTTCATATAATATTGTAGCTAGGCTATGTGAACAGCAGGTAGAGTGTAGCTAGGCTATGTGAACAACAGGTAGAGTGTAGCTAGGCTATGTGAACAGCAGGTAGAGTGTAGCTAGGCTATGTGAACAGCAGGTAGAGTGTAGCTAGGCTATGTGAACAGCAGGTAGAGTGTAGCTAGGCTATGTGAACAGCAGGTAGAGTGTAGCTAGGCTATGTGAACAGCAGGTAGAGTGTAGCTAGGCTATGTGAACAGCAGGTAGAGTGTAGCTAGGCTATGTGAACAGCAGGTAGAGTGTAGCTAGGCTATGTGAACAGCAGGTAGAGTGTAGCTAGGCTATGTGAACAGCAGGTAGAGTGTAGCTAGGCTATGTGAACAGCAGGTAGAGTGTAGCTAGGCTATGTGAACAGCAGGTGGAGTGTAGCTAGGCTATGTGAACAGCAGGTAGAGTGTAGCTAGGCTATGTGAACAGCAGGTGGAGTGTAGCTAGGCTATGTGAACAGCAGGTAGAGTGTAGCTAGGCTATGTGAACAGCAGGTAGAGTGTAGCTAGGCTATGTGAACAGCAGGTAGAGCATCAGCTCCAGGACCCGTCCCCTTCCATACCACCCCCGTTGCAGGAGTACCCACATTACACGCCATGGCTCATACCATCCCCGTTTGTGACAGAGTAACAGAGTAACAGAGTGACAGAGTGACAGAGTAACAGAGTAACAGTGACAGAGTGACAGAGTAACAGAGTGACAGAGTGACAGAGTGACAGTGACAGAGACAGAGAGACAGAGAGACAGAGAGACAGAGAGACAGAGAGACAGAGTGACAGAGTGACATAGTAACAGAGTGACAGAGTGACATATTGACAGAGTGACAGAGTGACAGAGTAACATAGTAACATAGTAACATAGTAACAGAGTGACAGAGTGACAGAGTAACAGAATAACATAGTGACAGAGTGACAGAGTGACAGAGTAACATAGTAACATAGTGACAGAGTAACAGAGTGACAGAGTAACAGAGTGACAAAGTGACAGAGTGCACCTGCTTGTGCTGAGTGGGTGTCAGGGCTGTACACGGACGTTTTAGTGTGCTCAATATGTTTTTTTGGGCGTATAGCCCATTTATTTCTGCAACCACACATTCAATCATCATAACACATTGTAAACAAGCCACTTAGTGCCTCCTAAACACGACTGACCTCAGAAAAAGAGGGTGGGCAAGACGTTGGGCTATCCGTTGATCTTTGATGATTGATGTAAATCTGCTAGTTAGAGAGAGAGAGAGAGAGTGAGAGAGAGAGAGAGAGAGAGAGAGAGGGAGAGAGAGAGGGAGAGAGAGAGAGAGAGAGAGAGAGGGAGAGAGAGAGAGAGAGGGAGAGAGAGAGAGAGAGAGAGGGAGAGAGAGAGAGGGAGAGAGAGAGAGAGAGAGGGAGATAGAGAGAGAGAGAGAGAGAGAGAGAGAGAGAGAGAGGGGAGAGAGAGAGAGAGAGAGAGAGAGAGGGAGAGAGAGAGAGAGAGAGAGAGAGGGAGAGAGAGAGAGAGAGAGAGGGAGAGAGAGAGAGAGAGAGGGAGAGAGAGAGAGACA
>CM042417.1:3089853-3134326 GCA_023634145.1 Thymallus thymallus | reverse complement strand
AATCTGAAATGAGTATCAGGGTTTCATGCCTCTATTGAGATGTAATCAGTTCAGTTTGAATTTGTGCACTCAGCTTAATCGCACAACCGGGAGCAATGAGACTGACTTTATGGTGAAGCCAACTGGCAGACACAGACCAAGTCCATATGGGCTCAACCATTGTTTTTTAATTAAATCTGATGGAAACAGGAGACAGATAGACAAAGGGGGATACACTCTTAGAAGGAAAGGTGCTATCTAGAACCTGAAAGGGTTCTTCGGCTGTCCCCATAGGAGAACCCTTTTGAAGAACCATTTTTAGTTCCAGGTAGAACGATTATAGATTTAATCTAGAATCCTTTCCACAGATGGTTCTACATGGAACCCTAAAGGGTTCTACCTGGAACTAAAAATGGTTCGACAAAGGGTTATCCTATGGGGACAGCCGAATGGTAGGTTACACTTTCTAAGAGTGTAGCAGTTTGTAAATATAGTTACTTGTACAATGATCACCTCGTTTCTCCTAAATTGGATCAATACCCAAATCCCTATTTGATATCTATCAGCCCTCAGAGAAAGGAGGAGAGAAGAGAGGGAACAAAAAAAGATTAACAAAGAGACTCGGCCTCTTGATGATACAAAGACACTACTGGTTGTCTCCCTGTCGGTCTTCCTGTGTCTCTGTCTGTCTATAGTCTTTGTACACAAACCTTATCCGTCTGGAAAAGACCATGCATATATTTCTACTCCACTTCTATGTGACGTTATTATATTCATGGTCCTTCAAGCCAGATGGGGTTTTGTACGTTCTCTTCCTCATAACTTCTTTATAACCCTTTCATCTTCTCTCTATCTTATATCCTGACCTGGATTTGCTCTCTCTCTCTCCTCTCTCTCTCTCTCTCTCTCTCTCTCTCTTCATCTCTCTCTCTCTCTTTAATTTATGCGCTGCCTCATGGGTCTTCCTGCCGCGGCCAGCTGCGACATATATATATATATATATATATACTGCATTTTGTACCAATTGAGAACTTTGGTCTAATTCCCTGAGATTTGGATCTTCTCTGGAAAATCTTTACTTGAGTATTTTTGCTCTAGCAGGTCCAGGCTCTGCTGTAGGCCATGTGCTGTGGGTGACAGCAGGCACAGGTCATCTGCGAAGAGCAGGGCATTTAACCTCTGACTAACACCAGGGCTGAGGATTTTTTCTATAATAGTGGCCAATTTGTTGATGTAAATATTGAAGAGTGCAGGCTCAGATTGCAACCCTGGCGAAGGTCCCGCCCCTGGTTAAAGAATTCTGTTAGGTCCAGGCTCTGCTGTATGCCATTTTATTTAAATAATTATGGCAAATGTCTACACCACTTTCATAAATTGTACAACAGTCCTGTATGACAAATAGTACATTTTGGTATTATTTTGGTGGACATGTTTATCTATCAGGGTCTGTAGGGTGTAAATATGATCGGTCATGCGATGTTTTTGGTATAAATCCCAAATTGGCTTTTACTCAAGACATTGTGCTTATTAAGGAAGTTTAGAACTCTTATGTTTATAATACTACAGAAAACCTTCCCCCAGGTTACTGTTCACACACAATGCCTCAGTAATTGTTAGGGTCAAATTTCCGTTCTTAAATATTGCGGGTCCTTGATTCCAGATGTCAGGGGAAATAACCTACATTCAGGATCAAATTAAACAGTTTTAATATAGCCATATGAAATGTTGCACTAGTGAATTTGAGCATCTCATTTAGGATGCCATCAAGTCCGCATTGCTTTTTAAAATTTCAGGACCTGGAGTTTCTTATAGAGCTCCTGGTCAGTAATTTGAGGGCCTGGAGTTTCTTACAGACCTCCTGGTCAGTAATTTCAGGGCCTGGAGTTTCTTATAGAGCTTCTGGTCAGTAATTTCAGAGCCTGGAGTTTCTTATAGAGCTCCTGGTCAGTAATCTGAGGGCCTGGAGTTTCTTACAGAGCTCCTGGTCAGTAATCTGCGGGCCTGGAGTTTCATACAGAGCTCCTGGTCAGTAATTTCAGGGCCTGGAGTTTCTTATAGAGCTCCTGGTCAGTAATCTGAGGGCCTGGAGTTTCTTATAGAGCTCCTGGTCAGTAATCTGAGGGCCTGGAGTTTCTTATAGAGCTCCTGGTCAGTAATCTGAGGGCCTGGATTAGCATTTTAGCATTTTGATTGTCATTTAATACCTTTTTCTAATCCATTCAATTTCTCATGAATGTGTCATTGTTCTGCGTTTGTGTCAGTTTGAATGGTGTTGTAGAGTGTTTATAATTGGTTGTCCAGATGGCACCATATGAACGGTGTTGTAGAGTGTTTATAATGGCTTGTCTAGATGGCACCATATGAACGGTGTTGTAGAGTGTTTATAATGGGTTGTCCAGATGGCACCATATGAACGGTGTTGTAGAGTGTTTATAATGGGTTGTCCAGATGGCACCATATGAACGGTGTTGTAGAGTGTTTATAATGGCTTGTCTAGATGGCACCATATGAACGGTGTTGTAGAGTGTTTATAATGGGTTGTCCAGATGGCACCATATGAACGGTGTTGTAGAGTGTTTATAATGGCTTGTCCAGATGGCACCATATGAACGGTGTTGTAGAGTGTTTATAATGGGTTGTCCAGATGGCACCATATGAACGGTGTTGTAGAGTGTTTATAATGGCTTGTCCAGATGGCACCATATGAACGGTGTTGTAGAGTGTTTATAATGGCTTGTCACTAGCGGCATGGACTATGATACAGTAGAAGAGTATTGAATACAGTATATACATATGAGATGGAGAACGCAAGATATGTAAACATTGTTTAAATGACTGTGATACCGAAGGATAGTATAGAATACAGTATATACATATGGGATGAGTGATGCCAGATATGTAAACATTATAAACATTATTAAAGTGGCTAGTGTTCCATACCTTAAAGTGACCAGTGATTTCTAGTCTGTGCCTCTAGGCAGCAGCCTCTAATGTGTTAGTGGTGGCTGTTTAGCTGTCTGATGACCTTGAGGTAGAAGCTGTTTTTCAGTCTCTCAGTCCCAGCTTTGATGCATCTGTACTGACCTCACCTTCTGGATGACAGCGGGGTGAACAGGCAGTGGTTGCTGTTTGCCTGAATATATATTTGATGGTTTTTTTTCTGCTAGATTGATGCCTTCTTTACCGTGAGTGGATGTGGTATAAAGAAAGTTATCTAAGAGTGTTTGGACTTTTTTGGTTACTGGTTCTGGTATTCGTCTGTGCTGTTTTGGGCCCATCTGTATGAATTTCTGATGTTGTACAGCTTACTGGGCTGTGAATGTGTGGTTGTTTCCATGTCTGTTCTTTTGAGGAACAACGTAATTTGGCTGTGATCAGACAGAGGTGTTAGTGGCTTGACGGTGAATGAGCTGAGAGAGAAAGGGTCAATGTCTGTAATCATATAATCTACTGTGCTGTGGCCAAGAGGAGAGCAATAGGTGAATCTCCCCAAAGAGTCCCCCCGTAACCTACCATTGACAAAGTACAGACACAGGCTTCGACAAAGCTGCAACAGATCCTTTCCGTTTTTGTTGATGGTGTTATCACTGTTGTTTATATGGGGAGAGGGGGGGGGGGGGGGGGGGGGGGTATTTATTGCGCAAAGGAACACATAAGTTATTTTTAACCAAATACGATATTTACCAATTTTGAGGGTATAAATTCGATTTTGTAGATTAGATTTGGACCAAATGATAAATCCTCCAGAGTCCTCTCTCTCTCTCTTACCCACCTCTCTCTCTCTCTTACCCACCTCTCTCTCTCTCTCTCTTACCCACCTCTCTCTCTCTTACCCACACCTCTCTCTCTCTCTTACCCACCTCTCTCTCTCTCTCTTACCCACCTCTCTCTCTCTCTCTCTCTCTTACCCACCTCTCTCTCTCTTACTCACCTCTCTCTCTCTCTTACCCACCTCTCTCTCTCTCTCTTACCCACCTCTCTCTCTCTCTTACCCACCTCTCTCTCTCTCTTACCCATCTCTCTCTCTCTCTTCAACACCTCTCTCTCTCTCTCTCTCTCTCTCTCTCTCTCTCTCTCTCTCTCTCTCTCTCTCTCTCTCTCTCTCTCTCTCTCTCTTACCCACCCCTCTCTCTCTCTCTCTCTTACCCACCTCTCTCTCTCTCTTACCCACCTCTCTCTCTCTCTCTCTCTCTCTTACCCACCTCTCTCTCTCTCTCTTACCCACCTCTCTCTCTCTCTTACCCACCTCTCTCTCTCTCTTACCCACATCTCTCTCTCTCTCTCTTACCCACCTCTCTCTCTCTCTTACCCACACCTCTCTCTCTCTCTTACCCACCTCCCTCTCTCTCTTACCCACCTCCCTCTCTCTCTCTCTCTCTCTCTCTCTCTCTTACCCACCCCTCTCTCTCTCTCTCTCTTACCCACCTCTCTCTCTCTCTTACCCACCTCTCTCTCTCTCTCTCTTACCCACCTCTCTCTCTCTCTTACCCACCTCTCTCTCTCTCTCTCTGTTTGTTGTTGTTGTTGAAATTATGGCAAATTGGTAACTATGAAGAGGATAAATATACACCCTGCAGTATGGCACCCCGGGAGATTCTGTGTAACAGTAGGGTGTACTCTATCTATACTGTACCACATGTACTGTGGGGAATGATTAGTAGGAGCCCCAGCTATAAAAGTCTTCAGGGATTACATTACATTTGGTCCTTCCCACTAAATGCGCATTTGATTTAATATCACTCTACAGCCATTTCAGAACCGCTATAGAAACAGTTGATCTGTTGAAAACATGTTCATATTTGGCTATATTCATATTATTGTGTGGTGGTAAAGGCCTTTAGTGTTGAAATTATTGTTTGATTTACAAGATGAAGTCATTACAGTCTTCCCTTAACCCTGTAACACATAACACTGCTGTCTTCCCTTAACCCTGTAACACATAACACTACTGTCTTCCCTTAACCCTGTAACAGATAACACTGCTGTCTTCCCTTAACCCTGTAACACATAACACTACTGTCTTCCCTTAACCCTGTAACAGATAACACTGCTGTCTTCCCTTAACCCTGTAACACATAACACTACTGTCTTCCCTTAACCCTGTAACAGATAACACTGCTGTCTTCCCTTAACCCTGTAACACATAACACTACTGTCTTCCCTTAACCCTGTAACACATAACACTGCTGATCTTTTAATACCTACATATACCTGTAACAACCTTCTCTTTAGCGTGACCCACAGAACGAAGCAGAGAAACCTGCTCGTCTTAATCTATGTCCCAAATGGCACTTATTTCCTTATATAGTGCACTATATAAGGGCTCTGGTCAAAATTGCACTATTATGGGAATAGGGTGCCATTTGGGACACATACAAGGTCAACTGGAAGCTCAGAGAGAATCATCTGTTTCATTCTTTGTCATGGAGTGAAGGCAGGCCCCAAGGAGCAGAGCCGTAGTATAAAGACATTCCTTTATTGTGTTCCCAAAAACAACAAACAAGGAGAGGAAGCAACCATGAACTGACATGCAACTAGCACTAACAATAACCCAACGACTTAAATAGGATCCCAATTAGAGACAACGCAGGTCAGCTGCCTCCAATTGGGGACCAACAACAACCAACATAAAGTTGCCTAGATGCCTCCCCTCAGTCAAGCCCTGACAGTCACCTCCAGACCAACATAAAGATGCCTAGAGGCCTTCCTATAGTCAGGACCTGACAGTACCCCCCCTCCGGGAAGCCGGCATCGGTGGAGGCTCCGGCCCCGGAGCAGGATGTGACACTAGGTGGCTCCGGCCCCTGGGCGCCAGAGAAAGGAGAGGCTCCGCCCCCGGATCAGGACTGGGCTCCAGAGCAGGAGGCTCCTCCCCCAGAGCAAGACTGAGCACCGGGTCAGGAGGCTCCACCCCCGGAGCAGGACTGAGCACCGGGCCTCCAACCGGCGCATGGGTGGCTTGGCTAATGCCCCCTGGTTCTCTGTCTCCTGCTGGCTGGCTTGGCTAATGCCCCCTGGTTCTCTGTCTCCTGCTGGCTGGCTTGGCTAATGCCCCCTGGTTCTCTGTCTCCTGCTGGCTGGCTTGGCTAATGCCCCCTGGTTCTCTGTCTCCTGCTGGCTGGCTTGGCTAATGCCCCCTGGTTCTCTGTCTCCTGCTGGCTGGCTTGGCTAATGCCCCCTGGTTCTCTGTCTCCTGCTGGCTGGCTTGGCTAATGCCCCCTGGTTCTCTGTCTCCTGCTGGCTGGCTTGGCTAAGGCCCCCTGGTTCTCTGCTTCTCCAGCCAACCCCAACAACTCTCCCAGGTGACCATCCCTCTAGAGAGTTTACCCAGGTAGCATGCACTGAGATTGTGCTTGGGGAGGCCCTCTGTCCCTGTGTGTGTCTCTCTATCCACTGTCTGTCTCTCTATTCTGTTTGTCTTTCTACACAGCACCATTTGGAAGGCTGTTTATTCATCTTAACAGTTTGCTGCAGGGGTCCGCTGCATAGATGTACACACAGAGAGAAGTGTGAGGCTTTGGAATCCACTGAAGGGATGTGAATAAATACAGCCCATTCTGTTTCCTATTCATCAGAATACACAACATTCCCCCGGATGTCTCCAACTGTTTCCACAACATTCCCCCGGATGTCTCCAACTGTTTCCACAACATTCCCCCGGATGTCTCCAACTGTTTCCACAACATTCCCCCGGATGTCTCCAACTGTTTCCACAACATTCCCCCGGATGTCTCCACATAACTTGCACCTTGAGGCTGGCCCACATAATTAGCACCTTGAGGCTGGCCTACATAACTAGCATATTGAGGCTGGCCTACATAACTAGCATCTTGAGGCATGAACAATCTGCTGACTGCATGTATGTGAATACGTAATGGGCGTCAAGAAGGCACAATGGCGCCACGTGCTTTTGTCTCTCAATATAGCTGCTTTCACACAGACGTGGGTATTATGTGATGTGGCACCAGTGACCTGTGTTTATTACCTCTGATGCACACACACACACACCCTGCGCTAATTACCTCTGACGGATGGCATGTGTCTGGGAGGTCAGTGCCCTTACCCATCATGCATCAGCAACCAGACAGTGGCTGTTGAAACAATCGATGACTATCCAGTTAGGCCCAGCATCATCTCCCTTTCCCTTTTCCCTAACTGTTGCCTTTTAGCTTTTAGATTTAGTTCTCTGAAGATCCTCTCTGTCAGGTTGGATGGGGAGCGTCACTGCACAGCTATTTTCAGGTTTCTCCAGAGATGTTCGAACAAGTTCAAGTCTGGGATTGGCTGGTCCACTCAAGGACATTCAGACTTCACCATAGGGATGGTGCCAGGTTTCCTCCAGACGTGACGCTTGGCATTCAGGCCAAAGAGTTCAATCATGGTTTCATCAGACTCTGAGAGTCTTTAGGTGCCTTTTGCCAAACTCCAAGCGGGCTGTCATGTTCCTTTTAATGAGGAGTGGCTTCCGTTTGGCCACTCTACCATAAAGGCCTGATTGGTGGAGTGCTACAGAGATGGTTGTCCTTCTGGAAGCTTCTCCCATCTATCTCCACAGAGGAACTTTGTCAGGTTCTTGGTGACCTCCCTGACCAAGGCGCTGCTCCCACGATTGCTTAGTATGGCTGGGTGGCCAGCTCCAGAGAGAGTCTTGGTGGTTCCAAACATCTTCCATATAAAATGATGGAGACCAATGTGTTCCCGGAGACATTTTTTGGTACCCTTCCCCAGATCTGTGCCTTGACACAATCCTGTCTCTGAGCTCTACGGACAACCTTATAGAGACAGGTGTGTGCCTTTCCAAATTGTTTTATTTTTTTAATTTTTTTTATTTCACCTTTATTTAACCAGGTAGGTCAGTTGAGAACAAGTTCTCATTTGCAACTGCGACCTGGCCAAGACAAAGCAAAGCAAAGCAGTGCGACAAAAAACAACACAGAGTTACACATTAAACAAACAGTCAAAAACACAATAGAAAATCTATATACAGCGTGCAAAATGTAGTGCAAAAATGCAGTAAGGTTAGGAGGTAGGACAATAAATAGACTATAGTGGTGAAATAAATTACAGAATTATCATCATTAACACAGGAATGAAGGATGTGCAAATTATGATGTGCAAATAGAGATACTGGAGTGCAAGATTAGTGAAAATAAACAAAAATAAATATGGGGATGAGGTAGTAGTGTGGGCTATTTACAGAAGGGCTATATACAGGTGCAGTGATCGATAAGCAGCTTTGACAACTGATGCTTAAAGTTATTGAGGGAGATAGGAACCTCTAGCTTCAATGATTTTTGCAATTCGTTCCAGTCATTGGCAGCAGCGAACTGGAAGGAATGGCGGCCAAAGGAGGTGTTGGCATTGGGGGTGACCAGTGAGATATACCTGCTGGAGCGCATGCTACGGGTGGGTGTTGCTATAGTGACCAGTGAGCTGAGATAGGGCGGGGATTTACCTAACAAAGACTTGTAGATGACCTGGAGCCAGTGGGTTTGGCGACGAATATATAATGAAGGCCAGCCAACGAGAGCATACAGGTCGCAGTGGTGGGTAGTGTATGGGGCTTTGGTGACAAAACGGATGGCACTGTGATAGACTACATCCAATTTGCTAAGTAGAGTGTTGGAGGCTAGTTTGTAAATGACATCGTCGAAATCAAGGATCGGTAGGATAGTCAGTTTTACAAGGGCATGTTTGGCAGCATGAGTGAAGGAGGCTTTGTTGCGAAATAGGAAGCCAATTCTGGATTTAATTTTGGATTGGAGATGGTTGATGTGAGTCTGGAAGTTGAGTTTATAGTCTAACCAGATGCCTAGGTATTTGTAGGTGTCCACGTATTCTAATTCGGATCCGTCGAGAGTAGTGATGATAGTCCGGTGGGCGGGTGCTGGCAGCGTACGATAGAAAAGCATGCACTTAGTTTTACTAGCGTTTAAGAGCAGTTGGAGGCCATGGAAGGAGTGTTGTATGGCATTGAAGCTTGATTGAAGGTTAGTAAACCCAGTATCCAAAGAGGGGCCAGTTGTATACAGAATAACTAACCCTGGTCCTGTGAGGGCCCGGCATGTGTATAACTAACGCTGGTCCTGTGAGGACCCGGCATGTGTATAACTAACCCTGGTCCTGTGAGGGCCCGGCATGTGTATAACTAACCCTGGTCCTGTGAGGGCCCGGCATGTGTATAACCTCCAATAAAACTTTGGGTAAAAAGCTTGCCTTCCCCCACCCTACTCTCTCTCTCTCTCTCTCTCTCTCTCTCTCTCTCTCTCTCTCTCCCCACCCATCTTATTTCAGCCTTGGCCCTCAAATACACAAGCAATTTATTTCTTGTTTGAGATTTATTACTTACTTCTGGAATACTTTGAATTGCAGTTCAAGCTTAATAAATCATCCCTCTTTGCCCAGCCCCCTCGCCTCCTCCACTTTAATTAATAAATCATCCCTCTTTGCCCAGCCCCCTCGCCTCCTCCACTTTAATTAATAAATCATCCCTCTTTGCCCAGCCCCCTCACCTCCTCCACTTTAATTAATAAATCATCCCTATTTGCCCAGCCCCCTCACCTCCTCCACTTGAATTCCTTTTCCACACTGAGGGGTGTGGCTTGTTGTCGGCAGGGTTGGGTGGGTTACTCAGTTTATTGTCTATCATGAGAGATGGGACATTTTTTTGTTGAAAATTTGCTCTTCATAGCAGAATGTTAAAATGAGGTGAAATCAAACACCTCTCTCTCAAACTGAGAACAGAAAACATTGAATGTATCGGAATATTCATGTGAGTATCATTTACCAACGGGAAACATTTTGACTCTGGGGTGTGAAGAGAAAATTATATGTGTTGCTAACACATCTGGAATCAGGAGCAGGTAGCCTAGCGTTTAGCCAGTAACCAAACATGTTGCTAGTTTGAATCCCCAGCCAACTAGATAAAAAATATATCTGTGCCCTTGAGCAAGGCACTGGATAAGGGTCTGATAATTTGGGTAAAATGTCATGTAAATAAATCAACTCCTTGAATGCATATTAGTATCCTGTCAGTTGCACCTTTTCTCATTGCTTTTAGTATATCGAATGTGCAATACGTGCAGTTGTCTGTAATTAAACCCTGCGCACTAAGGACTGTATTTTAAGGGAATTACTATTATTACCCCAAATGATATCATACACACATTTAGCTATAAAAGTATCTCTTCCTGTCATTTACTTGTTCAGTTTGTGTAACCATGCAAGTATTCACTTATCTGTAAATATAACTGTATACTTACCTGTAGCTAATTTAACCATGCAAAATGTTCACTTACCTGTTCATTTAGCCAGTCTGTCTATTAAGTAAACTATTATTACCCTCGCTCATATCATACGCATTTTTAGCTACTGAAGTATTTCTCTGCCATCGACCTGTATAGTATAGTTAACCATCCAACATCCACCAATGTATAGTGTACATATTCAGCCAACCACCCATACTATGTAATATCTTTATAGCATTTTTTTTGCACTCCAGATATCTTGTATTTCTATACTTTTTCATACTGCCGCTCTATGTATCATGTACCGTGTATCTGTCTTTTGTGTACTTTCGTTGTGGCATTTTGCACCTGCCCTGTGTTTTGTTGTAGCTGCTTGACAATGAAATTTCCCCCCTGTGGGATCATCTATCTATCTATCTATCTATCTATCTATCTATCTATCTATCTATCTATCTATCTATCTATCTATCTATCTATCTATCTATCTATCTATCTATCTATCTATCTATCTATCTATCTATCTATCTATCTATCTATCTATCTATCTATCTATCTATCTATCTATCTATCTATCTATCTATCTATCTATCTATCTATCTATCTATCTATCTATCTATCTATCTATCTATCTATCTATCTATCTATCTATCTATCTATCTATCTATATATCTATCTATCTATCTATAAAAAAAAATTGACCTTGAATCACCCCAGATTTAATGAACAAACATCCTACCATCAGCTTGCTCCATTTAGTGTGGTAGTCTGGAGACTGAGGTGTGATGTTTCAACCCCTAACAAATGCCATTAATCAATGTTTGATATGACAGGTGAGGCTAAGTGATATCTGGCCCTTCCTGTGCCGACAGACCCTCTGTGGTCTCTGGGGATGACTGGACTATACACCTCCATCCACACAGACAGGGGCGTAATGCACTCATTATATTTGAGTGGGCACAAAGTATGTGAGAATGGAGGGGAGTGTGTGAATTTAGCGTTTTTAAATCACCTGTAACAACTTGTTTCTGTTATGTCACTATGCCTAATTCTATGTATATATATATATACATTTATTTTTTCTGCTTAGTTTTTTAAATGAATGAATGATGCACATTGATACTTTACTAACTTGTATGGCTTAGGAGTTTAGTATAACTGCTATACTGGTATATAGTATCATAGGCCAAGAATTAAAGCACTAGTAGTATTTTCTAAAGTTGCCAGTAGA
Source organism: Thymallus thymallus (assembly GCA_023634145.1). NCBI lineage: Eukaryota > Metazoa > Chordata > Actinopteri > Salmoniformes > Salmonidae > Thymallus > Thymallus thymallus. Next base: position 3,122,872 of record CM042417.1, on the reverse strand, counting down.
CAAGCTACTCCACTTGATTGATATCCTGAAATGCCTTGGTAGCTAGTTATGAGGTTGGGAGATTGTGAACCGATCTGACCTGCTAGCTAAAGCCACCTTCATCAAGCTGATAGTGTTACAGAAACAACAACACATGTTTGTTCCATTGATTCATCAACAAGGAATCAACAGGTTAGCTACATCGCTACATCGCTACATCACTTGACCACATTCATTTAAATACAGGTAGCGGTCCAGGTAGTGTGCCCCCTTCCGCAAAACAGCTGACGTATCTTTTTATAAATAATTATGATAAAACATGGGATTAAAATGAAGTTTAGGCCTTGTGTCCTACTGTTACCTATTCCATGTGTAGTGACTACTTTTGACCAGGGCCCATTGTGCACTATATATGGACTAGTGTACCATTTAGGACAGCGAAAGGGAGTCTGGGGCGAATACTGGTTCTGGAGCTGGCTCAGTACCTGGAGAGAGACGAATGAGCAATGAACCAGGGATAGTTTGGAATTCACTTCTCTTATTATGTCTGCCAAACAGACTGATCAGGTGTGTGTGTGTGTGTGTGTGTGTGTGTAGTAGGGGATTACAGCAAAGCATCACACAGATGCAGTATCTTAATTTGATCACCTTGTTACAGGATAACTGTCCTGTAATGCAGGAAATGTACAACTATTTGAGGTTTAAAAAGTTTTTAATTTCCACTTTGAAATTTCGGACTTGATTTTATTCCTCCGAAAAATGTATCAACCACTACGAAAATGTCCATTAATTATAATCCACATAATACTTCACATTTCCTGTTGCTAAAGGATGTTACCTATAGCTCCAGTATGTTACCTATAGCTCCAGTATGTTACCTATAGCTCCAGTCTGTTATCTATAGCTCCAGTCTGTTACCTATAGCTCCAGTATGTTACCTATAGCTCCAGTCTGTTATCTATAGCTCCAGTCTGTTACCTATAGCTCCAGTATGTTACCTATAGCTCCAGTATGTTACCTATAGCTCCAGTCTGTTATCTATAGCTCCAGTCTGTTACCTATAGCTCCAGTATGTTACCTATAGCTCCAGTATGTTACCTATAGATCCAGTCTGTTATCTATAGCTCCAGTCTGTTACCTATAGCTCCAGTCTGTTATCTATAGCTCCAGGCAGTTACTTATAGCTCCAGTCTGTTACCTATAGCTCCAGTCTGTTACCTATAGCTCCAGTCTGTTATCTATAGCTTCAGTCTGTTAGCTCCAGTCTGTTACCTATAGCTCCAGTCTGTTACCTATAGCTCCAGTATGTTATCTATAGCTCCAGTCTTTTACCTATAGCTCCAGTCTGTTACCTATAGCTCCAGTCTGTTACCTATAGCTCCAGTATGTTACCTATAGCTCCAGTCTGTTATCTATAGCTCCAGTCTGTTACCTATAGCTCCAGTATGTTACCTATAGCTCCAGTATGTTACCTATAGCTCCAGTCTGTTATCTATAGCTCCAGTCTGTTACCTATAGCTCCAGTATGTTACCTATAGCTCCAGTATGTTACCTATAGATCCAGTCTGTTATCTATAGCTCCAGTCTGTTACCTATAGCTCCAGTCTGTTATCTATAGCTCCAGGCAGTTACTTATAGCTCCAGTCTGTTACCTATAGCTCCAGTCTGTTACCTATAGCTCCAGTCTGTTATCTATAGCTTCAGTCTGTTAGCTCCAGTCTGTTACCTATAGCTCCAGTCTGTTACCTATAGCTCCAGTATGTTATCTATAGCTCCAGTCTTTTACCTATAGCTCCAGTCTGTTACCTATAGCTCCAGTCTGTTACCTATAGCTCCAGTATGTTACCTATAGCTCCAGTATGTTACCTATAGCTCCAGTCTGTTACCTATAGCTCCAGTATGTTACCTATAGCTCCAGTATGTTACCTATAGCTCCAGTATGTTACCTATAGCTCCAGTATGTTACCTATAGCTCCAGTCTGTTACCTATAGCTCCAGTCTGTTATCTATTGCTCCAGTCTTTTACCTATAGCTCCAGTCTGTTACCTATAGCTCCAGTATGTTACCTATAGCTCCAGTATGTTACCTATAGCTCCAGTATGTTACCTATAGCTCAAGTCAGTTACCTATAGCTCCAGTCTGTTATCTATAGCTCCAGTATTTTACCTATAGCTCCAGTATGTTACCTATAGCTCCAGTACGTTACCTATAGCTCCAGTATGTTACCTATAGCTCCAGTCAGTTACCTATAGCTCCAGTCTGTTATCTATTGCTCCAGTCTTTTACCTATAGCTCCAGTATGTTACCTATAGCTCCAGTATGTTACCTATAGCTCCAGTATGTTATCTATAGCTCCAGTCTGTTACCTATAGCTCCAGTATGTTACCTATAGCTCCAGTCTGTTATCTATAGCTCCAGTCTGTTACCTATAGCTCCAGTATGTTACCTATAGCTCCAGTATGTTACCTATAGCTCCAGTCTGTTACCTATAGCTCCAGCATGTTACCTATAGCTCCAGTATGTTACCTATAGCTCCAGTATGTTACCTATAGCTCCAGTCAGTTACCTATAGCTCCAGTCTGTTATCTATTGCTCCAGTCTTTTACCTATAGCTCCAGTCTGTTACCTATAGCTCCAGTATGTTACCTATAGCTCCAGTATGTTACCTATAGCTCCAGTATGTTACCTATAGCTCAAGTCAGTTACCTATAGCTCCAGTCTGTTATCTATAGCTCCAGTATTTTACCTATAGCTCCAGTATGTTACCTATAGCTCCAGTACGTTACCTATAGCTCCAGTATGTTACCTATAGCTCCAGTCAGTTACCTATAGCTCCAGTCTGTTATCTATTGCTCCAGTCTTTTACCTATAGCTCCAGTATGTTACCTATAGCTCCAGTATGTTACCTATAGCTCCAGTATGTTATCTATAGCTCCAGTCTGTTACCTATAGCTCCAGTCTGTTATCTATTGCTCCAGTCTTTTACCTATAGCTCCAGTCTGTTACCTATAGCTCCAGTATGTTACCTATAGCTCCAGTATGTTACCTATAGCTCCAGTATGTTACCTATAGCTCAAGTCAGTTACCTATAGCTCCAGTCTGTTATCTATAGCTCCAGTATTTTACCTATAGCTCCAGTATGTTACCTATAGCTCCAGTACGTTACCTATAGCTCCAGTATGTTACCTATAGCTCCAGTCAGTTACCTATAGCTCCAGTCTGTTATCTATTGCTCCAGTCTTTTACCTATAGCTCCAGTATGTTACCTATAGCTCCAGTATGTTACCTATAGCTCCAGTATGTTATCTATAGCTCCAGTCTGTTACCTATAGCTCCAGTATGTTACCTATAGCTCCAGTCTGTTATCTATAGCTCCAGTCTGTTACCTATAGCTCCAGTATGTTACCTATAGCTCCAGTATGTTACCTATAGCTCCAGTCTGTTATCTATAGCTCCAGTATGTTACCTATAGCTCCAGTATGTTACCTATAGCTCCAGTATGTTACCTATAGATCCAGTCTGTTATCTATAGCTCCAGTCTGTTACCTATAGCTCCAGTCTGTTATCTATAGCTCCAGGCAGTTACTTATAGCTCCAGTCTGTTACCTATAGCTCCAGTCTGTTACCTATAGCTCCAGTCTGTTATCTATAGCTCCAGTCTTTTACCTATAGCTCCAGTCTGTTACCTATAGCTCCAGTCTGTTATCTATAGCTCCAGTCTGTTACCTATAGCTCCAGTATGTTACCTATAGCTCCAGTATGTTACCTATAGCTCCAGTCTGTTATCTATAGCTCCAGTATTTTACCTATAGCTCCAGCATGTTACCTATAGCTCCAGTATGTTACCTATAGCTCCAGTATGTTACCTATAGCTCCAGTCAGTTACCTATAGCTCCAGTCTGTTATCTATTGCTCCAGTCTTTTCCCTATAGCTCCAGTCTGTTACCTATAGCTCCAGTATGTTACCTATAGCTCCAGTATGTTATCTATAGCTCCAGTATGTTACCTATAGCTCCAGTATGTTACCTATAGCTCCAGTATGTTACCTATAGATCCAGTCTGTTATCTATAGCTCCAGTCTGTTACCTATAGCTCCAGTCTGTTATCTATAGCTCCAGGCAGTTACTTATAGCTCCAGTCTGTTACCTATAGCTCCAGTCTGTTACCTATAGCTCCAGTCTGTTATCTATAGCTTCAGTCTGTTGGCTCCAGTCTGTTACCTATAGCTCCAGTCTGTTACCTATAGCTCCAGTATGTTATCTATAGCTCCAGTCTTTTACCTATAGCTCCAGTCTGTTACCTATAGCTCCAGTCTGTTACCTATAGCTCCAGTATGTTACCTATAGCTCCAGTATGTTACCTATAGCTCCAGTCTGTTATCTATAGCTCCAGTATTTTACCTATAGCTCCAGCATGTTACCTATAGCTCCAGTATGTTACCTATAGCTCCAGTATGTTACCTATAGCTCCAGTCAGTTACCTATAGCTCCAGTCTGTTATCTATTGCTCCAGTCTTTTCCCTATAGCTCCAGTCTGTTACCTATAGCTCCAGTATGTTACCTATAGCTCCAGTATGTTACCTATAGCTCCAGTATGTTACCTATAGCTCCAGTCAGTTACCTATAGCTCCAGTCTGTTCTCCAGTATTTTACCTATAGCTCCAGTATGTTACCTATAGCTCCAGTATGTTACCTATAGCTCCAGTATGTTACCTATAGCTCCAGTCAGTTACCTATAGCTCCAGTCTGTTATCTATAGCTCCAGTCTTTTACCTATAGCTCCAGTATGTTACCTATAGCTCCAGTATGTTACCTATAGCTCCAGTCAGTTACCTATAGCTCCAGTCTGTTATCTATTGCTCCATTCTTTTACCTATAGCTCCAGTATGTTACCTATAGCTCCAGTCAGTTACCTATAGCTCCAGTCTGTTACCTATATCTCCAGTATGTTACCTATAGCTCCAGTATGTTACCTATAGCTCCAGTATGTTACCTATAGCTCCAGTCAGTTACCTATAGCTCCAGTATGTTACCTATAGCTCCAGTATGTTACCTATAGCTCCAGTATGTTACCTATAGCTCCAGTCAGTTACCTATAGCTCCAGTCTGTTATCTATAGCTCCAGTATTTTACCTATAGCTCCAGTATGTTACCTATAGCTCCAGTATGTTACCTATAGCTCCAGTATGTTACCTATAGCTCCAGTCAGTTACCTATAGCTCCAGTCTGTTACCTATAGCTCCAGTCTGTTACCTATATCTCCAGTATGTTACCTATAGCTCCAGTATGTTACCTATAGCTCCAGTATGTTACCTATAGCTCCAGTCAGTTACCTATAGCTCCAGTCAGTTACCTATAGCTCCAGTATGTTACCTATAGATCCAGTCTGTTATCTATAGCTCCAGTATTTTATCTAAAGCTCCAGTATGTTATCTATAGCTCCAGTCTTTTACCTATAGCTCCAGTATGTTACCTATAGCTCCAGTCTGTTACCTATAGCTCCAGTATGTTACCTATAGCTCCAGTATTTTACCTATAGCTCCAGTATGTTACCTATAGCTCCAGTACGTTACCTATAGCTCCAGTATGTTACCTATAGCTCCAGTCAGTTACCTATAGCTCCAGTCTGTTATCTATTGCTCCAGTCTTTTACCTATAGCTCCAGTATGTTACCTATAGCTCCAGTATGTTACCTATAGCTCCAGTATGTTATCTATAGCTCCAGTCTGTTACCTATAGCTCCAGTATGTTACCTATAGCTCCAGTCTGTTATCTATAGCTCCAGTCTGTTACCTATAGCTCCAGTATGTTACCTATAGCTCCAGTATGTTACCTATAGCTCCAGTCTGTTACCTATAGCTCCAGTATGTTACCTATAGCTCCAGTATGTTACCTATAGCTCCAGTCTGTTATCTATAGCTCCAGTATTTTACCTATAGCTCCAGCATGTTACCTATAGCTCCAGTATGTTACCTATAGCTCCAGTATGTTACCTATAGCTCCAGTCAGTTACCTATAGCTCCAGTCTGTTATCTATTGCTCCAGTCTTTTACCTATAGCTCCAGTCTGTTACCTATAGCTCCAGTATGTTACCTATAGCTCCAGTATGTTACCTATAGCTCCAGTATGTTACCTATAGCTCAAGTCAGTTACCTATAGCTCCAGTCTGTTATCTATAGCTCCAGTATTTTACCTATAGCTCCAGTATGTTACCTATAGCTCCAGTACGTTACCTATAGCTCCAGTATGTTACCTATAGCTCCAGTCAGTTACCTATAGCTCCAGTCTGTTATCTATTGCTCCAGTCTTTTACCTATAGCTCCAGTATGTTACCTATAGCTCCAGTATGTTACCTATAGCTCCAGTATGTTATCTATAGCTCCAGTCTGTTACCTATAGCTCCAGTCTGTTATCTATTGCTCCAGTCTTTTACCTATAGCTCCAGTCTGTTACCTATAGCTCCAGTATGTTACCTATAGCTCCAGTATGTTACCTATAGCTCCAGTATGTTACCTATAGCTCAAGTCAGTTACCTATAGCTCCAGTCTGTTATCTATAGCTCCAGTATTTTACCTATAGCTCCAGTATGTTACCTATAGCTCCAGTACGTTACCTATAGCTCCAGTATGTTACCTATAGCTCCAGTCAGTTACCTATAGCTCCAGTCTGTTATCTATTGCTCCAGTCTTTTACCTATAGCTCCAGTATGTTACCTATAGCTCCAGTATGTTACCTATAGCTCCAGTATGTTATCTATAGCTCCAGTCTGTTACCTATAGCTCCAGTATGTTACCTATAGCTCCAGTCTGTTATCTATAGCTCCAGTCTGTTACCTATAGCTCCAGTATGTTACCTATAGCTCCAGTATGTTACCTATAGCTCCAGTCTGTTATCTATAGCTCCAGTATGTTACCTATAGCTCCAGTATATTACCTATAGCTCCAGTATGTTACCTATAGATCCAGTCTGTTATCTATAGCTCCAGTCTGTTACCTATAGCTCCAGTCTGTTATCTATAGCTCCAGGCAGTTACTTATAGCTCCAGTCTGTTACCTATAGCTCCAGTCTGTTACCTATAGCTCCAGTCTGTTATCTATAGCTTCAGTCTGTTAGCTCCAGTCTGTTACCTATAGCTCCAGTCTGTTACCTATAGCTCCAGTATGTTATCTATAGCTCCAGTCTTTTACCTATAGCTCCAGTCTGTTACCTATAGCTCCAGTCTGTTACCTATAGCTCCAGTATGTTACCTATAGCTCCAGTATGTTACCTATAGCTCCAGTCTGTTATCTATAGCTCCAGTATTTTACCTATAGCTCCAGCATGTTACCTATAGCTCCAGTATGTTACCTATAGCTCCAGTATGTTACCTATAGCTCCAGTCAGTTACCTATAGCTCCAGTCTGTTATCTATTGCTCCAGTCTTTTCCCTATAGCTCCAGTCTGTTACCTATAGCTCCAGTATGTTACCTATAGCTCCAGTATGTTATCTATAGCTCCAGTATGTTACCTATAGCTCCAGTATGTTACCTATAGCTCCAGTATGTTACCTATAGATCCAGTCTGTTATCTATAGCTCCAGTCTGTTACCTATAGCTCCAGTCTGTTATCTATAGCTCCAGGCAGTTACTTATAGCTCCAGTCTGTTACCTATAGCTCCAGTCTGTTACCTATAGCTCCAGTCTGTTATCTATAGCTTCAGTCTGTTAGCTCCAGTCTGTTACCTATAGCTCCAGTCTGTTACCTATAGCTCCAGTATGTTATCTATAGCTCCAGTCTTTTACCTATAGCTCCAGTCTGTTACCTATAGCTCCAGTCTGTTACCTATAGCTCCAGTATGTTACCTATAGCTCCAGTATGTTACCTATAGCTCCAGTCTGTTATCTATAGCTCCAGTATTTTACCTATAGCTCCAGCATGTTACCTATAGCTCCAGTATGTTACCTATAGCTCCAGTATGTTACCTATAGCTCCAGTCAGTTACCTATAGCTCCAGTCTGTTATCTATTGCTCCAGTCTTTTCCCTATAGCTCCAGTCTGTTACCTATAGCTCCAGTATGTTACCTATAGCTCCAGTATGTTACCTATAGCTCCAGTATGTTACCTATAGCTCCAGTCAGTTACCTATAGCTCCAGTCTGTTCTCCAGTATTTTACCTATAGCTCCAGTATGTTACCTATAGCTCCAGTATGTTACCTATAGCTCCAGTATGTTACCTATAGCTCCAGTCAGTTACCTATAGCTCCAGTCTGTTATCTATAGCTCCAGTCTTTTACCTATAGCTCCAGTATGTTACCTATAGCTCCAGTATGTTACCTATAGCTCCAGTCAGTTACCTATAGCTCCAGTCTGTTATCTATTGCTCCATTCTTTTACCTATAGCTCCAGTATGTTACCTATAGCTCCAGTCAGTTACCTATAGCTCCAGTCTGTTACCTATATCTCCAGTATGTTACCTATAGCTCCAGTATGTTACCTATAGCTCCAGTATGTTACCTATAGCTCCAGTCAGTTACCTATAGCTCCAGTATGTTACCTATAGCTCCAGTATGTTACCTATAGCTCCAGTATGTTACCTATAGCTCCAGTCAGTTACCTATAGCTCCAGTCTGTTATCTATAGCTCCAGTATTTTACCTATAGCTCCAGTATGTTACCTATAGCTCCAGTATGTTACCTATAGCTCCAGTATGTTACCTATAGCTCCAGTCAGTTACCTATAGCTCCAGTCTGTTACCTATAGCTCCAGTCTGTTACCTATATCTCCAGTATGTTACCTATAGCTCCAGTATGTTACCTATAGCTCCAGTATGTTACCTATAGCTCCAGTCAGTTACCTATAGCTCCAGTCAGTTACCTATAGCTCCAGTATGTTACCTATAGATCCAGTCTGTTATCTATAGCTCCAGTATTTTATCTAAAGCTCCAGTATGTTATCTATAGCTCCAGTCTTTTACCTATAGCTCCAGTATGTTACCTATAGCTCCAGTCTGTTACCTATAGCTCCAGTATGTTACCTATAGCTCCAGTATTTTACCTATAGCTCCAGTATGTTACCTATAGCTCCAGTCTGTTACCTATAGCTCCAGTATGTTACCTATAGCTCCAGTCAGTTACCTATAGCTCCAGTCTGTTATCTATAGCTCCAGTCTTTTACCTATAGCTCCAGTATGTTACCTATAGCTCCAGTATGTTACCTATAGCTCCAGTCAGTTACCTATAGCTCCAGTCTGTTATCTATTGCTCCATTCTTTTACCTATAGCTCCAGTCAGTTACCTATAGCTCCAGTCTGTTACCTATATCTCCAGTATGTTACCTATAGCTCCAGTATGTTACCTATAGCTCCAGTATGTTACCTATAGCTCCAGTCAGTTACCTATAGCTCCAGTCAGTTACCTATAGCTCCAGTATGTTACCTATAGCTCCAGTCTGTTATCTATAGCTCCAGTATTTTATCTAAAGCTCCAGTATGTTATCTATAGCTCCAGTCTTTTACCTATAGCTCCAGTATGTTACCTATAGCTCCAGTCTGTTACCTATAGCTCCAGTATGTTACCTATAGCTCCAGTATGTTACCTATAGCTCCAGTCTGTTACCTATAGCTCCAGTCTGTTACCTATAGCTCCAGTATGTTACCTATAGCTCCAGTCTGTTATCTATAGCTCCAGTATGTTACCTATAGCTCCAGTCTGTTACCTATAGCTCCAGTATGTTACCTATAGCTCCAGTCAGTTACCTATAGCTCCAGTCTGTTATCTATAGCTCCAGTCTTTTACCTATAGCTCCAGTGTGTTACCTATTGCTCCAGTCTGTTACCTATAGCTCCAGTCTGTTACCTATAGCTCCAGTATGTTACCTATAGCTCCAGTCAGTTACCTATAGCTCCAGTCTGTTATCTATAGCTCCAGTCTTTTACCTACAGCTCCAGTATGTTACCTATAGCTCCAGTCTGTTATCTATAGCTCCAGTATGTTACCTATAGCTCCAGTATGTTACCTATAGCTCCAGTCTGTTACCTATAGCTCCAGTCTGTTACCTATAGCTCCAGTCTGTTACCTATAGCTCCAGTATGTTACCTATAGCTCCAGTCTGTTACCTATAGCTCCAGTATGTTACCTATAGCTCCAGTATGTTACCAATAGCTCCAGTCTGTTACCTATAGCTCCAGTCTGTTACCTATAGCTCCAGTATGTTACCTATAGCTCCAGTATGTTACCTATAGCTCCAGTCTGTTACCTATAGCTCCAGTATGTTACCTATATCTCCAGTATGTTACCTATAGCTCCAGTATGTTACCTATAGCTCCAGTCTGTTACCTATAGCTCCAGTATGTTACCTATAGCTCCAGTCTGTTACCTATAGCTACAGTCTGTTACCTATAGCTCCAGTCTGTTACCTATAGCTCCAGTCTGTTACCTATAGCTCCAGTATGTTACCTATAGCTCCAGTATGTTACCTATAGCTCCAGTCTGTTACCTATAGCTCTAGTCTATTACCTATAGCTCCAGTATGTTACCTATAGCTCCAGTCTGTTACCTATAGCTCCAGTCTGTTACCTATAGCTCCAGTCTGTTACCTATAGCTCCAGTCTGCTACCTATAGCTCCAGTATGTTACCTATAGCTCCAGTCTTTTACCTATAGCTCCAGTCTGTTACCTATAGCTCCAGTCTGTTACCTATAGCTCCAGTCTGTTACCTATAGCTCCAGTATGTTACCTATAGCTCCAGTATGTTACCTATAGCTCCAGTATGTTACCTATAGCTCCAGTATGTTACCTATAGCTCCAGTCTGTTACCTATAGCTCCAGTCTGTTACCTATAGCTCTAGTCCCTAGTACCATGAGTAAACATGGAGATTACATTGTGAGGAGAGAGGAAGGGAGGGAGGGAGGATAGCCTAGCTGTGCCACTCCTTCTGCTTTTGACATATTGTTGATATTAAAAGTTAATTGTTCTGGCTATTTCATCTTCCTGGCGGCGTGCATGTCATTACTGCCCCTGCCACATGGAATCTACCTGCACCTGTCAGGAGGAGCTCACCTTTGAAACTGGGAGATAATAGGAAAACTGAAAAGACACGACAAACTGAAAGATTTCCCTCCACCTGAATAGAGTCTGTGACCATGAGAGTCTGAACAAACAAGATAACATTGGAGATTTAACAAGTCTACACGTAACCCTATAGTAGTCTACTACTGGCTACACATAACCCTATAGTAGTCTACTACTGGCTACACATAACCCTATAGTAGTCTACTACTGGCTACACATAACCCTATAGTAGTCTACTACTGGCTACACATAACCCTATAGTAGTCTACTACTGGCTACACATAACCCTATAGTAGTCTACTACTGGCTACACATAACCCTATAGTAGTCTACTACTGGCTACACATAACCCTATAGTAGTCTACTACTGGCTACACTTAACCCTATAGTAGTCTACTACTGGCTACACATAACCCTACAGTAGTCTACTACTGGCTACACATAACCCTATAGTAGTCTACTACTGGCTACACATAACCCTATAGTAGTCTACTACTGGCTACACATAACCCTACAGTAGTAACATAACCATAACCCTACAGTAGTAACATAACCATAACCCTACAGTAGTAACATAACCATAACCCTACAGTAGTAACATAACCATAACCCTACAGTAGTAACATAACCATAACCCTACAGTAACCCATTCCTCCACCCCTCCTTCATCTCAACCAGTGTTAACATTCGATCCCTTAATGCTTATTGGCTGAAAGCCGTAGTATATCAAACCGTATACCACTGGTATGACAAAAAACATATTTTTACGGTCATAATTACGTTGGTAACCAGTTTCTAATAGCAATAAGGCACCTCGTGGGTTTGTGGTATATGGCCAATATATAAACTGGCACCCTAATCCCTACATAGTGCACAACTTTTGACCAAAGCCCTATGTCAGGGCCCTTAGTCATGTAGAGTTCCATAACATAACATAACATCATGCAGCCACCACCATACCCATAACATCATGCAGCCACCACCATACCCATAACATCATGCAGCCACCACCATACCCATAACATCATGCAGCCACCACCATACCCATAACATCATGCAGCCACCACCATACCCATAACATCATGCAGCCACCACCATACCCATAACATCATGCAGCCACCACCATACCCATAACATCATGCAGCCACCACCATACCCATAACATCATGCAGCCACCATCATACCCATAACATCATGCAGCCACCACCATACCCATAACATCATGCAGCCACCACCATACCCATAACATCATGCAGCCACCACCATACCCATAACATCATGCAGCCACCATCAGTCCCATAACATCATGCAGCCACCACCATATCCATAACTTCATGCAGCCACCACCATACCCATAACATCATGCAGCCACCACCATACCCATAACATCATGCAGCCACCACCATACCCATAACATCATGCAGCCACCACTTTGCTTGAAAATATGGAGAGTGGTACTCAGTAATGTGTATTGTATTGGATTTGCCCCAAACATAACACTTTCTATTCAGGACAAAAAGTGAATTGCTTTACCACAGCATTTTTTGCAGTATTACTTTTCAGTATTACTTTAGTGCCTTGTTGCAAACTGGATGCATGTTTTGGAATATGTTTCATCTGTACAGGCTTCCTTCTTTTCACTGTAAATAAGGTTAGTATTGTGGAGTAACGTAGTCTTCTCCTATCACAGCCATTAAACTCTGTAACATTGGCCTCATGGTGAAATCCCTGAGCGGTTTCCTTCGTCTCTGGCAACTGAGTTAGGAATGATGGATGTATCTTTGTAGTGACTGGGTGTATTGATACACCATCAAGTGTAATTAATAACGTCCCCATGCTCAAAGGGATATTCAATGTCTGCTTTTTTATTTGTACCCATTTACCAATAGCAAGGTATTGGAAAACATCCCTGGTCTTTGGTTTGAAACTCACTGCTCGACTGAGGGACCTTACAGATAATTGTATGTGTGGGTTACAGAGATGAGGTAGTCATTCAAAAATCATGTTAAACACTATTATTGCACACAAAGTGAGTCCATGCAACTTATGGTACTTGTTAAGCAACGTTTTTATTCCTGAACTTATTTCGGCTTGCCGTAACAAAGGGGTTGAATACTTATTGACTCAAGACATTTCAGCTTTTCATTTTTTATTAATAATAATATATTATTTAAAAATTATAATGAACAGAATTTCACTTTTACATTATAGGGTATTGTGTGTAGGTCAGTGACTAAAGCATGCAATTGAATCAATGTTATATTCAGACTATAACACAACAAGATGTGGGAAAGGTCAAGGGTTATGAATACTTTCTGAAGGCACTGTATTTGATGGTTGTATGCTCCACCGTTTGTCATTTTAACTTACCTTAAATTGATCTTCATGTCACGAAAGGGTCTTTTAACAACGGTCTCAGTGGGTCTGTCTTGGGTGGTTGTTGTTATCTCTTATTGTTGCACTGTTACAGGGATCTGGGACCTCATGTCATTGTTTGAAGAAGGAAAACAATGATTTTCATCTGGTTGTTGTTCCAGGTGGTAATTATTCCTGAGGGAAGCTGTGCTTTACTGCAGGCGTTTATAGAAACAATGATTTTCATCTGGTTGTTGTTCCAGGTGGTAATACACAACACGCTGGTGAACTACACGACACACTGGTAAACTACACAACACACTGGAGAAATACACAACACACTGGAGAAATACACAACACACTGGTGAAATACACAACACACTGGAGAAATACACAACACACTGGAGAACTACACCACACACTGGAGAAATGCACAACACACTGGTGAAATGCACAACACACTGGTGAAATACACAACACACTGGAGAAATACACAACACACTGGAGAAATACACAACACACTGGTGAAATACACAACACACTGGAGAAATACACAACACACTGGTGAAATACACAACACACTGGAGAACTACACAACACACTGGTGAAATACACAACACACTGGTGAAATACACAACACACTGGAGAAATACACAACACACTGGTGAAATACACAACACACTGGAGAAATACACAACACACTGGAGAACTTAGAGGCTAGTAGTAAAAGGCAGTAGCAGCCTAAGTATCAGAAATTGTGGCATAAAGACATAATGAGATCTAAGACGAGGAGGAGTTCCAGACTGCTTTCTCACCTTGATAAATTGAGGAGATTGAATTCCATACTCTTGTTTGATTAGGATTTGTTAGGATCTTTATTAACCGGCGCCGGCGGCGACAGCTAGTCTTACTGGGGTCCGACACATAACGACAAATACATTACAGACAATGTAATGCAGCCTGGAGGAAGTGTCCCATCTCCCCTGGAGCTCTCCTGCAGCCTGGAGGAAGTGTCCCATCTCACCTGGAGCTCTCCTGCAGCCTGGAGGAAGTGTCCCATCTCCCCTGGAGCTCTCCTGCAGCCTGGAGGAAGTGTCCCATCTCACCTGGAGCTCTCCTGCAGCCTGGAGGAAGTGTCACATCTCCCCTGGAGCTCTCCTGCAGCCTGGAGGAAGTGTCACATCTCCCCTGGAGCTCTCCTGCAGCCTGGAGGAAGTGTCACATCTCCCCTGGAGCTCTCCTGCAGCCTGGAGGAAGTGTAAACCCTTCTCCTAAATGAATCACGATCACCCCTTCACAGTGTTCACATTCTATCACTGCTTTTCTCGCATTGGCTAACTGAGATCGCCTATTTTTATTCACATAGAGATTTGTGAATCGATTTTCTTTACATGGATTATTGACGCAAGATATTTTCAAACAAGGAAGTGCTGCGAGGCACGTGAGGCATTTTAACCAATCAGGTTGCCGGAAAGGGCCTTTAAAATGCCAGTAGCCAATTGGATGCCAGGAAATTACTCATAGTGTTCCAGCTCAGCTAAATTACTAAATAGCGACTTTCGTAAATTAACTTTATGACAAAAAATATGCACAATCGTCTGTCTCTACATTAACTAACATATTCCTCTCAATTGTAAATGTTTTGCTTGACTCGTTAAGACGTTGTAATTACTTACATTTGCTTCCACCGTAATGTTTTTGTCAGCCATCTTTGCTTTACAAAGTCACAGCTATGTGTCCCATAGCGTCAAATTCGTCATTGGAACCACTCGATATGATTGGTCATATAAAAACCTTGGGACCCAAATGCATAATCAGTGCTCTAACTCCCCCCTGTGGTGGTCTGGAGCAATGAAGCCGTGACGCTGGGTACCGTGGCAAAAGCACTCAACTTTTAAAGGAGGAAGTAGACGGTCAGGAGACGGTCAGGAGACGGTCAGGAGACGGTCAGTAGACGGTCAGTAGACGGTCAGGAGACGGTCAGTAGACGGTCAGTAGACGGTCAGGAGACGGTCAGGAGACGGTCAGGAGACGGTCAGGAGACGGTCAGTAGACGGTCAGGAGACGGTCAGGAGACGGTCAGTAGACGGTCAGGAGACGGTCAGGAGACGGTCAGTAGACGGTCAGGAGACGGTCAGTAGACGGTCAGGAGACGGTCAGGAGACGGTCTAGTACAGTGCTCATCATCAATGAGTCGTGAAAGCTTGTTTTAGGATGTCTTTTACACACTGTTTGTACACTTATGATGCAGTGCTCTGCAATCTCTTCAACCTCTTTCCATAGTTCTCCAAAGTAACCCTCACTTCTGTTGTCCTGTAATGTGTCTGTAAGGGCACCTACTAGATCCACAGCCCTTGCTAGGTCAAGAGAGGTTGATTGGAGCATGTCAGAAAGACATTTGCATCACCAAGCACTTTACAAAAGGTAACCAAAAGCCCTATGAAATGTAAATCTATCTGAGAAAGAAGGCCCCTTGCCCCCAGTGATCTATCACCACTATTTTCAAGTGTGATATCCTGTAGCACTCTCAGAACTGCTGGAAGCCTGTCCCTCAGATTACGGCATGCCATGTATCTGCATGCCCACCTTACATCCATAAATCTCTGTAGTTCCCTGGGCTGCTGAACTGCAAGCCTCTTGAGATGAACGTACGAGCCAGATACAAAGTTATAAAGCTGAACGTACGAGCCAGATACAAAGTTATAAAGCTGAATGTACGAGCCAGATACAAAGTTATAAAGCTGAACGTACGAGCCAGATACAAAGTTATAAAGCTGAACGTACGAGCCAGATACAAAGTTATAAAGCTGAACGTACGAGCCAGATACAAAGTTATAAAGCTGAACGTACGAGCCAGATACAAAGTTATAAAGCTGAACGTACGAGCCAGATACAAAGTTATAAAGCTGAACGTACGAGCCAGATACAAAGTTATAAAGCTGAACGTACGAGCCAGATACAAAGTTATAAAGCTGAACGTACGAGCCAGATACAAAGTTATAAAGCTGAACGTACGAGCCAGATACAAAGTTATAAAGCTGAAAGTACGAGCCAGATACAAAGTTATAAAGCTGAACGTACGAGCCAGATACAAAGTTAGAAAGCTGAACGTACGAGCCAGATACAAAGTTAGAAAGCTGAACGTACGAGCCAGATACAAAGTTATAAAGCTGAACGTACGAGCCAGATACAAAGTTATAAAGCTGAACATACGAGCCAGATACAAAGTTATAAAGCTGAACGTACGAGCCAGATACAAAGTTATAAAGCTGAACGTACGAGCCAGATACAAAGTTATAAAGCTGAACGTACGAGCCAGATACAAAGTTATAAAGCTGAACGTACGAGCCAGATACAAAGTTAGAAAGCTTCTGCAGGAGAGCAAAAACTGTAACTGCCTCAGGCACTGATTTTACAGCATCGACAAGAACCAAATTCCAACAATGTGCATTACAGTGCACATAAAAAGCTAATCTTGCACTGTTTTTAATCCTGCAGACACACCAGAATGCTTTCCGCTCATGACGGATGCACCGTCACAGCCTTGCTCCATAATATTATTTCTGTAGTCCAGACCATGTTTTTCAAGGCAATCAATTATCATTTTAGTGAGACCTGCTGCATCTAAGCGTCCAGCTGACTAAAAGTGTAAGAAGCTTTAGTGGACGGCCTCGTTGTAACAGAACCTCACAACTAAACACATTTGTTAGTTTGTCTTTAAATCTTTGTTTTCATTTGCAATTCCACTGAAAACGTCACTTTCTTTTACTTGTCTTGTTGTTTCACTTTGAGTCACAGAGAGTAACGACACAGCAAAGCACAGCACAGTGTTGTAGCCAACCTAAATACAATAGTAAATGGCAGGTATAGGCTTAATACAACCTCCAATTACATCAGCTATACATTATATGGCTACAATAGGTTCTCTGCTGCACAGGGCAACACAACCTAACAACATGGCTGTGACTTCACTAAGGAATGATCAGAGGAGTGCAACAACACAGCACTACTGAGCAACGCCATCATCGTCCTTACACCTTTATAATGTGCTGTGAAAGGACGGGATTAAACCTTCACTCCCTGTACCTGCTTCTCATCTCCTGCTTCGGTCCTTACACCTTTATAATGAGCTCTGAAAGGACGGGATTGAAGAGAGGACGAGAGAAATTAAGAAAGACGGAAATATTAGACAGAGGAAAATGCATGTAGGAACGCTGATCCCAGATAATCCATTAGTGAATTTTGACTCATTACTGGCACACTCCCATCTGCTGTTCAGAGCTTCAGATGAACCACCCACCACGTCCCACCCCCAAACTTTAATTCTTACCCTCCAGCCTCCATGGGACAAAGTTCCCCCAGAACAGAGGAGGGGTAGGAGGAGTAGGCAGGGAAGGAGACTCGCCACAGAAAGAACAAGCTGATTGCACAGATGGTATAGTCAATTATCAGTAGCAATGAATCCCCAGTTAAATGTGACATCTTAACCTGCGCTGGGTCCCATTCAGCTGGCTACATATTGGCCCATATGGCAAGGAGACACTCACAGGCTGCAATTTAGACCTGGCAGAGAGCCAACTACACACATATACACACACACACACACACACACACACACACACACATACACTCACTCACTCACACACACACACACACACACAGGCAGGCAGGCATGCACACACACAACACCCCTCCTACTAATAGACATGTTTGTTCGACACGTCTAGCCAGCATCCAGGAGATACCATCCTAGTGTTTATAATGGGGGCCAAGCTTTATATCACCTTGTCCTCCATTCACACTTTATACTTTTAAATATGTATCCTCGCTCTTGTCTGAGATGAGACACAGTCTCAGTAGCTGAGGTTTCACTGTTAAATGTAAAGATATTCAGTTCTCATTATTGCACTTTAAACTAATAACTGAAATTATCATTACAAAGTCGATAGAAATTAATGATATACACAATGTGATTAAAATAATCCTTGACACTTAAGGGAAATACTAACTGATCACAATGTGATCACAATAACACCCCTGGGAAGTCTGGAGGGACTGTAGGTCTGATGGCAAAAATTACAAGACATTAGACCTCAATATAAGATAACCTTAAAAGACAACAGACGAGTGTAAAATGCTAAAATATATATATATATACACTACCGTTCAAAGGTTTGGGGTCCCTTAGAAATATCCTTGTTTCTGAAAGAAAAGCTAAATTTTTGTCCATTAAAATAGCATAACATTTATCAGAAATACATTGCAGACAGTGTTAATGTTGTAAATGACTATTGAGTATCTGGAGCATCAGAATTTGTGGGTTCGATTACAGGCTCAAAATGGCCAAAAACAAAGAACTTTCTTATGAAACTCGTCAGTCTATTCTTGTTCTGAGAAATGAAGGCTATTCCATGCATGAAATGGCCAAGAAGCTGAAGATCTCGTACAACACTGTATTATTTGTTTCTGTCCATTTTGAGCCTGTAATCGAACCCACAAATGCTGATGCTCCAGATACTCAACTAGTCTAAAGAAGGCCAGTTTTATTGCTTCTTTAATCAGCACAACAGTTTTCAGCTGTGTTAACATAATTGCAAAAGGGTTTTCTAATGATCAATTAGCCTTTTAAAATGATAAACTTGGATTAGCTAACACAACGTGCCATTGGAACACAGGAGTGATTGTTGCTGATAATGGGCCTCTGTACGCCTATGTAGATATTCCATAAAAAATCAGCCGTTTCTAGCTACAATAGTCATTTACAACATCAACAAAGTGACCCCCAAACTTTTGAACGGTAGTGTATATACAGTATATATATTTATACAAAATACAATAATTAAAAATAAAATACATAAGAAAAGAATGAGACATTGGATCATATTGTCACCTCCCGTAGGCTACCTATTATACATTATGTGTGAAACATTACGTGAGGATTATACAGAGATGCAATCAATATGTGAGGGGAGATTCTCCATATAATCAATAAAAAGTTGCCAAATTCTATAAAATGTCTGTAGCTTATTCCTCAAGCAGTAAGTGATTTTCTCCAGTGGGATACAACTGTTAACTTCAGATACTGGCAGGGGGGAATCCGATTTCCATTTCAAGGCAATATATTTCTTGGCAATCGCTAGCAATATTTCTGTTAGCTTTATAGTATGGCTTTGCCTAAGATTGGAATTAGTAAAGTTACCCAGTAGACAGACCTCCGGGTCTAAAGGGAATGCAACACTGTGGATTGAGGATATGGTATCGCTTAACCCCTGCCAGAAACTGTGTGAACACTCCCAAGTGGAACGTTCCTTCATCTGAGCCACATCTAAAACATAGGGAGGAGGTATCAGGATTGAACTTCTAGATGGGGTGATATAGAGCTGATGGAGGGAATTAAACTGGATCAGTTTGTATCTGGAGTTCAATGAGGAAGTAACACCATCCCTGCATAGCTCCCTCCATAGACCCTCATCAAGATTAACACCCAGATCTTTTTCCCATCTAAGTCAGGGTTTATCCAGCTGAGGCAGTGGTAGACCTGACATAAGAGCATCGTAATCATTTTGTGAATTCTTGGTTGGTGAGCGGACCCCAGACCTCACAACCATAAAGGGCAATGGGTTCTATAACTGATTCAAGTATTTTTAGCCAGATCCTAATTGGTAAGTCAAAATGTAAGTTCCTTTTGATGGCATAGAAGGCCTTGTCTCTCAGATCGTTCACAGCTTTGTGGAAGTTACCTGTTGCGCTGATGTTTAGGTTAAGGTATGTATAGTTTTTTGTGTGCTCTAGGGCAACGGTGTCTAGATGGAATTTGGATTTGTGGTCCTGGCAAATGGACCTTTTTTTAGAACACCATTATTTTTGTCTTACTGAGATTTACTGTCAGGGTCCAGGTCTGACAGAATCTGTGCAAAAGATCTAGTTGCTGCTGTAGATAGATAGATAGATAGATAGATAGATAGATAGATAGATAGATAGATAGATAGACAGACAGACAGACAGACAGACAGACAGACAGACAGACAGACAGACAGACAGACAGACAGACAGACAGACAGACAGACAGACAGACAGACAGACAGACAGACAGACAGACAGACAGACAGACAGACAGACAGACAGACAGACAGACAGACAGACAGACAGGTGCAAAATGCCAGAACGAAAATACACAAAAGACAGATACAAGATACATGATACATAGAGCGGCAGTATGAAAAAGTATAAAAATACAAGAAGTCTGGAGTGCAAAATAGCTATAAAAAGACATTGCATAGTATGGGTGGATGGCTGAATATGTACACTATACATTGGTGGATGGTGCATGGTTAACTATACTATACAGGTCGATGGCAGAGAAATACTTAAATAGCTAAAAGTGCGTATGATATACAGCGGGTGAAATAAGTATTGAACACATCACCATTTTTCTCAGTAAATATATTTCCAAAGGTGCTATTGACATTTTCACCAGATGTTGGTAACAACCCAAGTAATCCATACATACAAAGAAACCAAAACAAATATGTTCATAAATTAAGTTATGTGTAATAATGTGAAATGACACAGGGAAAAAGTATTGAACACACTTACTGATATTTATTTAATACTTTGTACAAAAGCCTTTGTTGGTAATGACAGCTTCAAGAGGCCTCCTGTATGGAGAAACTAGTCGCATGCATTGCTCTGGTGTGATTTTGGCCCATTCTTCCACACAAACAGTCTTCAAATCTTGAAGGTTCCGTGGGCCTCTTCTATGAATCTTGATCTTCTGTTCTTTCCATAGATTTTCAATTGGATTTAAGTCAGGTGATTGGCAGGGCCATTCTAGCAGCTTTATTTTCTTTCTTTGAAACCAATTGAGAGTTTCCTTGGCTGTGTGTTTGGGATCATTGTCTTGCTGACATGTCCACCCTCGTTTCATCTTCATCATCCTGGTAGATGGCAGCAGATTTTTGTCAAGAATGTCTCGATAAATTTGCCCATTTATCCTTCCTTCAATTATGTGAAGTTTGCCAGTACCATTTGCTGAAAAGCAGCCCCACACCATGATGTTCCCACCTCCAAACCTCACTGTTGGTATGGTGTTTTTAGGGTGATGTGCAGTGCCATTTCTCCTCCAAACATGGTGTGTATTATGACATCCAAACAGTTCAATTTTGCTCTCATCTGACCACACTATATTCTCCCAGTATTTCACTGGCTTTTCCAAATGTTGTGCAGCAAACTTTAAACGAGCTTCAACATGCTTTTTTTCAGCAATGGAGTCGTGGTGAGCGTGCATACAGGCCATGGCGGTGGAGTGCATTACTTACTGTTTTCTTTGAGACAACAGTACCTGCTAATTGCAGGTCTTTTTGAAGCTCTCCACAAGTGGTCCTTGGCTCTTGGACAACTCTTCTGATTATTCTTTTCACTCCTCTGTCAGAAATCTTGCGAGGAGCACCTGGTCGAGGCAAATTTATGGTGAAATGATTGTCTTTCCACTTCCGTATTATGGCCCCAACAGTGCTCACTGGAACATTCAAAAGCTTAGAAATGTGCCTATAACCAATGCCATCATTATGTTTTTCAACAATTAGGTTGCGAAGGTCTTGAGACAGCTCTTTGCTTTTACCCATCATGAGATGTGGCTTGTGTGACACCTTGGCAATGAGACCTTTTTGTAGGCCATCAGTTGGGACTGAACCAGCTGATATTAATTTGCACTGACAGCGGGCTGGATTGCTTTTTAATTACTGATAGTTTTCAGCTGTTGTCTTGGCTTTCCATGCCTTTTTGCACCTCCCTTTCTTCATGTGTTCAATACTTTTTCCCTGTGTCATTTCCCATTATTACACATAACCCTCATGTCATCCAACCAGACACACACACACACACACACACACACCCCTCGTCTCCATCTTCCAGCCCAGAGGACATCGATCGGAAGGCGGCGTTGGGCCCGG
This sequence comes from Thymallus thymallus, assembly GCA_023634145.1. Taxonomy (NCBI): domain Eukaryota; kingdom Metazoa; phylum Chordata; class Actinopteri; order Salmoniformes; family Salmonidae; genus Thymallus; species Thymallus thymallus. Next base: position 3,100,539 of record CM042417.1, on the reverse strand, counting down.
GGATAGGATCCCCAGATAACGCTAGCTGCTGAGGAGCAGGAGAGAGATTGACGCTGACTTCTTGCTTGTTGCCAATTCCACGGGCAATAAAAACAAAATGTTCAACGTTAAGCCCAGATTTGTGATTTTGGGTGGAGATATGGGACATGACATGATGGTTTATTGGATGTTTAAATGCTGGTGTATAATTGTGTTATTAGGATTATATGATGGTTGGATACAGTATTATGATGGGAGTCAACCGTTCAGTTGAACTTACACTTTCTAAAAGTATCAGCATGTATCATGTACCTACCAAGGAGATGTCCTAGAGAGCTCAACTCCTATCTTTGGGCCAAGTGTGTCCTCTATCCAACTCTATGGTACCGACAGATACTGTCACTGCTCATAAATCCAAGCTGAAATAAAAGCACGGCCATGAGAACAAATTTGTCAATTGACCAGACAATAGGAAGCGACAGGACCAGCTTTATCCTGCTGGTGCATGTGGAGAAAGATGGCTTTTCATCCAATGTAGTCTACTGTGATTATTACCTCTCAAATGCACTGTGCAAAATGCATAATTTCGCTCAGATGTGGCAGAGAGTTCTTCACAGTCGAGACGCAGGTGGATTCAGTGTGATGGCTTTGACAATCTACCAAAGCGTTAAGGAAGTGTGTCAAGAAAAATTTAAGATTGTATAAGTCTGTCTCACTGCCTCTACCTCTCTCTCTTTCTCTCGCTTCACAGGCAAGGATATTGCTGCTAGTAAGATTGCACCTAAATCAACCATTTATCGGATCATCAACAACTTCAAGGAGAGAGGTTCACTAATCTGAAAACCCTCTCATGGATGGTAATCGAGCATGGAGCTGTCACGATGTGGGTGTGGGAATGACCAAGGCGCAGCACAGGGATAGTACTTCGACATTTTGCTACTTTATTTTACTATGTAATCTAAGTTTACAAAAATGAACGAACTAACATCAAACAAACACACGAATGTACAAAACGTCACGTTCACAAAACAAACACGAAATGAAACGGACGAAACAAATGCACACTTACTGTCACCGTGACAACGACACATAACGACAACGACCCACACCAGAGTGAATGACAGACTCAACATATATAGGATCCCTAATTAGAGACAATGCGGTGCAGCTGCCTCTAATTAGGGATCCAACCCAAAACCCACACAGAAACAGAAAAGAAAGACCCTGTCAGACTCTGACCATAACTACATAGAGAAGCAAATAGGCTTCTCTATGGCCAGAGCCTGACAGGAGCCAGGAAGGATATTCAGTTGATGTAATGTCCACATATTTGTGTTCTGTCTGTTATGATGGCATGAGGTTAAAAGGTCCATTGTTTAAACCCATGCTGCACACACACACCAAGATGGCTTATTTAATCATAATCACTTTAAGTGATAGTGGGCAAGAAAGGTCATTTATAAGACAAGAGCACAGATGAGAGAATCATGGGACAGATTATAATGACTGCACCTGTTGTAATTACAATGTCAGGTTCATGAGTGTTTTTTAGGGCTCTTTATTCTTCTTCAGAACGACGTAAAATGCAGAAAATACACACAGACACAGACACAGACACACTGTCTCTTTCTCTCTCTCTCTCTCTCTCTGTCTCTCTCTCTCTTAAGTCTCTAAGGGGCTATAAGACAATGCGGTCTCCACATGCTCTGTGGCATGGAGGTAAAAGCCAGATGGTTTCAGAAAATGGGTGATTCTTTGAAATGTGTACTTAACGATGCGTGTTGTTTTAATGTTCCTATGAAAGGATTTCAAACATGTTGTGCATGCGTATTGCCTAAATGTATTTACTTTGGGATTATTCTGTATAATGAAAGCACTTTACAAATGTAATCAATTATTATTATTTTGAAACATTCTGTGTGAGTATTGCCCTGGGATAAGCTGTGCATATTTGGGTGTGTCTACATAATTTGGCGCTCCCAACTCGCCTTGGACTGAGCAAAGCTAGCTAGCAAAAACAACCTGTTACCTGACAAATGGAAACCATTGCACCTCAAACAATTTTCCAAGTTGGAATAATGTAACGTAGCATTTTGGAACATCAGAGTGGAAGAGTGAAAAATCAACTGACATGGCAACCACCATGACACCATGTCCATCACTGATAGCTGTTGGGAAGGCCAACAGTGAGTACTGGACTGTCCACTTGTCTGAAACGTTATTAACAATTGATACTTTTTAACCAGAATTGTACACATCTTGGACATTTACTTTTGCTTTGTGGACATAATGGGCCTTGGAGATCCACCCCCGTGGGCCTGCTGTCTGCCTGTAGAATAGAGGCCTTGGGGATGAGTCTCCCACCACCGTGGGCCTTCTGTCTACCTGTAGAATAGAGGCCTTGGGGATGAGTCTCCCACCCCCGTGGGCCTGCTGTCTGCATGTAGAATAGAGGCCTTGGGGATGAGTCTCCCACCACCGTGGGCCTTCTGTCTACCTGTAGAATAGAGGCCTTGGGGATGAGTCTCCCACCCCCGTGGGCCTGCTGTCTGCATGTAGAATAGAGGCCTTGGGGATGAGTCTCCCACCCCCGTGGGCCTGCTGTCTGCCTGTAGAATAGAGGCCTTGGGGATGAGTGTCCCACCCCCGTGTGCCTGCTGTCTGCATGTAGAACAGAATAATGGAGATGGGGTTCAGCAGTGACTTCTACAATGCTGTCACCGAGAGGGAACGACAGACCAATAGACTTAAGTTACAAGTAAAGATAGGCCAAATTGCATTTTCCTTTGCAATTTGTGGGTTAGGGTTCCCAGGAATCATGAGAATAGACACAATCCCTTTGAATGCATTTGATTTATTAAGCTCGGATTTCGTTTTGATGACACTTTTTTGACGTTGTGAACTGCATTTCAGTCATTTTGATTGTTGATATGGACATTTAGTTAGAACCGTATATATATTATATAAACCTATACACCCCGGTCAAAAGTTTGTAATATTACCCATTCAAGCGTTTTTCTTTATTTGCACTATTTTTTACATTGTAGAATAAAAGTGAAGACATCAAAACTATGACATAACACATATGGAATCATGTAGTAACCAAAAAAGTGTTAAACAAATAAAAAAATATTTTATATTTGAGATTCTTCAAATAGCCACCCTTGACAGCTTTGCATCCTCATGGCATTCTCTCAACCAGCTTCATGAGGACCGCCACAGGAATGGAAGACCCAGAAATACCTCTGCTGCAGAGGATAAGTTAATTAGCGTTACTAGCCTCAGATTGTCACCACCGATAAATCTACGATATTCGAGAATCTACGATAATCGAGAATTTCATCAAGCATTTTGCTACGGCTGGCCATGGTTTCCACTTGGCTACCTCTACCCCGGCCAACAGCTCTGCACCCCCTGCAGCAACTTGCCCAAGCCCCCCCCCCCCCCCCCCCCCCCGCTTCTCCTTCACCCAAATCCAGATAGCTGATGTTCTGTAAGAGCTGCAAAATCTGGACCCCTACAAATCAGCTGGGCTAGAAAATCTGGACCCCTACAAATCAGCTGGGCTAGAAAATCTGGACCCCTACAAATCAGCTGGGCTAGACAATCTGGAACCTTTCTTTCTAAAATGATCAACCGCAATTGTTGCAACCCCTATTACTAGCCTGTTCAACCTCTGATGTTGAGCTGAAGGTGGCTCTGCTCACACCACACCACAAAGTCATTGATTGTGCTCCTGTACTCCTCCTCCTGCCCACCCCTGATGCACCCTACAATCTGAGGTGTAGAGGGTGAACAGGAAGGGGGACCCCTGTGTTGCTCACTGCCCGTTCTGACACACAGCTCTGTAGACACACAAATTGTCAGGTGCACCTTATTGGGCACTGGGACCAGGCAGGATGTTTTCCACAGCACAGGGACTCTTTCCAGGCTCAGGCTAAGGTTGAAGCGTCGCTGGAGTATTCCACACAGTTGGTCAGCACAGACCCTAAGCACCCTGGGCTGTTGCCATCAGGGCCCTCCACTTTCCACTGATGTAGTCTCTCCAGCTCTCTCTTCACATGGTTGGTGGTGAAAGCCAGCCCAGGTGGGGGGAAGGGGAGTGTTGAGGATCAGACCAGAGGTGGGGGGAAGGGAGGTGTTGCAGAACAGTCCAGAGGGAGCGGGGAGGGGGTTGCTGATTGTCTCAACGGAGGTGTCGTGTGCAAAGGGGGTGGGGGGTGGGACAGCCGTGAGGGTGTGTGGCCTGGTGAGCTGGAGGGGAGGTGGACAGAGCTAATTTCGTACTTGTTCAATTAAATTGGTTCAGCTCATTGGCTCTGTCCTGGGTCCCCTCCGTCTGCCCACAGTTTGACTTTTTGAAGCCAGTGATATTTCTCATACCCTTCCACACCTCTCTCACCTGGCTCTGCCTCAGCTTGTCAGAGATTGATCGAAAAGAGAGTTGTGAGATTACACATGGTAAGCCCCTTTCAGTGGTATCTATAACTCTCTCACAACAAGGCTTGGAAAGATCAGTATGGGAATAATGGTGAAAATAATATCTTAGTAAATTAACTATGATATTGACTCGCTAGGGGAAAACCGAGAGGCTCGGGATATTACTAATAGATATATAATACTTAGATGACTGTTTCCAGAATATTCTCCCATGCAATACGAATTAAGTTATGACTCAATGAAATACAATTAATTACTGTGTATAAATATGCAAATAGATATGCAATAAAACCCTGGGTATCAGAGTGAACTCTTATAAAGCTCTGTCAGTAGGTTTCCATTGTGTAATGGAACCGGCAGCTACAGGAGAAATGTTCTAAAGATCGAGAGCAGTTTTATCCATTTGACAGGAGTGGAGTCTTCTTTAGTCTAGCTTTCTTTATTGTGACAATTAAGTGATAATGCCCGAGAAGCCGGTGTTTGGAGGATATATTGGCACAGGTGTTGTTAGACCCAACATATTAATTAAAACCGTTATTTTGATGAATTTATTCATACTATTCAATCCTTCCACAAGATATAGTTCCGACACAAATCTAGGGTTGCTAGCCAAGCCATTTTATCGGTTTAGTTGCCAGAGACGTGACCCGGTTGTTGTCTTTTTGTTCTGTATCTATGGACGTGACCCAGTCGTTGTCTTTTTGTTCTGTATCTATGGACGCGACCCAGTCGTTGTCTTTTTGTTCTGTATCTATGGACGCGACCCAGTCGTTGTCTTTTTGTTCTGTATCTATGGACGCGACCCAGTCGTTGTCTTTTTGTTCTGTATCTATGGACGCGACCCAGTCGTAGTCTTTTTGTTCTGTATCTATGGACGTGACCCAGTCGTTGTCTTTTTGTTCTGTATCTATGGACACGACCCAGTTGTTGTCTTTTTGTTCTGTATCTATGGACGTGACCCAGTTGTTCGCTCTTAATGTTCTATTGTCATTCTGCCTGGCAACATTCTTATCCCCTGCTTGCTAGCTAGCCAATTACGGCTAACTTACAGTCATGTCAAACAGTGCAGCCAGAATAATAACAAAGTAGCTGCATTTCCATAATCTGTTTTCTAGTGACATTTATGTGGATGCGTCCATAACAATGAGCTAATGATGTGTGAATTCACCTGGCATAGAACATTTGCTCTCTAGCCAGGACAGAAGAGCTAGCTAACAACACAGCTAACACAATCACTTCACACTGAAGCTGGAAAGACTGCAAACTAGCTGTTTTCTATTGATAGTTCTTTGTATACTATATATCCATAAACATGATGCTGATTCATGATTTTAACTGGCTGAGAAAAGCTGCCTGCCTGTCTGTCTCATCCTGACTCCCGACACATTCATTACTATGTGGCAGCTGGATCAATTGAATTTGAATATTGAAACAATATTGCAAATGTCGGAGAGACAGACATCAAGGTTTATACACATCTCATCTGTTGAAAACTAAATGTACGTCTAAAATAAAAGGAAGAAAATGCCTATATGCTTTTTATAGTGGAGATCAAGTTTATGACCAATCCCTATAACCATCACCAGCCCAATCCCTGTAACCATCACCAGCCCAATCCCTGTAACCATCACCAGCCCAATCCCTGTAACCATCACCAGCCCAATCCCTGTAACCATCACCAGACCAATCCCTGTAACCATGCTGGGTGTTTGAAGTACATCCTCTGCGTCCGATTCATTGAAGAAAATAAATTATTCATCCAGTCCGAGGTGGGTAATCGCTATCCTGATATCCAAAAGCATTTTTCGGTCGTAAGAGACGGTGGCAGAAACATTATGTAGAAAATAAGTTACAAATAACACAAAAAAACACACATAGTAGTACAATTGGTTAGGCGCCTGAAGAATGGCAGCCTTCACCACCGGTGCCAGTCATAGGCCAAGTCTGAGGAAGAGCAGGAAGTTCAGAAGAACTCAGGTCATAGCTTTATATTTGTGTTTGACTGGTCAATAAGAAGTAGGGAGCAGAGGCTGAATAGAAACAGTATGATGCCATATTAAGGCACATTTCCTTTGCTCTTCTACTTGACTAAACAATTTTAATCTGTCTTATTCCACAATTCAAATATTATCCGTTGTGTGTCTTCTTTCGTTATACAGGCTATACTGCACGTGTCAAACTCATTCCATGGAGGGCAGAGTGTCTGCAGGTTTTCACTCCTCTCTTGTACTTGATTGATGAATTAAGGTCCCTGATTAGTAAGGAACTCGCCTCACCTAGTTGTCTATGTCTGAATTGAAAGGAAAAACCAAAAAGCTGCAGACACTCGGCCCTCCGTGGAATGAGTTTGACACTCCTGATCTACTGATTGAAATCTTCCCTCAGTCAGTGTAATTTCATCTGAAGCATCACTTCTCTGGCTGTTATATGCAGTCCATTTTCAAGTCCATATCAGATCAGGGTAGCATAAGAGAGGAGAGGAGAGGAGAGGAGAGGAGAGGAGAGGAGAGGAGAGGAGAGGAGAGGAGAGGAGAGGAGAGGAGAGGAGAGGAGAGGAGAGGAGAGGAGAGGAGAGGAGAGGAGAGGAGAGGAGAGGAGAGGAGAGGAGAGGAGAGGAGAGGAGAGGAGAGGAGGACTGTAGCGGGAGGGGTGGAGAGAGAGGAGAGGAGATGAGGGAGAGGGGGCTGAGCAAATGGCACTATTAGCCGAACAAGGGGCCCCAGCACGCTGCAATAAAAGAGATGGTCAATCAACCTGCCACTCATCTCCTTATCTCACCACCCTGCTCCTCTCTCCCTTCTCTCTCTCCAACCCTTGCCCTCCTCTCTCCCCTCTCTCTCTCTCCAACCCTTCCCCTCCTCTCTCCCCTCTCTCTCTCTCTCCAACCCTTCCCCTCCTCTCTCCCCTCTCTCTCTCTCCAACACTTCCCCTACTCTCTCCTCTCTCTCTCTCCAACCCTTCCACTCCTCTCTCCCCTCTCTCTCTCCAACCATTCCCCTCCTCTCTCCCCACTCTCTCTCCAACCCTTCCCCTCCTCTCCCCCCTCTCTCTCTCTAACCCTTCCCCTCCTCTCTCCCTTCTCTCTCTACAACCCTTCCCCTCCTCTCTCCCCCCTCTCTCTCCAACCCTTCCCATCCTCTCTTCCCTCTCTCTCTCCAACCCTTCCCCTCCTCTCTCCCCCTCTCTCCAACCCTTCCCCTCCTCTCTCCCCTCTCGCTCTCCAACACTTCCCCTCCTCTCTCCCCTCTCTCTCTCCAATCCTTTTCCTCCTCTCTCCCCTCTCTCTCTCCAACCTTTCCCCTCCTCTCTTCCCTCTCTCTCCAACCCTTCCCCTCCTCTCTCCCCTCACTCTCCAACCCTTCCCCTCCTCTCTCCCCTCTCTCTCTCCAACCTTTCCCCTCCTCTCTCCCCTCTCACTCTCCAACCCTTCCCCTCCTCTCTCCCCTCTCGCTCTCCAACCCTTCCTCTCCTCTCTCCCCTCTCTCTCTCCAACACTTCACCTCCTCTCTCCCCTCTCTCTCTCCAACCCTTCCCCTCCTCTCTCCCCTCTCTCTCTCCAACCTTTCCCCTCCTCTCTTCCCTCTCTCCAACCCTTCCCCTCCTCTCTCCCCTCTCTCTCTCCAACCCTTCCCCTCCTCTCTCCCCTCTCTCTTTCCAACACTTCCCCTCCTCTCTCCCCTCTCTCTCCAACCCTTCCCCTCCTCTCTCCCCTCTCTCTCTCCAACCCTTCCCCTCCTCTCTTCCCTCTCTCTCTCCAACACTTCCCCTCCTCTCTCCCCTCTCTCTCTCCAACCCTTCCCCTCCTCTCTCCCCTCTCTCTCTCCAACCCTTCCCCTCCTCTCTCCCCTCTCTCTCTCCAACCCTTCCCCTCCTCTCTCCCCTCTCTCTCCAACCATTCCCCTCTCTCTCCCCAACCCTTCCCCTTCTCTCGCTCCAACTCTTTCCCTACTCTCTCCCCTCTCTCTCCAACCCTTCCCCTTCCTCTCTCCCTTCTCTCTCTCCAACCCTTCCCTTCCTCTCTCCCCCCTCTCTCTCCAACCCTTCCCCTCCTCTCTCCCCTCTCTCTCTCCAACCCTTCCCTTCCTCTCTCCCCTCTCTCTTATCACTTCCCCTCCTCTCTCCCCTCTCTCTCTCCAACCCTTCCCCTCCTCTCTCCCCTCTCTCTCTCCAACCCTTCCCATCCTCTCTCCCCTCTCTCTCTCCAACACTTCCCCTCCTCTCTCCCCTCTCTCTCTCCAACTCTTCCCCTCCTCTCTCCCCTCTCTCTCTCCAACACTTCCCCTCCTCTCTCACTTCTCAGGATTTTTCTTTGGTAGCCTCTTGATAGAAAAATCTAGCTAGGCTCAAAGCTCATTGGCTAGGCCCTCAGGCTTTGAATAGAAGGCCCCAGCCAACGTCATTGACATTGACTTTAAATAGAGCAGCATTTTGGAATGACAGTAGAATCAACCAATAACAAATTGTCTTGTAATAGGTGGGACAATTGAATGATGCCTCAAGGCCCTCTAGAGGCCTAAGTATACGTCACTAATTCAGAGCCAATAGCAAGCCTTATCTTGTTTTCTCACGCTTGAGCCTAGCTAGCTGGCTAGCTTTTTGCAGTGAGTGTATGTAACGATGGCGATGGCAACTGCAGAGAGAGTAATCGAGGACGATGTGGCAGCTAAAATGTTAGCGCACCGATAATAGCTCAACCTGGACAACTGGTTTCAAAGATTTAGCCTGTTTGACAAAGTCAGCACTTCGACACCAAAACTCAACTTCACACCTGCGAGCTACAGTGAGTTTAAAAACATTTGGGGAAACCAGAGTAGACCTTCTTCTTAACGAGTAGCAGCGCAATGAGACACTTGGTCGCAATAATAAAGTCAAGCACAACAGGGAGATTCTAAATGGCCTTATTCATATGGCTGTGTCTTTAGGAAGGGTAAAGAATCAGCTAATAAGGGAAACTACTTGGAAATACTGGATTTCTTGGCTGAGTATGACAGCACATTAAATTGCCATATGGCTATCGTGTTCACAGGCACTTCCAGACAAATCCAAATTGACCTGATACACGTGGTCACGAATGTAATGACAGATGTCATGAAGGAGGAATTGAAGGGAACCCCCTTTGTAACCATCATGGTTGACGAGACGACAGACATCAGCAATGTAGCCCAAATGTCTTGTGTTACACTACCGATGGTGGTGTGAAGGAAAGGGTTTTCAAATTTGAGGATGTAACTGAGGATAAAGGGTAGAAGCGGTGACTGCCCGAATTATGAGCTTTTTAGAGGAGTGTGAATGCACGGCCAAAGTTGTGGCACAGTGTTACGATGGGGCCGCAGTCATGGCCTCTGGTATAAATGGAGTACAAGCCAAGGTGAAAGAAACTATCCCGCAAGCTCTGTTCATTCATTGCTCTGCACACACTCTTAATCTGGTGATGTCAGAAGGTGCTGGTAAAATAAAAGATGCAAGATTTGTTTTCTCATCTTGGTGGCCTAGCAGCGTTTTCCTCAAGATCTGTAAAACAAACAAAACTACTGGATGAAATATGCCAGTGAAGACTACACAGAGTGGCGCCAACACGATGGAACTTCTCACGCTTAGTTTGCAGCTGTGTATGAAAAAAAGGTGGAACTCATTGAACTCTTTGAACACATAGTGGACCATCACGATGACTTTGATGAAGACACCGCTCATAGCGCAGATGGATACATGATGCACCTGTCAAGCTTTGAATTCCACGTTATACTCCATATTTGCATACTCCGACGTGCTGTTTGGAATATTGCAGAACAGGGAGTTTGACATGCAGTTCTGCTTGTCCAGGGTGGACGACTTCTGCAACACCACAGAGAGGGAAAAAAGAACATTCGATGCCATCTACGAGGACACTGAGAGCGAGACCAGAGTTCCAAGGGGGCGCAGGACACATATGCAGGGAGACGTTCGTGGGCAGTACCAACAGCTACACAGTGTGATCATCAACAACATTGTCACTCAGCTAAGAAACAGGTTCAATGACCATGAAAGGCTCATGTTCCTGGCCCTCCTTGACCCACACAAGTTCCCAATATATAGGGAAACGCCAAACTTTCCAAACGCTGCGTTCTCAAGTCTTGAGGAAAACTATGGCCCTAAATTTAAAAATAGAACTCACCATTACGTACTCGATGTTTGACTTCAAGGGTAAGAGCCCGGCTGATCTGCTCCACTTTCTCCAGCAGAAGAGACTAATTGATAGTATGCACCTATGGTATCTGCTTACCTGTCTAG
>CM042417.1:3047353-3084853 GCA_023634145.1 Thymallus thymallus | reverse complement strand
CTCTATATGACAATGCATTATACACAGTGTACAGTGCATTCGGAAAGTATTCATTCTAAAATGGATTAAATAAACACAATACCCCATCATGACGAAGTGAAAACGGCTTTTTATAATTTTTTGAACATTTATTTAAAACAAAAAAGAGAAATACCTTATTTACATAAGTATTCAGACCCTTTGCTATGAGACTAGAAACTGAGCTCAGGTGCTTCCTGTTTCCTTGATTGGAGTCCACCTGTGGTAAATTCAATTGATTGGACATGATTTGTTAAGGCACACAGCTGTCTATATAAGGTCCCACAGTTGACAGTGCATGTCAGAGCAAAGCCATGAGGTGGAAGGAATTGTCCGTAAAGCTCCCAGACAGGATTGTGTCGAGGCACAGATCTGGGGAAGGGTACCAAAAAATGTCTGCAGCATTGAAGGTCCCCAAGAACACAGTGGCCTCCATCATTCTTAAATGGAAGAATTTTTGAACCACTAAGACTCTTCCTAGAGCTGGCTGCCCAGCCAAACTGAGCAATCGGGGGAGACAGGCCTTGGTCATGGAGGCGACCAAGAACCGATGACAGAGCTCCAGAGTTCATTTGTGGAAATAGAAGAACCTTCCAGAAAGATAACCATCTCTGCAACACTCCACCAATCAGCCCTTTATGGTAGAGTGGCTAGACGGAAGCCACTCCTCAGTAAAAGGCACATGACAGCCCGCTTGGAGTTTTCCAAAAGGCACCTAAAGGACTCAGACCATAAGGAACAAGATTTTCTGGCCTGATAAAACCAAGATGGAACTCTTTGGCCTGAATGCCCAGGGTCACGTCTTGAGGAAACCTGGCACCATCCCTACAGTGAAGCATGGTGATGGCAGCATCATGCTGTGGGGATGTTTTTCAGCGGCAGGGACTGGGAGACTAGTCAGGATCGAGGGAAAGATGAACGGAGCAAAGTACAGAGAGATCCTTGACTACTGATGCGAATGTTCACCTTCCAACAGGACAACGACACTAAGTACACAGCCAAGACAATGCAGGAGTGGCTTCGGGCCAAGCCTCTGAATGTCCTTGAGTAGCCCAGCCAGAGCCCGGACTTGAATCCGAACATCTCTGCAACCCCTCAGAGCTGTTCCTCTCTAGGTTTCTTCCTAGGTTTTTGCCATTCTAGGAAAAAAAAATTCTAGCCACCGTGCTTCTACATCTATATTGCTTGCTGTTTGGGGTTTTAGGCTGGGTTTCTGTATAGCATGGGAGAAACTCCCCAAATACAGGTGTGCCAAGCTTGTAGCGTCATACCCAAGAAGACTTGAGGCTGTAATCGCTGCCAAAGGTGATTCAACAAAGTATTGAGTAAAGGGTCTGAATACTGATGTAAATGTGATAATTCAGTTTTTTGATATACAGTTGACCATCGTTATGTTTGGAGGAAAAAGGGGGAGGCTTGCAAGCCGAAGAACACCATCCCAACCATGAAGCAATGGGGTAGCAGCATCATGTTGTGGGGGGTGATTTGCTACAGGAGGGACTGGTGCAGTTCACAAAATAGATGGCATCATGAGGAAGGAAAATTATGTGGATGTATTGAAGCAACATCTCAAGACATCAGTAAGGAAGTTAAAGCAAATGGGTCTTCCAAATGGACAATGACCTCAAGCACACTTCCAAAGTTGTGGCAAAATGGCTTAAGGACAACAAAGTCAAGGTATTGCAGTGGCCATCACAAAGCCCTGACCTCAATCCTATAGAAAATGTGTGGGAAGAACTGAAAAAGCGTGTGTGAGCAAGGAGGCCTACAAACCTGACTCAGTTACACCAGTTCTGCCAGGAGGAATTGGCCAAAATTCACCCAACTTATTGTGGGAAGCTTGTGGAAGGCTACCTGAAACGTTTGACCCAAGTTAAACAATTTAAAGGCAATGTTACCAAATACTAATTGAGTGTATGTAAACTTCTGACCCACTGGTAATGTGATGAAAGAAATAAAAGCTGAAACTATTATTCTGACATTTCACATTCTTAAAATAAAGAGAATGGACCCCCTGAAGTAGCCTTGGCCACCCCCTGGCCACCCCATGTATAAGACTCTAATTCCGTGTAGCATCATTCCTGATCACCTTAACACTCACCCTCCTGGACTGAGGAATGTCTGAAAGGTTTTCAAATTTCAGACCTTGAGTTTAATGTAATTTTCTTCAATAGCTAAATCATTCAGAAGGCTTTTCTCCTCTCCTGTGTTCCAAACATGCAATTTTTCTCACCTGGAGGCCAGATTAGGGCTGGGAATATTACATTTTTTTGTTTTAATGGCAGACTCCAGCTATAGTTCTGCTCTGCAGACCCCTAGAGCCATCCCTGCAGCTTCACAAAACGAGATGCAGCATTTCATGAACAGTCACAAGGTTTACTGTTGCCAGAGGCGTAGTGTGTTTGCGTGTGTCTATAGTGTACGTGAGTGCATGTGTGTGGGTTTATGTGTGGGTGTCTATGATGCATGCTTGTGTGTGCGTGCATATGCGTGCATGTGTCTGTGTGTGTGTGTTCCAACGCTTGGCTCAAAGATAACAGCTGGGGCTCTGAACGTGTCTCTGTCTGCCCCCCATGCCTCTTGGAGGAACCGCAGTGTGTATGTTTGTGAGTGTCTCTGTCTGTCCCCCATTCCTCTCAGAGGCTCAGCAGCTAATAGCCTGAGAAATTCTGTCACTAAATACCGCCTCAGATGTTCTGCAGAACATATTTCACCAGAAAAGCCTCACTGTTGCATTATGGTTCCCATTCTGAGAGAATTAAAAGAGGATATTACACACACACACACACACACACACAGACACACACACACACACACACAGACACAGACACACACACACACACAGACACACACACACAGACACACACACACACACACAGACACACACACACACACAGACACACACACACACACACACACACACACACACACACACACACACACACAGACACACACACACAGACACACACACACAGACACACACACACACACACACACAGACACACACACACACACACACAGACACACACACACAGACACACACACACACACACACACACAGACACACACACACACACACACACACACAGACACACACACACACACACACACACAGACACACACACACACACACACACACACACACACACACAGACACACACACACAGACACACACACAGACACACACACACAGAAACACACACAGACACACACACACACACACACACACAGACTTGTATAACTAACCTTGTGGGGACACACAATTCAGTCCCATTCTAAATCCTATTTTCCCTAACCTTAACCTTAACCCAAAAACCTAACCTTAACTCTAACCCTAAATCTAACTCTAGCTCCTAACCCTAACACACACACACACACACACACACACACACACACACACACACATACACACACACACACACACACACACACACACACACACACACACACACACACACACACACACACACACACACACACACACACACACACACACACACAGTAATGACAACTACACTCCCTACAGTCCTCATTGCAGTGGATGGTAAACTCACACTGTGCTGTCATTCTGTACACATAATGCAGCCAGACCCATTAGTTTGTGGTTCCATTAGTCAGATGTCTTTCATGATAATCAATTCTAAAAACAAGGTCCTCTCTAAGTTATGTGTTATGTGCTTAGCTTATCCAGTAGCTCTATATATATGATGATGAGGAAGGGACATGTTTGAAAAGAGGAAAAGTGGCGGCACAGATTACTTTGTGTGGAAGGCGGATTGTTGTAGACATCAGGCTAAGTCACTCCACAGTAATGAATAGTCCCTGACTGCTATCCTTATGAATAGTCCCTGACTGCTATCCTTATGAATAGTCCCTGACTGCTATCCTTATGAATAGTCCCTGACTACTATCCTTATGAATAGTCCCTGACTGCTATCCTTATGAATAGTCCCTGACTACTATCCTTATGAATAGTCCCTGACTGCTATCCTTATGAATAGTCCCTGACTACTATCCTTATGAATAGTCCCTGACTGCTATCCTTATGAATAGTCCCTGACTACTATCCTTATGAATAGTCCCTGACTACTATCCTTATGAATAGTCCCTGACTGCTATCCTTATGAATAGTCCCTGACTACTATCCTTATGAATAGTCCCTGACTGCTATCCTTATGAATAGTCCCTGACTGCTATCCTTATGAATAGTCCCTGACTGCTATCCTTATGAATAGTCCCTGACTACTATCCTTATGAATAGTCCCTGACTGCTATCCTTATGAATAGTCCCTGACTGCTATCCTTATGAATAGTCCCTGACTGCTATCCTTATGAATAGTCCCTGACTGCTATCCTTATGAATAGTCCCTGACTACTATCCTTATGAATAGTCCCTGACTGCTATCCTTGTGAATAGTCCCTGACTGCTATCCTTGTGAATAGTCCCTCACTGCTATCCTTGTGAATAGTCCCTGACTGCTATCCTTATGAATAGTCCCTCACTGCTATCCTTGTGAATAGTCCCTGACTGCTATCCTTATGAATAGTCCCTGACTGCTATCCTTATGAATAGTCCCTGACTGCTATCCTTATGAATAGTCCCTCACTGCTATCCTTGTGAATAGTCCCTGACTGCTATCCTTGTGAATAGTCCCTCACTGCTATCCTTGTGAATAGTCCCTGACTGCTATCCTTGTGAATAGTCCCTGACTGCTATCCTTATGAATAGTCCCTGAATGCTATCCTTATGAATAGTCCTTGAATGCTATCCTTATGAATAGTCCCTGACTGCTATCCTTATGAATAGTCCCTCACTGCTATCCTTGTGAATAGTCCCTCACTGCTATCCTTGTGAATAGTCCCTCACTGCTATCCTTGTGAATAGTCCCTGACTGCTATCCTTGTGAATAGTCCCTCACTGCTATCCTTGTGAATAGTCCCTGACTGCTATCCTTGTGAATAGTCCCTGACTGCTATCCTTATGAATAGTCCATGAATGCTATCCTTATGAATAGTCCTTGAATGCTATCCTTATGAATAGTCCCTGAATGCTATCCTTATGAATAGTCCCTGACTGCCATCCTTATGAAAAGTCCCTGACTGACATTCTTGTGTATAGTCCCCGACTGACATTCTTGTGTATAGTCCCTGACTGACATTCTTGTGTATAGTCCCCGACTGACATTCTTGTGTATAGTCCCCGACTGACATTCTTGTGAATAGTCCCCGACTGACATTCTTGTGTATAGTCCCCGACTGACATTCTTGTGTATAGTCCCTGACTGACATTCTTGTGAATAGTCCCTCACTGCTATCCTTGTGAATAGTCCCTGACTGCTGTCCTTGTGAATAGTCCCTCACTGCTATCCTTGTGAATAGTCCCTGACTGCTATCCTTATGAATAGTCCCTGAATGCTATCCTTATGAATAGTCCCTGAATGCTATCCTTATGAATAGTCCCTGAATGCTATCCTTATGAATAGTCCCTGAATGCCATCCTTAAGAAAAGTCCCTGACTGACATTCTTGTGAATAGTCCCCGACTGGCATTCTTGTGTATAGTCCCTGACTGACATTCTTGTGTATAGTCCCCGACTGGCATTCTTGTGTATAGTCCCCGACTGACATTCTTGTGAATAGTCCCCGACTGACATTCTTGTGTATAGTCCCCGACTGACATTCTTGTGTATAGTCCCCGACTGGCATTCTTGTGTATAGTCCCCGACTGACATTCTTGGATTAGTTTTTTTGTCTAACGTTCTTTATTGCGACAAATGATCATGGAAACTTGTTTATTCAATAAATGATGATTGCCAAATTATTTAAGGAATGCGGGGCACGTGATTAATTTAACTAAAAAAGCTCCATTCCACATTTATGTTTAAATGCCTACTGTTTGCTAAATCTATTTTTCAACTATAAAAATAATGTTTCTTTGCAGGACAAGGATTGTCCTGACTTTCAAGAATACCTGAATTGCTTGGCCATGATTTTGTGGGTGGCTGGATGCACATCCAATATTTCTTATCTACAGAAGTGCAAGTTTTACCATGGCATGGATTGTGGCGATACGTTGACAGGTGAGAATTAATAGAATAGGGCAATATTAGTCATTCTATCCATGCTGGATCTGTGTGCTGCCTGAAACAGACAGGTTGGAGGGCGTACAGGCTGTCGGCAAATTATGAATGCACAATTTGACTAAATGGATAATGGAAACACATCAAACACTTCATTTCTATTTGACACTAGGTTTTTGCAAAATATAGTGTATTTTTTGTTGTGACAGATTACAATTATAGGCAATTGTAGCATCTCTTTTCAATGCAAACTTTCTAAATGTCTACAAAAACACTTAAATGTTTTATTTATTATTATTTAACCTTTATTTAACTCGGTAAGTCATTTAAGAACAAATTCTTATTTACAATGACGGCCTACACCGGCCGAACCCGGACGACGCAGGGCCAATTGTGCGCCGCCCTATGGGACTCCCAATCATGGCCGGTTGTGATACAGCCTGGATTTGAACCAGGGTGTCTGTAATGACGTCTCTAGCGCTGAGATGCAGTGCCTTAGATCGCTGCGCCACTCGGGAGCCCAAAAGGCTTGAAGGAGAAGAGTTTGTCATATACATTTTATGTTGGGGGAATAATCCAAATATGAAACAGAAGGCCTTGGTTCATTCAGAGGTCTGCAGTGCTCCTGGTTATTTGAGCATTACAGGCCAAGTTTGACTGATACCATTTCCAGTTTCATTTGGAGCCGGGTGAATGCGGCCCATCCGTCATGAGCTTTTAAAAGTCAACGTGTGAGAAATGACAAAGCGGTTCTGGAACATTGCTCAAACCCAAAAGGCCAGTTCATAACTGCTCTATAAACACAAGGCTAGTAACCTGCTTTCCCCCCCTCGCTCCTTCTCTCTCTCTGACAGGCTCCAGATGGTTAGATAAACAAGGGGCTGGGCGAGAGATCGCAGTTTCTTCCACTTGACATTTAAAACAGAGAAAACCATAAACTAAGAGGTGTAGTTCTAAAAGGCCAAGCCTTTGTCTATCTGTTTCTACTATGTGTGATTTTGCCTGGAGCTCTGCCTACATTACAACATGGAGGTAACGGAGGAGAACCTCAACAGAATATTTACATACAAATACTTTTTAGAACCTAAGCTGGTCTTGAAGCTGTTAGTAAAGATTCATTATTATGGGTGACAAGTATTTTTTTGACTTTTGGCAACACTTAAAACCTGCAGGTATAAAGCTTTATAACTTGTTATAAACACTTATGAGCCTTCATAATGTCTTATAATAAGGCAGTTAGCAACTTTTAAACAATCACCCATTCCTATTTTAGTTCTATTTTAATAGCAATATTGAAACCCTCTCATCAGAAAAAGGTTCCTGTTTGAACCTTTACACAGTGGTTCCTCAAATAACCTTTTCAGAGGGGAAAATTAAAAAATGAATAACAAGAACAGCAACAGCACAAGAAGAACGTAATCTGATCCAATGTACACACACACCAAAAACACGCAACAGGCTGACCAATACAAGGGTTGAAAAATTGGTGGCCATCCGGGCAAATGTAAGGCTTTTTGAGCCTGACAACGAGCCATCCTCAACAAGGTTGGAAAGTGAAGATGAGGCCTCAGAGTCTGATGTTCAAGAGGTGGACATTGAGGAGGTCCAGGGAGAAGACATGGAAGCCTGAGAGGAAGACAACCAAAGCTTTAGTTTCTAGACTATCATTTTACAGATGTACTTTGAAAACATTTTTGGGAGATGTGATGGATCATTGGGGATCATTCAATATTCCCTTCCTTTTGTTGTTCAGTGAAATCATCCCATGTGAAGAGTCAACTCATTTAACTAAAGTTCAATTTGTAACTAATATTTTTTTTTTTTCCATTGTAGTGATAGTTTCTCTGTGAGTGAATCAGAGTTTTTGCCAGTGTCATATCTGGACTGATTTTGACCCCAGAGGCTAACCATGGGAACCATGCTGGACTGCATCTGTCTGTTTAAATCATGTGATGCTGAGGGAACAAACACTCAGGGCCAATCAGTGAAATGTATGTGAACATGTCTTACAGAAAGTTGTGGGTTTATTTATGCTTCCCCATGCACTCGAGGACACGCACAATGAGCAAAACAGTCGCAACAATTTGAAAAGATGGGTTTATCCAAGGCCAGTTCTGAATACTTGTGAAAAGCAGTGAGATAAAGATAATGTGAAACTGAATATTAGTGAAGTCATACCAGATTCACAATCTGTAAACTGAATATTAGTGAAGTCATACCAAATTCACAATCTGTAAACTGAATATTAGTGAAGTCATACCAAATTCACAATCTGTAAAATGGCCACTGACTACTTTATCCTATTTTTTTATGAATGTCCAACTCTGTCCCCATACTGTAGCTGTGCATGGGTAAAATCACTGGGGAAGCCAAGCCAGAAAAAAAGCCATATTGTAACCTGTTAGTTAATTTTCCTTTAGACCGTGATATATTGGCCTAAGGCCCAGACAATAAGAAGACACAGTGGCAGAATAAATTCAACCACACCTTTGTTTCATCACAAAACCGGAGAGCAACATCTGTCTGGTGAAGTCCACAAAGCATATTGCATGTAACAAACAGTTATTGAACACATGAAGAAAGGGAGGTGCAAAAAGGCATGGAAAGTCAAGACAACAGCTGAAAACTATCAGTCATTAAAAAGCCAGACATTGTCTCCTCACATTGACTCTGTACTGGTACCCCTGTATATAGCCTCCTCACATTGACTCTGTACCGGTACCCCAGTATATAGCCTCTCACATTGACTCTGTACTGGTACTTCCTGTATATAGCCTCCTCACATTGACTCTGTACTGGTACTTCCTGTATACAGCCTCCTCACATTGACTCTGTACTGGTACTTCCTGTATATAGCCTCCTCACATTGACTCTGTACCGGTACCCCAGTATATAGCCTCTCACATTGACTCTGTACTGGTACCACCTGTATATAGCCTCCTCACATTGACTCTGTACTGGTACCACCTGTATATAGCCTCCTCACATTGACTCTGTACTGGTACTTCCTGTATATAACCTCCTCACATTGACTCTGTACTGGTACCACCTGTATATAGCATCCTCACATTGACTCTGTACTGGTACCCCCTGTATATAGCCTCCTCACATTGACTCTGTACTGGTACCCCCTGTACATATCCTCCTCACATTGACTCTGTACTGGTACCACCTGTATATAGCATCCTCACATTGACTCTGTACTGGTACGTCCTGTATATAGCCTCCTCACATTGACTCTGTACCGGTACTTCCTGTATATAGCCTCCTCACATTGACTCTGTACTGGTACTTCATGTATACAGCCTCCTCACATTGACTCTGTACTGGTACTTCCTGTATATAACCTCCTCACATTGACTCTGTACTGGTACCACCTGTATATAGCATCCTCACATTGACTCTGTACTGGTACCCCCTGTATATAGCCTCCTCACATTGACTCTGTACTGGTACCCCCTGTACATATCCTCCTCACATTGACTCTGTACTGGTACCACCTGTATATAGCATCCTCACATTGACTCTGTACTGGTACGTCCTGTATATAGCCTCCTCACATTGACTCTGTACCGGTACTTCCTCTATATAGCCTCCTCACATTGACTCTGTACTGGTACTTCATGTATACAGCCTCCTCACATTGACTCTGTACTGGTACTTCCTGTATATAGCCTCCTCACATTGACTGTGTACTGGTACTTCCTGTATACAGCCTCCTCACATTGACTCTGTACTGGTACTTCCTGTATATAGCCTCCTCACATTGACTCTGTACTGGTACTTCCTGTATACAGCCTCTCACATTGACCCTGTACTGGTACTTCCTGTATATAGTCTCCTCACATTGACTCTGTACTGGTACTTCCTGTATATATCCTCCTCACATTGACTCTACTGGTACTTCCTGTATATATCCTCCTCACATTGACTCTGTACTGGTACTTCCTGTATATAGCCTCCTCACATTGACTGTGTACTGGTACTTCCTGTATACAGCCTCCTCACATTGACTCTGTACTGGTACTTCCTGTATATAGCCTCCTCACATTGACTCTGTACTGGTACTTCCTGTATACAGCCTCTCACATTGACCCTGTACTGGTACTTCCTGTATATAGTCTCCTCACATTGACTCTGTACTGGTACTTCCTGTATATATCCTCCTCACATTGACTCTACTGGTACTTCCTGTATATATCCTCCTCACATTGACTCTGTACTGGTACTTCCTGTATACAGCCTCTCACATTGACTCTACTGGTACTTCCTGTATATAGCCTCCTCACATTGACTCTGTACTGGTACTTCCTGTATATATCCTCCTCACATTGACTCTACTGGTACTTCCTGTATATAGCCTCACTACTGTTACTTTATTGTTGTTCTTCATTTTTTTATTTGTATTTATTTATTGTTTACTTCAGTTTATTTAGCAAACACTTTCTTAACACTTCTTTTTTTCTTAACTGAATTGTTGGTTAAGGGCTTGTAAGTAAGCATTTCACCGTTAGGTCAACACTTGTTGTATTCGGCGCATGTGACAAATACAATTTGATTTGTTTGTGTCTCTTCAGAGTCCCTGCTGTTCCATAAGGTGTATTTTTTACCTGTTTTTTTTTATCTGATTCTACTGCTTGCATCAGTTACTTGATGTGGAATAGAGTTCTGTGTAGTCATGGCTCTATGTAGTACTGTGCGCCTCCCATAGTCTGTTCTGGATTTAGGGATTGTGAAGAAACCTCTATTGGCATGTCTTGTGGGTTATGCATGGATGTCTGAGCTGTGTGCTAGTCGTATAAACAGACAGCTCGGTACATTCAGCTTGTCAACACTTCTTACAAAAACAAGCAGTGATGAAGTCAATCCCTCTTCCACTTTGAGCCATGAGACATTGACATGCATATCATTAATGTTAGTTCCCTGTGTGCTTTTAAGGGCAAGCTGTGTTGCCCTGTTCTGAGCCAATTCTAATTGTCAGAAGTCCCTCTTTGTGGCACCTGACCAAACGACTGAACAGTAGTCCAGGTGACAAAACTGTAGGACCTGCCTTGTTGATAGTGTTGTTAAGAATAAGGACCAAATTATAACTTGGAATGTAGTTTGGATCTCTATACACATTAAATAATATTCTTCAAGTACGAAAAGCCTTTAGTTGTCTATATTGCCAGAGTACGTTGAACTGTATATGTGCATGTTTATAAGCTAGCTAGTTAATGTCTGTATAGTTAGCTATTGGTGGGCATGCTACTAGCTAGTCAGTTAGCAGTGCATTTACTCGACCCAGCGCTGTTTCCAACCTTTGTCATTTTTGCGAACGTTTTATATGAACCAAAATAGCTATGTAACATTATCTAAATAGATTACCAAAAAATACATTGTCAGCTAACATTACAGTAGAACCGAACACATGGTACCCCTGCAATTTAATGTTTGCCTGCTAGGCAAGCTAACCTGGCAGAGACAGGAACGAACAATACGTAGCCATCTATCTACACCTGTCCTTGCAGAAATCTGGTTGTTCACGTATTCACAACATGTTTAGTGCAGCACTGCAAGCGTTGACATTCTACAGTCGTAATCCAGTCAATAATCTAACAGCCAAACTAGCTAAATGAAATAACTGGGCTGGCTAGTGAGATATATAACAAGCAGCTCTTCCAAGCCAGCTAGGATTAGGCTGGACATTAGAGCGAGTCCAAATTCACCCAAGGCTGAAAACAAGGACAGAACGTTGGCTAAACTGGAACACTGGCGCGAGCCCACAGCTAATGAATGGAACCGAACGTTCGCAGTCTGTTCTGACTGGAGTGATGCGTAGAATTCCATTTAGCCTAAATGGCACCAAAAAATGTATCCCTTTTCATATTACCACTACAATCGGTTCTTAGGACGAAACTCAAAAATAATAACTCATTTAGAAAGTAAACATCCGCACCTCTATGGTGTCAACTGTTCTTATGTCTGCATAACGAGGACGTAGGAAAACAATGGCAACTTCAGACTATTTCTGGTCTAGTGATCGATGACAATGCCCAGATTTGCATAATTAGCAGCAGGCTGTATCACATCTGGCCGTGATTGACCGGCATAACATACTCATATATGGCCTACTAATAGTGGTTACATGTGGATCTAATGCATGTTATTATAAATATGTTGCTATGTTATGCACTCCCCCTTAGTGCTCCTGTCCTTTTCTCCTTCTCCATCTCTCCTCTCATATTCTGCTCGCATGTGATCAGAGATGAGTGGATAGTGCCTGCCCCCCGTATACGCTTTGTTGACGTTTGATTAAAAAATAAAATAACATTTTGCTTGTTGATGTTAAAATAAATATTTTTGCTTTTCAAACTCAGTGGTTTCAGTTGAATATGTTGCAGGCTCATTTATTGACCGTAACAGGCTATAATAATATTGGGCTTGTTTTTGAAGCTGCGGTTGCTTGTTTGTCTCGCGGGAGTTGAAGCTGCGGTTCCTCGTTTGTCTCGCGGGAGTTGGCAACACTGGTCCCATAGAGCGGAGCACTATTGGCCCCGCGTCGCCCAGGTTCGGCCGTCATTGTAAATAAGAATTTGTTCTTAACTGACTTGCCTAATTAAATAAAGGTTAAATACAATAAAATATATTTATAGGCACGAGTTGCACTACCCAGTCACATTAAAAGGCTAAACAAACAGGCCTATAGCCTAAAAAAGAAAAACTCAACGGCCGTGGCAAATTATGTAGACTAATGAATGACATTGCATCAATTTAAAGCCACTATAAAATACAAAATAGTGTACCATTATGTCTTAAAATGTTCTAGTTAGTTTTACAGAGAAAAATACATGCTGCTGCGTGTAAAACGAAACACGTTTTTTGTTCGACTATTTCCGCCAGGTTCGAATATTTCAAATGGGTTCGACTATTTCCGCAGGGTTCGACTATTTCCGCCTGGTTCGACTATTTCCGCCGGGTTCGACTATTTCCGCCGGGTTCGACTATTTCCGCCTGGTTCGACTATTTCCGCGAAGCTCTCCAGTCCCTCCATTTTGTTGTCTGTTGTGTGTGCTGTTGGCAAGAGAAGTGCAAAAAACTGTGTCGTTTGTAAGGATATTATAGCAATGGACGGGTATGTATTGGCCACCTATGTGTTTTTCTTGAATGAGTCATCATGCGCGGCAATATCTCGTAGCTTAAATTAGAGTAGCTAGCTAACCTCACCCTAGCTAGGTTTTATTTTAGCTAACGGTAGCTAACGACGTTACGTTAGCTAACTAGCTAACTCCTGGCTGAGCATGTGAACTGCCTGAGGGCGATGGCAATTTAGCTTTCGCTAGATAATTTAAAAGTATATATATTTTCGCAACTGTTCATAAACTAGCTAATACATTGACTGGGAAATCGTGTTCAGATAACGTTAGTTAGCTTTAGCGGTTAGCTCTGGCAAGAAGAGAGGAGGACCTCTCAAGCATGACGGCGTGTCGTCACTTCTCCGGTGATCATTCGTTTTATCCTTTGTTGATCGGAATTGTATCTAACTACCGTAAACTATCCTATCAAAAAGTAATCAACACCGTTAACCTACAAAATCCCTGGCTGACGTGCATTGCCATACAGGTTTCCCCTTTTCTTGTTATGTGTAGATGGCTGGCTATGTGCTGGTGGAGAGAGAGAAGCCAGCTACATAACGTCCTTAGCTACTAGCGAGTTGAACTGCAGATAAGCAAATCAGCAGCATGCTGCTGTAATTGTGGAAATGTTGTGTTTAACGAGTTAAGTAAGCATTCTGTTCCCTTCTCTTTTTCAGTATTGGAGATGTTGCAGTTGGTGTAAAGGTAAGCCTCAGCCCAATGCCCTATCTATGGCAAAGGTTTTAACGTTCGATAAATGGAAACCACATCTTGTAATTCCCTTTAATTGCCATGGCAATGCAAAACCATTTTTTTCTTACCCAACTGAGTTGCTACATTAATCAGGATGTAGCCTAATGTATCTCACACTGCTCAGGGTTAGCCTCCATCCAGATTTTCGACCCCCTAGGGTACTTTATGGGCAGATACCTAACATGGGACACACACAAACTCTCCTGTTTACCACAACTGTTAAAAACGAAAGTTCTGCTTTCAAGTCAGGATCTGGTCATATGCCTACTGATATGAGCACAGAATCCTAACTAGATTACTACTGTTGAGAGTATGTAGTATCGGGTCATTTTTTTATTATTTATTTATCTTTATTTAACTAGGCAATTCAGTTAAGAACAAATTCTTATTTACAATGGCGGCCTACACCGGCCAAACTCGGACAACGCTGGGCCAATTGTGCGCCACCCTATGGGACTCCCAATCATGTGCGGTCTAAGACACTGCATCTCAGTACTAGAGGAGTCACTACAGACAACCTGGTTCAGTGGTCTAAGACACTGTATCTCAGTGCTAGAGGAGTCACTACAGACAACCTGGTTCAGTGGTCTAAGACACTGCATCTCAGTACTAGAGGAGTCACTACAGACAACCTGGTTCAGTGGTCTAAGACACTCAGTGCTAGAGGCATCACTACAGACAACCTGGTTCAGTGGTCTAAGACACTGCATCTCAGTGCTAGAGGAGTCACTACAGACACCCTGGTTCAGTGGTCTAAGACACTGCATCTCAGTACTAGAGGAGTCACTACAGACAACCTGGTTCAGTGGTCTAAGACACTGCATCTCAGTGCTAGAGGAGTCACTACAGACACCCTGGTTCAGTGGTCTAAGACACTCAGTGCTAGAGGTGTCACTACAGACACCCTGGTTCAGTGGTCTAAGACACTGCATCTCAGTACTAGAGGAGTCACTACAGACAACCTGGTTCAGTGGTCTAAGACACTCAGTGCTAGAGGCATCACTACAGACACCCTGGTTCAGTGGTCTAAGACACTGCATCTCAGTGCTAGAGGAGTCACTACAGACAACCTGGTTCAGTGGTCTAAGACACTGCATCTCAGTACTAGAGGAGTCACTACAGACACCCTGGTTCAGTGGTCTAAGACACTGCATCTCAGTGCTAGAGGAGTCACTACAGACAACCTGGTTCAGTGGTCTAAGACACTGCATCTCAGTACTAGAGGAGTCACTACAGACACCCTGGTTCAGTGGTCTAAGACACTGCATCTGTGCTAGAGGAGTCACTACAGACAACCTGGTTCAGTGGTCTAAGACACTGCATCTCAGTGCTAGAGGAGTCACTACAGACAACCTGGTTCAGTGGTCTAAGACACTGCATCTCAGTGCTAGAGGAGTCACTACAGACACCCTGGTTCAGTGGTCTAAGGCACTGCATCTCAGTGCTAGAGGCGTCACTACAGACACCCTGGTTCAGTGGTCTAAGACACTGCATCTCAGTGCTAGAGGAGTCACTACAGACACCCTGGTTCAGTGGTCTAAGACACTGCATCTCAGTGCTAGAGGCGTCACTGCAGACACCCTGGTTCTGTGGTCTAAGGCACTGCATCTCAGTGCTAGAGGCGTCACTGCAGACACCCTGGTTCTGTGGTCTAAGGCACTGCATCTCAGTGCTAGAGGCGTCACTACAGACACCCTGGTTCAGTGGTCTAAGACACTGCATCTCAGTGCTAGAGGAGTCACTACAGACACCCTGGTTCAGTGGTCTAAGACACTGCATCTCAGTGCTAGAGGCGTCACTGCAGACACCCTGGTTCTGTGGTCTAAGGCACTGCATCTCAGTGCTAGAGGCGTCACTACAGACAACCTGGTTCGATTCCAGGCTGAATCACAATTCGGTCGTTATTGGGAGTGGCATAGGGCGGCTCCCAGAATTGGCCCAGCATCATCCGGGTAGGCCGTCATTGTAAATAAGAATGTTTTCTTAACTGACTTGCCTAGTTAAATAAAGGTAAAAAAAAAAAAAAAAATCTGATCCTCTACCATTCTAACTGGATTTCTGTCCATTAACCACAGTTACATCTGCTGTGAAACAAAGTACAGGCCTTTGATAGTATTATTAGGCTTTGCTTTGAGAAAGTTTGCTTTGAGAAACATTCCTTACAGTTTCATTCCCAGCCCTTGTGTGAATTATCCTTGGCCTAGTTGTCACATTTTAAGCTGGACAACTTCATTAACTGAAATGTGTTTGTGGATGCTGGTCCTCCGGGTGGAGCGCCACATCTAATTTATTGCATCTATACATTTTGTTAGCGATTTAAAGACCCAGTCCTGTTAGATAGTTGGGTTTCTAATGGCTCCAGGCGTAGCATTGCTTTTCCGTCGGGTCAGTTTTAGCACTGAGCGCGTCAGCCACCAACTGCAGCCCAGCGGACAGACTGCTCAGAGCCTTCAGGGATCGCCCAGATGAAAAGACGTGTCTGACGTCTTGAGATTCCATGAGATTAAACTGACCGACACTAGAGTCTTTCTCAAACTGTCCATCATTTTTGTCTTTCTCCAGAGAGGATCTGATGAGCTGATGTCAAGCAGTGTCTACCACAGTGGATCTGACATGAGCAGTATCAGTGGTAAGTTTGGTGGTCCCTTTGTTTCCTCTCCTTTTGCCAGCCCTCTCTGAAGGGATATTTGCACAAGTAATTTGATCGTGTTCCAAAGGAATTAAAATAAGTCAAAGGATTAATGAATGTTTGAAGTAGAACGGCTGTATTGGTCAATGTCTTCTTGGCGGTAGGTGTTTCAGTATCTCTAGGTGGGTACACGCTAGCATGTGACTGGAGTAGAGATGCTGCATGCTGTGCATTTCAATAGGCGATATCTCTTCAGAACATGGCCGTAATGTCTTAGATAAACTATAGGAAGGTAGGAGCTGAAGAGAATGTAAGCTGACACTGGTTGACTGAGAAAGTTACTGTGTTAATGTTATTATCCATAGGTCCTTAATCTATATCTAGAAAGCCTCAACATACACTGAGTGTACAAAACATTAAGGACACCGCTTTCCTGGTCCCTTATTGATGTCACCTGTTAAATCCACTTCAATCAGTGTAGGTGAAGGGAACAAGACAGGTTAAAGAAGGATTTTTAAGCCTTGAGACATTTGATACATGGATTGTGCTTGTTGAATGGGCAAGAAAAAAAACGGGTATGGTAGTAGGTGCCAGGCGCACAGGTTTGAGTGGGTCAAGAACCGCAATGGTGCTGGGTTTTTCACACTCAACAGTTTCCTGTGTGTATCAGGAATGGCCCGCCACCCAAAGGACATCCAGCCAAGTTGACACAACTGTGGGAAGCTTTTGAATCAACATGGGCCAGCATCCCTGTAGAACGATTTCGACACCTTGTAGAGTCCATGCCCTGATGAATTGTGGCTGTTCTGCAGGCAAAAGAGAGAGGGGGGTCCTAATGTTTTGTGTACTCAGTGTATATTGCATTCAGATGAAAGATATACTGTTATACTTCTTTTAAATGTTTGAGAATTAAACACTAACACTGAAGTTAAGTTATGACTTGTATCTGTCCACCATAAGAGGTTGGAATCAATCAAATGTATTTATAAAGCCCTTTTTACATCAGCCGATGTCACAATGTGCTATACAGAAACCCAGCCTAAAACCCCAAACAGCAAGCAATGCAGATGTAGAAGCACAGTGGCTATGAAAAACTCCCTATAAAGGCAAACCCTAGGAAGAAACCTAGAGGAACCAGGCTCTGAGGGGTAGCCAGTCCTCTTCTGGCTGTGACGGGTGGAGATTATAACAATTAATGGCCATTAAGGCCAGTTCTTTCTCCAAGATGTTCAAATGTTCATAGATGACCAGCAGGGTCAAATATTTTTTTTTATTTTTTTATTTTACCTTTATTTTACTAGGCAAGTCAGTTAAGAACAAATTCTTATTTTCAATGACGGCCTAGGAACAGTGGGTTAACTGCCTTGTTCAGGGGCAGAACGACAGATTTTTACCTTGTCAGCTCAGGGATTCGATCCAGCAACCTTTCAGTTACGGGCCTAACACTCTAACCACTGGGCTACCTGCCGCCCAATAATAATAATAATCATAGTGGTTGTAGAGGTTGCAACAGGTAAATACATCAGGAGTAAATGTCACTTGGCTTTTCATAGCCAGGCATTTAGATGCGGTAGAGAGGCAGGTACGGTGCGATAGAGCGCAGGTGCCGGAGAGAGAGAGAGAGAGATGAAAAATAGCAGGACAAGGTGGCACGTCCGATGAACAGGTCAGGACGATGAACAGAGTCAAGTGTTCATTCCGTGCTCCTCTCAAGTAAGTGGGTGTTTGTGCTTTCTGGGGGATGGCTTTAGAGCAGAGCAGGATTGGGACAATATACCCTGTGTCTTCTTCTATCTAGATGGTACAGCCAATGGGAGCGACAATAAATCCAATGGGAGTGATAGTAAAAAGCTGAGAGTGGAAGACCGGATGGAGGCCCCTCCCTCTCGTGTGCTGCACATCAGAAAACTGCCCAATGAAACTTCAGAATCGGAGGTCATTGCCCTGGGGTTGCCTTTCGGGAAGGTCACCAATATCCTGACGCTTAAGGGGAAAAACCAGGTGAGTTGGCCCAGATAGAGGAACAGGCGACACGTTTTTCTCCGCCCAAAATCGACACCAAAAAATAAGTCCACGAAGTGAGGAATTTTTGTATGGAGGTCAATGAGGGTCGAATTTGGTCAACAAACAATGTAATTGATCATTTGCTACGTGGCGCTTATTTTATCGAATAGAAGTTTCGTAATGGTTAGGTTGTTACAGATGCACTGATATAAGTGGACACATGGCATTTTGTGAGCGGGGAGAGGGCGAGAGGTTGGAGGAGGCTTGGCATGAAGCGTTGTGCATCTTGTTATCACATGCGTTATCTGAATTAGGTCCACAGAGTTGTAGCTACGGAGGAGCGGCTTCTATGAAGGTACTTTGAATGTCTTAACTTCTGAAAGTTAACGTTGGACTAACAAGCTTGTGTGGTCAGTGGCACTAGAATGAAAATAATAACGCATACATCCAATGTGAAACGTGTTCTCTAATGGGGGAGGGGCTACAGTAGCCTACGCACAAACACTGGCATAGATTCTCAGCTGACAGGCAGACACTGGAATACTTTTAAAATAAAGGTTCCATAACAGTATAGATCTCTTTACTTCCTGGTTCTGATTCTGTGCCTTGACAAATGTGTTTTTCTGTTAATTTCCGTTAACTGGTTCCAACCCCTGATTTAAAATGGATATGGCCTCAATGGCTCTGCCCATGTTGTCAGACACTGTTATGGCACAGATACAAAGATACTATGGCCTGTTGTTCAATTGCGTATCTGCCCTCTCATTGGCTAGAACGGTCTCGCCTCCTCCCGCCCGCCTTCCATCTTTGAGGATGTGTGTTTCCATTGTTAGAGCGGCCAATCGACTGTCCTGTCAATATAATAGACAATTATACAGCAGCCAATTTAGATAGTGTTCTCTGTCGGGGGCTTGCCAAATACAATTTTTCAAGGAGTAGGCTATGGTCGTGAGAGATGTTTGGCTCTTGGCCCTTATTCCTTTCTTGTGTAACCTCTCTGTCTGATTCATAATTGCCTGTGTTTTAATCCATTGGTGTTCTTTTCAACATTGTCACAAGCATTAAACCAACTTTGGCTGTTTTTCTTTGTCTTACACGAATGCCATGTTTACATTCATTAATGTTCATTAATCACCATGGTTCCTTTGTTTATGTCCCGCTCCCTGTATATAATGTGTTTTATGTTACCAGGGTTACAAACTGCTACCATTTAGACACATTTTGTGACTTGGCCGTGCAAGTAAACATTTTTTAGGAGGCTAAAACCATTATCTGGTCCAGCAGTAAAGTACATGATCCTCGTGGTTCCTGTAATGTGTGTCTGCTTTGCCACTGGACCTGTTTCTCTGGTTCCTGTAATGTGTGTCTGCTCTGACACTGGACCTGTTTCTCTGGTTCCTGTAATGTGTGTCTGCTCTGACACTGGACCTGTTTCTCTGGTTCCTGTAATGTGTGTCTGCTCTGCCACTGGACCTGTTTCTCTGGTTCCTGTAATGTGTGTCTGCTCTGCCACTGGACCTGTTTCTCTGGTTCCTGTAATGTGTGTCTGCTCTGACACTGGACCTGTTTCTCTGGTTCCTGTAATGTGTGTCTGCTCTGCCACTGGACCTGTTTCTCTGGTTCCTGTAATGTGTGTCTGCTCTGACACTGGACCTGTTTCTCTGGTTCCTGTAATGTGTGTCTGCTCTGCCACTGGACCTGTTTCTCTGGTTCCTGTAATGTGTGTCTGCTCTGACACTGGACCTGTTTCTCTGGTTCCTGTAATGTGTGTCTGCTCTGCCACTGGACCTGTTTCTCTGGTTCCTGTAATGTGTGTCTGCTCTGCCACTGGACCTGTTTCTCTGGTTCCTGTAATGTGTGTCTGCTCTGCCACTGGACCTGTTTCTCTGGTTCCTGTAATGTGTGTCTGCTCTGACACTGGACCTGTTTCTCTGGTTCCTGTAATGTGTGTCTGCTCTGCCACTGGACCTGTTTCTCTGGTTCCTGCTGCTGTGTCTAGCAAACCACTTTCTGTTTTCACAAGGAAAAATGCTCTGGGACAAAGTGTTCTGATTGTGTAACAAAATCATATTGCCTGGATAATACAGCTATCCTGTTGTCACAGTTAAAGAAAGGAGTTTATCAGCTTTCTGTAGGCATGAATAGTTTTTTCTCCGCTCTTAATTTTGAGCTCAATAACAATTATCTTACAACCAAGATATTTGATATGGCTTTGAGATACGGAGGGAACTGCGCATTGGCCATTGCGATTTCATAGGCCTCATTGAGTGTTAGGCTACAGCGGCAATTCTTTTTAGACATAAATGTACTGTTAGCTTAATACATGGCTACTAGCAGTGGGTATTATATTTACAGTTAGCAACCTAGCTAATGTGTTTTGAGTTTCTAGTTATTCATGTGGTGAATCAGCCCCAAAATAAATTAGGCTATGATATTAGTGCACAGAAAGATGTAAGCATTCTATTGAACGTTCTAAAAAATAAAAAAAACATTCTGGAGCCCTATATTAACAGAATGGTGCGATCAAATCATAGGCTGGTGCCTGCAACAGGAAGAACTGGGGAAAATGTTAGTCTGGAGCCTTGGATAAAGACATGGTAGAGTTTAAATTGAACTGTATAATTTCTGTATCATAAGACTTCTTAGAATGCCAATGGGTATATTGCCTAACAGAACTCAAAATGCTGTTGTTGGTCCTCAGGCTTTCTTGGAGCTGGGGACAGAGGAAGCAGCAATAACCATGGTCAACTACTACTCCACTGTGACGCCACATGTTCGTAACGTCCCCGTATTCATCCAGTACTCCAACCACAAAGAACTCAAAACCGATAGTGGAAACCAGCGGGCCCAGGCGGTCCTGCAGGCTGTGTCAGCGGTCCAGGATGGAGGTACTCCTACATCAGGCTCCACTGCAGATCTAACAGCTGCATCCAGCCCTGTGCTCAGAATAATCATTGACAACATGTTCTACCCAGTCACTCTGGATGTGCTGCAGCAGGTACCCTGCATTCACTACCTCCTATTGTAGTTTCTAATAGGTTCATCAGTCAGAGGGCACATTTATAAATGCAATATACATTTTCTGTTGGTTATGCTCTATTTTGTACGGACATTATCAGAATCAATGTTGCTGTACTGGATGGCTGCCGTTTTGCTCCCGACCCAACTTTGCTAATTGTGTTTATTTCGTTGTTTATTTTTTACTTTATTTTC
Organism: Thymallus thymallus; assembly: GCA_023634145.1. Lineage (NCBI taxonomy): Eukaryota > Metazoa > Chordata > Actinopteri > Salmoniformes > Salmonidae > Thymallus > Thymallus thymallus. The sequence continues at coordinate 3,063,042 of CM042417.1, read as the reverse complement.
ATGAAATGTATCCGCTGTTAATTCTTACAGCCGACAATAACTTTTTAACATCAGACCTGCACTTGCTTACCCCAATTCCGGCTTCATCTTCGACTCATCTGCCCTGTGCTCTCCGTAATTCCGATCCATTTTTCGGGCTACTCAAGAAGAAAACGCTGGCGTTAAAGGCAGTGGGGAGGGTCCTGGTGAGATTAAGGGTCCTGGGGCTCAGGTCCTCCGGGAGGGGAGGGAGAGAATTAGAGGGAACATACGTAAATTCACACAGGACACCAGATAAGACATAGACACAGGGCCAACCAGGCAGGATATCAACAGACCACTAACCTACTACCCTGAGACAAGGCTGAGTATAGCCCACGAAGATCTCCTCCATTGCACGAGGGGGCTCAAAGCTGGACAGGAAGATCACGTCAGTGACTCAACCCAATCAAGTGACGCACCCATCCTAGGGATGGCATGGAAGAGCACTAGTTAGGCAGAGAATCCCAGTGGAGAGGGAGCCGGCCAGACAGACAGTGCCTTGTAATGGGGTCAGAGGCAGAGAACCCCAGTGGAGAGGGAGCCGGCCAGACAGACAGTGCCTTGTAATGGGGTCAGAGGCAGAGAACCCCAGTGGAGAGGGAGCCGGCCAGACAGATAGTGCCTTGCCGTTCACATTGTTATTGATTATTGCATTGTTGGGTTTTGAGTTTTCACTGTAGTACCTCTTCTGCCCTTATCTCATTGGAGAAGTTAGGGTGGTTTTTAATATTACAGCTGATAGTCAGTTACTCTGTGGAGGTTTTATTTTCAATATTTGGTATTGTAATTTTATTTTTTGTCTGTTAGATCTTCTCAAAGTTTGGCACGGTCATGAAGATAATCACCTTCACTAAGAACAATCAGTTCCAGGCCCTGCTGCAGTTCAACGACCCACCCACCGCCCAGCAAGCCAAAATGGTGAGTGGGACTTCTCATAGTACGTAACAAATTGTGCATATGTACATTTGTATACTTGCTGTTTTGTTTTTATTCCGAGTTCTGCAAAGATTTCCAATATACAGTACTTATCATTACACGTATGGTCAACTGGAATCGTTCCTCAGGCTCTGGATGGTCAGAACATCTACAACTCGTGCTGTACGCTCCGCATCGACTACTCCAAGCTGGTCAACCTGAACGTCAAGTACAACAACGACAAGAGCCGTGACTACACCCGGCCAGAGCTCCCTGCAGGGGATGGACAGCCTGCCATAGACCCCAACATGGCTGCTGCCTTTCAAGGCAAGGACTCAAACTCTCTGCTCGGTAAGATCCCAGGTAGATCCTCCTCTTTTCCTCTCTGGCGTCTTCTCTGGGGGTCAGGAAGTTGGGAGGTGTTGGCGTCTTCTTTGGGGGTTAGGAAGTTGGGAGGTGTTGGCGTCTTTTTTGGGGGTTAGGAAGTTGGGCGGTGTTGGCGTCTTTGGGAGTTGAGAGGTGTTAGCGGTGTCTTTGGGGGTTAGGAAGTTGGGAGGTGTTGGACTGTCTGTACCCGTCTGTACCTAACTGCCAGGGAAATAACATTTGTTGTACCTCGCCCAGGTCTCTGGGTGGGTGAAGTTTGCACATTTTAGACCATTCTATTGTTCCTAAAGGGAACTAGCCCAGGGTGAGCCGAATTCATCCTCCTATTTTTAAAAATTTTCTAGTCAACTAAGCACGTCAGTTAAGAACAAATTCTTATTTACAATGACGGGCTACCAAAAGGCAAAAGACCTCCTGTGGGGGCGGGGGATGGGATTCAAAATCAAATATAGGACCAAGCACACATCACGACAAGAGAGACCTAAGACAACAACATGGCAAGGCAGCAACACATGACAACACCTTATGGTAGCAACGTAACGTGACGACAACATGGTAGCAACACAAAACATGGTACAAACATTATTGGGCACAGACAACAGCACAAAGGGCAAGAAGGTAGAGATGACAATGCATCACTCAACGCAGCCACAACTGTCAGTAAGAGTGTCCATGATTGAGTCTTTGAATAAAGAGATGGAGATAAAACTGTCCAGTTTGAGTGTTTGTTGCAGCTCGTTCCAGTCGCTAGCTGCAGTGAACTGAACAGACGAGCGACTCAGGGATGTGTGTGCTTTGGGGACCTTTAACAGAATGTGACTGGCAGAACGGGTGTTGTATGTGGAGTATGAGGGCTGCAGTAGATATCTCAGATAGGGGGGAGTGAGGCCTAAGAGGGTTTTATAAATAAGCATCAACCAGTGGGTCTTGCGACGGGTATACAGAGATGACCAGTTTACAGAGGAGTATACAGTGCAGTGATGTGTCCTATAAGGAGCATTGGTGGCAAATCTGATGGCCGAATGGTAAAGAACATCTAGCCGCTCGAGAACACCCTTAGGATCTAAGTCCTTACCCTTCTGACCTCTCCAGGTGCACTGAGCCCGCTGAATGCAGCGGCGGCGGCTGCTGCTGCTGCAGGGAGGGTGGCTCTGTCTGGTCACTCTGGCTCCAGTGGCGTGCTCCTGGTCTCCAACCTCAACGAAGAGGTCAGTAATGGTCTACCTACCCCATCAGACGTAGGCCAAACCCTTCTCACAAACCAACACTCTTGCTCTTTTTCCTTCTCTCTCTGCCATGTTAACTCTCTCATCTCTCCTCTCTCTCTGCCATGTTAACTCTCTCATCTCTCCTCTCTCTCTGCCATGTTAACTCTCTCATCTCTCCTCTCTCTCTGCCATGTTAACTCTCTCATCTCTCCTCTCTCTCTGCCATGTTAACTCTCTAATCTCTCCTCTCTCTCTGCCATGTTAACTCTCTCATCTCTCCTCTCTCTCTGCCATGTTAACTCTCTAATCTCTCCTCTCTCTCTGCCATGTTAACTCTCTAATCTCTCCTCTCTCTCTGCCATGTTAACTCTCTCATCTCTCCTCTCTCTCTGCCATGTTAACTCTCTAATCTCTCCTCTCTCTCTGCCATGTTAACTCTCTAATCTCTCCTTCTAGTTCTCCTTTTGCGATACTGAACTGAAACGTAACTCTCTCTTCTCTGCGGTCTCTCCTCTCCTGACATTACCTCTGTCTCTATGGAGAGGACCCCATATTTCAGAAACTTTGACTTGTGGTTATTATTTTGGCCCCACACCCTCTTAACATGTATGTCTGTGGGGTCAAACAGGATCTATGAATGCCATAGTTGTACCAGGTTGTTTCATGTCTCTGCTACTGAACAGAGATTTGACTGCATGATCTTTGTACTAATTGTCTTAATTTCATATTTTTTACTGCGCTGAATGATCCTGAACTTCAAGCTCTGGCCTTTTTGTTTTTTCGTTGCTAGGTTATAACTCCTATGATTATGATTTGGCATTGGCTCTGCCTTACCCACGTTTGTCAAAGGGGTGATTATATTTGTCACAATTGATTTGCTTGTTTAGTTCTGACTAAGTACATGAACCAGTCATAGTCTGACCAAACTCCTGCATCATTTCCTGTGTACTGACCTGTATTTTAATTTGTGTCCCCCTCCCTCCCTCCCTCCCTCACTTTGTTTTTTCGCATTTGCCCTCCCTCCCTCCATCCCTACCCTTCATCCCTGCCCCCTCTCTTTCTCTCTCTCTCTCCCCCCCCCCCCCCCCAACTTTTCCCTTTGATTCATCCCTATAACCCCGTGTTCATGCTTGGTGCTTGAACAAAACATGTTCCCTTGAACCAACCTTATCCCTGAATGAACTGCCTTGAACCATACTCCATGACCACCTTCACCATTCTACGGGAATCCACCCTCCTCCTTTACGGATGATCTGTCCATCTCCACTCCGACTCTTCTACCTGTTTACCTGTCTTCTGCTGCTTGCTCTTCTCTCCTTCTAAAGATGGTTACGCCCCAAAGTCTGTTTACTCTCTTCGGTATGTTAGCTCTCTATCTCTCCTTCTGTTGTTAGCTCTCTCTCTCCTTCTGTTGTTAGCTCTCTATCTCTCCTTCTGTTGTTAGAGCTCTCTATCTCTCCTTCTGTTGTTAGAGCTCTCTATCTCTCCTTCTGTTGTTAGCTCTCTATCTCTCCTTCTGTTGTTAGCTCTCTATCTCTCCTTCTGTTGTTAGAGCTCTCTATCTCTCCTTCTGTTGTTAGCTCTATCTCTCCTTCTGTTGTTAGAGCGCTCTATCTCTCCTTCTGTTGTTAGCGCTCTATCTCTCCTTCTGTTGTTAGCGCGCTCTATCTCTCCTTCTGTTGTTAGCGCGCTCTATCTCTCCTTCTGTTGTTAGCGCTCTCTCTCTCCTTCTGTTGTTAGCGCTCTATCTCTCCTTCTGTTGTTAGCGCTCTATCTCTCCTTCTGTTGTTAGCGCTCTATCTCTCCTTCTGTTGTTAGCGCTCTATCTCTCCTTCTGTTGTTAGCGCTCTATCTCTCCTTCTGTTGTTAGCGCTCTATCTCTCCTTCTGTTGTTAGCGCTCTATCTCTCCTTCTGTTGTTAGCGCTCTCTCTCCTTCTGTTGTTAGCGCTCTATCTCTCCTTCTGTTGTTAGCGCTCTATCTCTCCTTCTGTTGTTAGCGCTCTATCTCTCCTTCTGTTGTTAGCGCTCTATCTCTCCTTCTGTTGTTAGCGCTCTCTCTCTATCTCTCCTACTGTTGTCAGCTCTCTCTCTATCTCTCCTTCTGTTGTTAGCTCTCTCTCTCTATCTCTCCTTCTGTTGTTAGCGCTCTCTCTCTCTCCTTCTGTTGTTAGCGCTCTCTCTCTCTCCTTCTGTTGTTAGCTCTCTCTCTATCTCTCCTTCTGTTGTTAGAGCTCTCTCTCTATCTCTCCTTCTGTTGTTAGCGCTCTCTCTCTATCTCGCCTTCTGTTGTTAGCTCTCTCTATCTCGCCTTCTGTTGTTAGCTCTCTCTATCTCGCCTTCTGTTGTTAGCTCTCTCTCTATCTCGCCTTCTGTTGTTAGCTCTCTCTATCTCGCCTTCTGTTGTTAGCTCTCTCTATCTCTCCTTCTGTTGTTAGCTCTCTCTCTATCTCTCCTTCTGTTGTTAGCTCTCTCTCTATCTCTCCTTCTGTTGTTAGCTCTCTCTCTATCTCTCCTTCTGTTGTTAGCTCTCTCTCTATCTCTCCTTCTGTTGTTAGCTCTCTCTCTATCTCTCCTTCTGTTGTTAGCTCTCTCTCTATCTCTCCTTCTGTTGTTAGCTCTCTCTCTATCTCTCCTTCTGTTGTTAGCTCTCTCTCTATCTCTCCTTCTGTTGTTAGCTCTCTCTCTATCTCTCCTTCTGCTGTTAGCTCTCTCTCTATCTCTCCTTCTGCTGTTAGCGCTCTCTCTCTCTCCTTCTGCTGTTAGCGCTCTCTCTCTCTCCTTCTGTTGTTAGCGCTCTCTCTCTCCTTCTGTTGTTAGCGCTCTCTCTCTCCTTCTGTTGTTTATTTCTGTTCTAAAGAGACATTCACTTTTATTTTGTTAATTTGCATATGCAGTAATTGTTTTTGGCTCGTAGTTTTTACTTTTTTTGCTCCTCTGTTTACATTAGTTTGAGAGAACCAATCTCTCTCTTTGGCTATCGAAATTGATCCATCCATATATTTGTGTTAATGCATGGTACATTGATTTGGCATAGCCTATACAGTAGTTTAATTGGCCCAACATGTTAACTTATCTGTTTATGGGGTCTCAATCACACACCTCTCATCAACTATCTTCAAATGTTTATTCAGATGAATGATCTCTAGCCTACTTTCAGACTCGGTCTCTATCTAGCCTCTGTCTCTGTCGCTCCTAAACTTTCCCCTCTATCTCAAGTGCTAAAGTGTTTCCTCACCGTCTCCTCTTCCTCCTCTTCCTCACCCTCCTCCTCTTCCTCGCCCTCCTCTCGTCTGCTCATGACTTTAACCCAGGGGTGTATGGTGATGCCCAGAGGGTGAAGATCCTCTACAATAAGAAAGACAGTGCTCTGATACAGATGGCTGACGCCAACCAAGCCCAGCTAGGTAAGACCACGCCCAGCTAGGTAAGGCCACGCCCAGCTAGGTAAGGCCACGCCCAGCTAGGTAAGGCCACGCCCAGCTAGGTAAGGCCACGCCCAGCTAGGTAAGGCCACGCCCAGCTAGGTAAGGCCACGCCCAGCTAGGTAAGGCCACGCCCAGCTAGGTAAGGCCACGCCCAGCTAGGTAAGGCCACGCCCAGCTAGGTAGCATAATGCTCCTCCTCCATTGTCTCATGTTTACTGACTGGTAAAAAGGATCTCTCCCCAGACTTATTTAGTAACTACTTGCTTAATTATTCAATTATTTTATTGTGGATTCTCTCCTAAATGCACTAGACTGGGAGGGGGGAGGGGAATTGTCTTGGGACATGGTACTGCTGTATAAAAACTCACTTAGTACAAATTAAATGCTTCCAGCTATGAGTCACCTGAATGGGCAGAAGATGTTTGGGAAGGTCATCAGGGTGGCTCTGTCTAAGCACACCTCAGTGCAGCTGCCCAGGGATGGACTGGATGACCAGGGCCTTACCAAAGACTTCACTAACTCTCCCCTGCACCGCTTCAAGAAGCCTGGCTCCAAGAACTTTCAGAACATTTTCCCTCCCACCACAACCCTCCACCTCTCCAACATTCCGTAAGGCTACCACATGGCTCCTACACTACACACTGATCTAAGAACAGATTTGTATTAGCTCATAATGGTTATTGTTAGGATTTGGACCTGGTAATCAGATCCTGTGTCTGTAAGTGTATTCCCCTAGAAAGTGATTTAAGGACAGTTCTGTGCTTTCTCGCTTAACGGTTAGGATTCTGGGAGGGTAATCTGAGACAACGTCTATAACTTGAAGGAAAGTAAAGGGAATCTTATGGTCTGGGTTGGCTGTGTCCCTGGAATGCTAAATTCACATGTTCCCACAGAACGGACGTAACCGAAGAAGACCTCCGACTGCTGTTCTCCAATGCCGGGGGAACTGTGAACGCATTCAAGTTCTTCCAGTATGTCTGGTTCTCTTTACCACTACAATAACAGAACTGAGCTACTTTTGTTCTTCAATTGATTGTTAATGAACTTGAGAATTGATTCAGATGTTCCTTAGCTCTGTGGCTAGCTCCAGGGGTGACAGACTTGCTAACCCTGTGCTCATCTCATGGATGGGTGGTTGAGAGCAGAGCAGAATATACAATACTTTCTGATGGAACATTCGGACAAAGAAAGTTGTATTGTAATGGGTTCAACCATCTTCTCTTCATCCCAGGGATCACAAAATGGCGCTGCTCCAGATGTCGACGGTGGAAGAGGCCATCCAGGGCCTGATCGACCTCCACAACTATAACATGGGAGACAACCATCACCTGAGAGTCTCCTTCTCCAAATCCACAATCTAAACTTTCATTTTGATTGATCTTCCACAACATCCATGTTCTGTTTCCCTGACAGCTTTTGGCTGGGATTTGTTAACCCTGTTGACTCTTTTTAGGACCACATTTTGACCTTTGACCTTTGTTTTTCTTTCTATTGTTTTTATCAGTCATTCCTTCAAAGAGAACCAGAAACTCAAATCCGGGGAAGAAATCAGGAGAAGAATTGTTGTACTTGTATGTTTTGAGGATGTGTTAGTCTCATATCACCTGATCCTGAACCCTGTGTTAGTCCCATATCACCTGATCCTGAACCCTGTGTTAGTCTCATATCACCTGATCCTGAACCCTGTGTTAGTCCCATATCACCTGATCCTGAACCCTGTGTTAGTCTCATATCACCCGATCCCTGTGTTAGTCCCATATCACCCGATCCCTGTGTTAGTCCCATATCACCCGATCCCTGTGTTAGTCCCATATCACCTGATCCCTGTGTTAGTCCCATATCACCTGATCCCTGTGTTAGTCCCATATCACCTGATCCCTGTGTTAGTCCCATATCACCTGATCCCTGTGTTAGTCCCATATCACCTGATCCCTGTGTTAGTCCCATATCACCTGATCCCTGTGTTAGTCCCATATCACCTGATCCCTGTGTTAGTCCCATATCACCTGATCCCTGTGTTAGTCCCATATCACCTGATCCCTGTGTTAGTCCCATATCACCTGATCCTGACCCCTGTTTTAATCCCATATCACCTGATCCTGACCCCTGTTTTAATCCCATATCCCCTGATCCTGACCCCTGTGTTAATCCCATACCCCATTTGTATGATCAGCAAACTATTTGCTTTTTCTACCTTGTCATTATGAAGGGTGGAGGAATGGACAGGGCCGCCTCTATGATTAGTTCTACAAGATATGTGCCTTACCTGACTCAACTCTTTTTACATCCAAATATTGACATTAATCCCTGTCTGATTTTGAGGCACATTCATTTTGATGTGATTTGTCTCTTCTCCTGTGTGACTGTGTAGTTTGAACGTTTCTGACACACAATTTTCGCCTTTTCAGTTGCTGTTCAATTTGTGCAGATTTTTATTTTATTTTTTGTTAAATTCACTGTGGTTGATGTGGAGTTGAGAAATAATGAGTGATTCAAATTCAGTCTTATTCTCTGAGTTAATGTAGACCATGTTGCTTTAAGGTTTCTTTTAGACGGACAGCCAACAATACAGCTTTAACCCTAGTTTCCATCTGTATGAGAACTTTACAGCTTTAACCCTAGTTTCCATCTGTATGAGAACTTTATTCGGTTTACTTTAGTTTACACGTTTACTAAAATAGTCTTAATGTTGCTATTCTTTATAGGTTTTACTTTCCTTGGTTTCCATTGCCACTTCTTTGTGTACATGGGTAGGAGGGGAGTGGTTTTCTAAGCGTCTACTGCCTGCTCTCAAATGTTTTGAATAAAAAAAAAAAATGCGTTTAACTGTGACAATATTGTCATACACACGACAAAACAGATGTCATGACAATATTATGATGGTTTGTGACACAGTTCAAGTAAAGTTTTACCAGAAGTCTGCTGTTGCATGCATTGCAAGAGGCTAAAGGAATACAACATTTAGCAGTTTGAAGAGGGACAACCCTGGTTGGGACCAAAGCCTGTGCCTTTAGTCTTCATGTACAGTTGCGTCGCCAAGGGAAAGGAACAATAATTTAATGAACCTCTGATGTATTTTGTGTATCTGAAAAAACAAGGTAAGATTCAAAATCAATGACATGAATTACTTATACAGATATTTTAAGCAGACATACACGTAATACCCACTATGGTTTTAAGATTCCCACAACTTCAACTTGCTGGATAAATGTATCTGTTTTCAAGAGGAAAGTCGTGTATATTTTCTATATTAGTTACATTTTTACATCTCTGGAAATGTAAGATTCAGATATAGTTTGGAAGCGGCACAATTAAAATAATTTTTTAACAAAGTCGGGAGGTATTGGTCAGACTTGGTTGTTTTGAGATTTCTTTCTGTCTTCTGTGTATTCTGCTTTTCCTCTAGCTCAATAAACTGTAGCTCTGTATTCACTTCTGTCTCTCTCTCTCTCTCGGTCTGCTCATCCTTTCTCTCCAGTCTCGATTATATTTTATTCGGATCCCCATTAGCTGTTACTAAAGAGCAGTGACTCTTGCTGGGGTCCACACAGAACATGACATAATACAGAGCAGTGACTCTTGCTGGGGTCCACACAGAACATGACATAATACAGAGCAGTGACTCTTGCTGGGGTCCACACAGAACATGACATAATACAGAGCAGTGACTCTTGCTGGGGTCCACACAGAACATGACATAATACAGAACAGTGATAGACAACATCTCAAGGACTTAACTACTGGAATGTAGGACCCTTGTAACGCTTCTAATCTGCTCCATGGTAGAAAAGGAAAGGCAACATAACTAGGGTTGTTATGGTGACCGTATTACCGCCACACCGGGGGTCACGAGCTTGACGGCAGTCAAATTCCACATTCTTCTCCAAGATCTGATGCTGCTGATGGTCATTAGTAGTCTACTAAACTTGCTAACTGCCTGGTACTCAGCACTCTATTGTCCCTCTAATCACGTTCACATCAATGAACATTTTTTCAAAAAATGTAACACTTCATGAGAGACCATGAGCTCATGTTGCGCAACATTTCTATAGGCTATGCAATTACGAGATAAAACAGAGTGATGGCCTCTACTAAAAAGAGGAGGATCCCATCAGCTTTCTATAGGCTAGGCCTACTATATATATTTTAGCTTTCCTAATATTAAACACATTGCACTTTTCTAATAAAGCATTACATGCATAATCGCATTCGCGGTCACTTTTGAGAACAATGTTTTCCCTCTTAATTGATTACATTTTGGAACATTCGTGCTTCTAGCCTACTGCCGTATACACTTATAATGTGAAGAAATAGCCTAATAGTTTATCAACATTATAAGTTAAATGTTCTGATCTGTTGCATCAGCCTCATTGCTTTAATACATTTTTTGATGTTGAGTTGTATAAATGTAGGATCTATTGCATCTGACAACTGTCCCAGAGTATGTTTGGAATATTTATTTATTGCACAGAAGGACAAGTTCACCAATAGAATTCGTAAACTTTTGTACTATGGGGGATAGTAGATTGACATAGGCTAGTGCTTTTGCGGTTCGTTAGGCCTACTCATCTTGTTGGCTGGCGAAAAGTAGGCTAAATGTTGACAGTTTTTCTAACATCTTCAATATGCGCCTCGGAATTCGATAAGAAGGGCACGTGCAGTGTCTGATGTGTCTGTCTTCACTTGGAGCCTACTTCTTAGCCGAAATGCCTGTGAGAAGGACCTGATCATGTGACTGGCATTGGCTAATAAGAATTAATATATCTTAGCGAGCCATGTGAGTGAGAGCTGCTTCCAGGGGAAGGGAATTATAATTATTATATTCAGCCCAAGAGCACAACGGCCACTTTGGCTGTAAAAGGCATGTTTTTGTTTTTGAGGAAATTAAGGCCACACAAGAGGGGTGCCATCGTGAAATTTGAGACCTGGTGAGAATATTATCAAGTGATTGTCCAATAGTGAATGAGAGACTGATGAAGTGTGTTCATCCTGAACCAGAAACAGATCAGAGATCAAGCCTTTCATGAGACTTTATTAAATCATCATTCGAGTTTGATTTGGGATTGATTTGCACTTTTCGCACCAAAGTACGTTCATCTCTAGGAGACAGAACGCATCTCTTTCCTGAGCGGTATGAACTTCAAACTCTCTTCTCTTTGCTCGACATCATGGGAAAATCAAAAGAAATCAGCCAAGACCTCAAAAAAAGAATTGTAGACCTCCACAAGTCTGGTTCATCCTTGGGAGCATTTTCCAAACGCCTGAAGTTACCACTTTCATCTGTACAAACAATAGTACGCAAGTATAAACACCATTCTTTGTTAACCTCTCAACACAGAATAGCTGCATGTGCACACGTGCGCACTTCCGTGGAAATATATTTATATTTTATTCAGCTTTGTTCAATTGTTTTCTTCATACTATAAAATAATGCCACGGTATTTTAAGCAAATCTTGTCTGCTAAATTAATTGATTTGGCAGAGCCAGATCAGGGCCTAACATAAGGACAACTCAGAGTTATTCTGTTCTTCTGAACTAGACTACATTTTCTTCATATCATGCTTCTTTAGACCTGTCTAAAATAAATAATGGATTTATTGTGAAGGTGTAGGCTTTATTACATGGATTTATTAGACTTTTTAAAATGTAGATGTTCCAAAGGTCAGCATCAGTGGCTTGTAGGCTGTGTGTGGAAACCAGGAGATACTAAATGTGTTTGTGTTAATTAATGGTCAATTACAATGAGACCGACAGTTATTTGCTTGACAATAACCGGCTGAAACAAAATTGAATGACCACCACAGCCCTAACCAAATCTAATTGGGATTCTAAAGCAAAAATAAGCCTAATTAAATGTTCTAATTTGAACCCTGTTAAAATCTTGCTTCTGACATTCTACCCTCTCTGGTTTTGAACATGTTCTGTCTCTTCCACCTTTTCCTGTAGCTGTCTAATCTACTAAGGGCCTCACGCTCTCTTCAAATCCATCTCTTCTCTCTTTCTGCTCTCTAGTCACACAATGCTCATAACTGCAATGGAGTTATTTGTGTATCCCACCATTTCAATGCCAACGTTGGTATGTAAACCTTAATCTCCAACTAACATACCGGGTAGACTAGAATGTTTCACTTCTTACTACTGTCTCTGGATTAATCTTTCTGAAATATAGCTGCTTTCAATTCTGAGACCATAGATGGGAAAACACATCTACCATCTATTGACCAATAACTCATGTTTCTGCACTGTGAAATGTTTCAAAGTAGTGTACAGTCTGATGGTCTGCTAACACGTTCCTGTACTTGACCAGAGGCTACTGTGCTGTGCTTGCAGTGCTGTTATTGAGTCAGTTCATCAGCAGGGCTGTAAAATGATGGACTCCCTGTCTGACTGTCTGATGAAGACAGTTCTCCAGCCCCGCTGTGCAGTTTGTGTGCTGGGCTGGTGGGATTCATCATGACCTCAACAGACTTCACCGTACCGCTACTCCCAGTCCATGCTCACACTGCTGTTATTTTGCACACTTAAATGAAACCATTTGTGTTCTCTATGTACCTTTACAAACAGAAATGACAGCCAAGTGAGCAGACGACCCAGACTGAATCAATAGCTTGTCTAGCCCCAATGCATCATAGTAAAGACATCTGTATCCACTCTACATCACCCAGTTAACAAGATGGGGGCTTTATTTTCCTATGGCATTCTTTTATGTTTTTCCTTTATGAAAGGTGTGGCGTCTGGCGTGTTGGAGATGTTCACTCTGTCCTGTACAAGTAGCGGTACGGTGAAGTCTGTTGTGTCAAAATGTTTCTGTTTTCAGTATAGCTCTATTTTTGTACATTTCCCGATTTTTCTTTTGACCTATATTGTTTTGGGAGCAGGCCAATTGTCGTTTTTGTTAAAGGTTAATCTGTCATTTTGGCCTACTTTAATAGCTGCATTTTAAGACAATGAAAACTATTCTCATTGTCTTAAATCGAATATCGAATATCTACCGTAAGTCATTCAGTAATTTATTTCATTCAGGCCTTTACAATCAGTGAGTAATCAGTTCAGTTCAGAGCTCAGAGACAGTTCTTCTGAATAATGTGCAGTTAGGCCCTCTAGCAGTCATACCATGCCGCTGTACTCCACTCATCTCGTCTCATTCCCTTGTATAGAGACACAGTGGTAATATTGTATTCCATTTACTAAGTTCACGAGCTGTTCATCAGCACGCAGCCAATACTTACAGGGTGTGTGTGTGTGTGTACCATTCCATCTTATACAGTGGTGAGAACAAGTATTTGATACACTGCAGATTTTGCAGGATTTCCTACTTACAAAGCATGTAGAGGTCTGTAATTTTTATCATAGGTACACTTCAACTGTGAGAGACGGAATCTAAAACAAAAATGCAGAAAATCACATTGTCTGATTATTAAATAATGAATTTGCATTTTATTGCATGACATAAGTATTTGATCACCTACCAACCAGTAAGAATTCCGGCTCTCACAGACCTGTTAGTTTTTCTTTAAGAAGCCCTCCTGTTCTCCACTCATTACCTGTATTAACTGCACCTGTTTGAACTCGTTACCTGTATAAAAGACACTTGTCCACACACTCAATCAAACAGACTCCAACCTCTCCACAATGGCCAAGACCAGAGAGCTGTGTAAGGACATCAGGGATAAAATTGTAGACCTGCACAAGGCTGGGATGGGCTACAGGACAATAGGCAAGCAGCTTGGTGAGAAGGCAACAACTGTTGGCACAATTATTAGAAAATGGAAGAAGTTCAAGATGACGATCAATCTCCCTCGGTCTGGGGCACCATGCAAGATCTCACCTCGTGGGGCATCAATGATCATGAGGAAGGTGAGGGATCAGCCCAGAACTACACGGCAGGACCTGGTCAATGACCTGAAGAGAGCTGGGACCACAGTCTCAAAGAAAACCATTAGTAACACACTACGCCGTCATGGAATAAAATCCTGCAGCGCACGCAAGGTCCCCCTGCTCAAGCCAGCGCATGTCCAGGCCCGTCTGAAGTTTGCCAATGACCATCTGGATGATCCAGAGGAGGAATGGGAGAAGGTCATGTGGTCTGATGAGACAAAAATAGAGCTTTTTGGTCTAAACTCCACTCGCCGTGTTTGGAGGAAGAAGAAGGATGAGTACAACCCCAAGAACACCATACCAACCGTGAAGCATGGAGGTGGAAACATCATTCTTTGGGGATGCTTTTCTGCAAAGGGGACAGGACGACTGCACCGTATTGAGGGGAGGATGGATGGGGCCATGTATCGCGAGATCTTGGCCAACAACCTCCTTCCCTCAGTAAGAGCATTGAAGATGGGTCGTGGCTGGGTCTTCCAGCATGACAACGACCCGAAACACACAGCCAGGGCAACTAAGGAGTGGCTCCGTAAGAAGCATCTCAAGGTCCTGGAGTGGCCTAGCCAGTCTCTAGACCTGAACACAATAGAAAATCTTTGGAGGGAGCTGAAAGTCCGTATTGCCCAGCGACAGCCCCGAAACCTGAAGGATCTGGATGGAGGAGTGAGCCAAAATCCCTGCTGCAGTGTGTGCAAACCTGGTCAAGAACTACAGGAAACGTATGATCTCTGTAATTGCAAACAAAGGTTTCTGTACCAAATATTAAGTTCTGCTTTTCTGATGTATCAAATACTTATGTCATGCAATAAAATGCAAATGAATTACTTAAAAATCATACAATGTGATTGTCTGGATTTTTGTTGTAGATTCTGTCTCTCACAGTTGAAGAGTACCTATGATAAAAATTACAGACTTCTACATGCTTTGTAAGTGGGAAAACCTGCAAAATCGGCAGTGTATCATATACTTGTTCTCCCCACTGTAGGCCTCATAATCTCCACGTGTCAGCCTCCCCTTGGCCCGAGGTAACATTACTGTGATGTCAAATTCAGCTGGCCCGGCTGCAAAATGACTGTATTGGTTTGGATTGTGTTCCTGTTTGAGAGAGAAAGAGATCCCCTCCCCTCTCAACTAAACTACACAACAACAGTGTCCTGATACCCATATGATTTATAGCTCACACCCTTACAGTGTCCTGATACCCATATGATTTATAGCTCACACCCTTACAGTGTCCTGATACCCATATGATTTATAGCTCACACCCTTACAGTGTCCTGATACCCATATGATTTATAGCTCACACCCTTACAGTGTCCTGATACCCATATGATTTATAGCTCACACCCTTACAGTGTCCTGATACCCATATGATTTATAGCTCACACCCTTACAGTGTCCTGATACCCATATGATTTATAGCTCACACCCTTACAGTGTCCTGATACCCATATGATTTATAGCTCACACCCTTAC
The DNA here is from genome assembly GCA_023634145.1 of Thymallus thymallus. Taxonomy (NCBI): domain Eukaryota; kingdom Metazoa; phylum Chordata; class Actinopteri; order Salmoniformes; family Salmonidae; genus Thymallus; species Thymallus thymallus. Next base: position 3,047,730 of record CM042417.1, on the reverse strand, counting down.
AGTGTCCTGATACCCATATGATTTATAGCTCACACCCTTACAGTGTCCTGATACCCATATGATTTATAGCTCACACCCTTACAGTGTCCTGATACCCATATGATTTATAGCTCACACCCTTACAGTGTCCTGATACCCATATGATTTATAGCTCACACCCTTACAGTGTCCTGATACCCATATGATTTATAGCTCACACCCTTACAGTGTCCTGATACCCATATGATTTATAGCCCATTTCATAACAGGCACCTTCACCTATAACCTGGTCTGTTTAGAACTAGAATAGGCTACTGTATACTATACCTACTAAGTTACAGCCTGCAGCATTTCTACAAATAAACTGAAACTGATGACGTGATAAAATGACACTGTGT
>CM042417.1:3037353-3039853 GCA_023634145.1 Thymallus thymallus | reverse complement strand
AATTATCATCCTTATTAAATTATCTTCACTATTGACACTATTTGATTTTCCTTTCTCTCCCCACTCTGACTCTGACTCTGACTCTGACTCTGACTCTGACTCTGACTCTGACAGCCTCAGCGTGTTAATTTCTTTCTGAATGTTTGCTGTTAACATCACCAGACTAATATAACGTCTTCAGCTGTTAACATCGCCAGACTAATATAAAGTCTTCAGCTGTTAACATCGGCAGACTAATATAAAGTCTTCAGCTGTTAACATCGCCAGACTAATAGAAAGTCTTCAGCTGTTAAGCGGACAGATTCATGAGTAAGGCTCAGTAATTGTGTTCCCATTTATCTTTTAAGACAGAGATGAAATAATGTGTTTTACAGTAAATATGCTTGATATTCTTCCCCTCAAGTCAAGTGTCATTAGTTCCTTCCTGTAGAATATTGTGTTGTTATGTATTAATGCAAGGAACTAATGACACTTGACTTGAGGGGAAGAATATCACAGTTTTATTAACACTGAATTTCTGTAATTTTCTGATCTATGTAAAGATATAGTGTTTGTTCTAAACATAACTATTGCTTCTGTGTCTAATTGGGAGAATTTGATTGCATTAAAGTGTTTCCTGTATGAAAGGACACCATACAGTATATTCAAATATGAATGTGTTAAATGTGTTTATTTTTGGCCAGTAGGATCAGTCCTGTAAATATAACATCTGACAAGTAGAATGTTATGGTGGCTTAGTGTGGTGTGTGTGGTGTGTGTGTGTGTTTGTGTGTGTGTGTGTGTGTGTGTGTGTGTGTGTGTGTGTGTGTGTGTGTGTGTGTGTGTGTGTATTTGTGTAGGTGTGTATTTGTGTGTGTGTGTATTTGTGTGTGTGTGTGTGTGTGTGTATTTGTGTGTGTGTGTGTGTGTATTTGTGTAGGTGTGTATTTGTGTGTGTGTGTGTATTTGTGTGTGTGTGTGTATTTGTATGTGTGTGTGTGTGTGTGTGTGTGTGTGTGTGTGTGTGTGTGTGTGTGTGTGTGCTCGCGTGTGTTCATATATACTCACTTCCATATCTATGTTCTCTCTGTATGTATGATGAAAGACCATGTGCAGATAGATACAGTCAATGCCTTGAGCTATGCCAATAAGGCTGTTATTAGCCGTGGAACTTTTCATTAGTGTATCCATAGAATGTAGAGACTGAATGTTAATTCTCCATGACGGACACTGAGCGTTTCTCCAAGAGATGTGCTGAAAACAGTTTGACAGAACCAAGGCTGACCTTGAATACAGGGCTGGCATGCCGTTTGCATGTAGGCTATTGATGGAAAACATGTGTCAGTATTCCTCCGCTGTGTACAGTGACTGGCATTCAGTATATTCAGCCTCAAACAAGAGTAAATATTATAGAAAATACCTGAAAGGAATTTCAGTGGGTAAATTGAATGGGTGGCATTTCTGACAAGTTACACATGAGTACTATCAGAGAAACATCTCTTTAAAGGATTACCATCTTGTTGAAACCACACTTCAATTTAGTGCGATCTCTTCCTCGGTGTCTAAATCATTGACTGTTTTGTCTTCAACATTGATAATGAAACATATATGAACACATACAGTATCCTGGTCAAGTGAAAACAATGCTTGTATTCTCACATTGAAAGCATAAAATATACAGTGGCAAGAAAAAGTATGTCAACCCTTTGGAATTGGATTTCTGCATAAATTGGTAATAAAATTGTATGATATCTGATCTTCATCTAAGTCACAACAATAGACAAACACACAAACAATTATACAGTACATTTTCATGTCTTTATTGAACACACCGTGTAAACATTCACAGTACACGTTGGAAAAAGTATGTTAACCCTTGGATTTAATAAATCCTTTACCCTCCATTGGCAGCAATAAACTCAACCAAAAGTTTTCCGTAGTTGTGGATCAGACCTGCACAACGGTCAGGAGGAATTTTGGACCATCTCTTTTGAGGTCATGCTCTTTTGAGGTCATGCTCTTTTGAGGTCATGCCACAGCATCTCAAATCGGGTTGACTGGGCCACTCCAGAATGGGTATTTTCTTCTGTTGAAGTCATTCTGTTGTTGATTTACTTCTGAGTTTTGTTGCATCACCCAACTTCTCTTGAGTTTCAATTGGAGGACAGATAGCCTCCCATTCTCCTGCAAAATGTCTTGATAAACTTAATCTTTCTGTCGATGATAGCAAACTGTCCAGGCCCTGAGGCAGCAAAGCAGCCCCAAACCATGATGATCCCTCCAGCTGGGATGAGGTTTTGATGTTGGTGTACCATGATGCTCCCTCCACCATACTTTACAGTTGGGATGACATTTTGATGTTGGTGTGCTGTGCCTTTTTTTCTCTCCACACATAGTGTTGTGTGTTCCTTCCAAACAACTCAACTTTAGTTTCATCTGTGCACAGAATATTTTGCCAGTAGCGCTGTGGAACATCCAGGTGCTCTTTTGCGAACTTCAGACATGCAGCAATGTTTTTTTT
>CM042417.1:3012353-3029853 GCA_023634145.1 Thymallus thymallus | reverse complement strand
CCTCCAATAGCTGTATACCAGTATCCAATGTTATTCACTTCCTTAATGGATTCAGCCTGCTGGAAGGAGGATGTCTGTGATATCATGTCTTCAGTCATTTAATTTCTCCAGCCTCTTTACTGAGTCTGGCCTGGCTTTCTGCCTGGTGGGGGTTAGCTCGGTGCCAGGCTGACAGCCTGCCTGGTTTCGCCCTGGCACTGCATCATACAAATCGTACAAACCTGCCAGAATGGAATGGACATGTTTTTAGCAGATTTGTGGCGAAAAAGCTTTTTGTTGCCAAATACCCCAGTGTACACCAAAAGCCATCAATTAATGATACAACTCTGGCTGGCTCCCATCTCTCCTCTCTGGAGCCGCCCGGGACTGCAGGATGGAGCTGCCTGCCTTTTAGAGCGCAGGCAGGCAGTGTAAAGCAGATGTTAGCAAACTGGTCCCCTGATAGATGCTAATGTTAGTGATTAGCTCACTAGGCCAATTGAAAACTCTGTTGTGCCCTGGGAGGCTCTGTAAACTATTTGGTGCTCTGGGAGGCTACATGCTTGGTACACCTATGATTGGGGAGCGTTGCTGCACAGCTATTTTCAGGTCTCTCCAGAGATGTTCAAGTCTGGGTTCTGGCTGGGCCACTCAAGGACATTCAGAGACTTGTCCAGAAGCCACTCCTACGTTGTCTTGGCCGTGTGCTTAAGGTTGTCATGTTGGAAGGAGAACCTTCAACCCAGTCTGAGGTCCTGAGAGCTCATCAAGAATCTCTCTCTGTACTTTGCTCCGTTCATTTTTCCCTCGATCCTGACTAGTCCCTAGTCCCCGCAGCATAATTCTGCCACCACAATGCTTCACAGTAGGGATGGTGCCAGGTTTTCACCAGACATGACCCTTGGCATTCAGGCCAAAGAGTTCAATCTTGGTATCATCAAACCAGGAAATCTTGTTTGTCATGGTCTGAGAGTCTTTAGGTACCTTTTGGCAAACTCCAATGGGCTGTCATGTGCCTTTTACTGAGGAGGGGTTTCCGTCTGGCCACTCTACCATAAAGGCCTGATTGGTGGAGTGGTGCAGAGATGGTTGTCATCCACAGAGGAACTCTGGAGCTCTATCAGGTTGACCATCAGATTCCTGGTCACCTCTCTGACCAAGGCCCTCCTCCCCCGATTGCTCAGTTTGGCCCGGGAGGCCAGCTCTAGGAAGAGGCTTGGTGCTTCCAAACTTCTTCCATTTAAGAATGATGGAGGCCACTGTGTTCTTGGGGACCTTCAATGCTGCAGAGTGCCCTTCCCCAGATCTGTGCCTCGACACAATCCTGTCCCTACAGACAATTCCTTCAACCTCATGGCTTGGTTTTTGCTCTGACATGCACTGTCAACTTTGGGACCTTACATAGACAGGTGTGTGCTTTTCCAAATCATGTCCAATCAATTGAATTTACCACAGGTGGACACCAATCAAGTTGTAGAAACATCTGTAGGATGATCATTGGAAACAGGAAGCACCTGAGCTAAATTTCGAGTAGCAAAGGGTCTGAATATTTATGTAAATAAGATATTTTAGTTTATTTTTAATACATTTAAAAAAACATCTAAAAACCTGTTTTCGCTTTTTCATTATGGGATATTGTGTGTAGATTGAAGAGGAAAAACATTAACTCCCAAAGCCCCCCAAATGAATTATGAATATTTTTTTCATAACAAATTATGGAGGTAGCCTAGGTAGCCTAGTGGTTAGAGTGTTGTGCCAGTAACCCGAAAGGTTGCTGGTTTGAATACCCAAGATGAGCATTGAGCAAGGCACTTAACCCTAATTTGCTCCAGGGGCTGACCCTGTAGGTAGGCCGTCGTTGTAAATAAGAATTTGTTCTTATCTGACTTGCCTAGTTAAATAAAGGTTCAATAATAATAAATAAATAAATATATATATAATTAACCCAAGAGGCAAAAACTCCCAAATGCAATTTCCCAATAAGGATGTTACCCTGCCTAAATAATGCAAAAGTTACATTTGAACTTCATTCATGAGGAGAGAGAATGCAGGAGACTAATACAGCAGGCAGTGAACCATTTAGTGGTGCTGAAACGTAAAGCTGCAACGGCAGCGCAGCCAATAGGAGGTGAACAGCACCTGGTGCTGAAACGTAAAGCTGCAACGGCAGCGCAGCCAATAGGAGGTGAACAGCACCTGGTGCTGAAACGTAAAGCTGCAACGGCAGCGCAGCCAATAGGAGGTGAACAGCACCTGGTGCTGAAACGTAAAGCTGCAACGGCTTAATTGGGGTCTATTTCTTCCGAGCCTAGGCCTATATAAAATAACTTAACTGGCTAAAGTAGGCTATGAGGCTTAACAGCATCTTTAACAATAAAAAAATATATGTCCTAATATAAGTGTAATTTTTTATTAGGCCTATTTACAATTGCTACTGGCCAAACATGTAGCATCCTACATAGAACAATCATTTAAAGAAAAAAAGGTGATGTCTGTATTTGAATGTCTGCATCGGGATAGCATGCTCCTTTAACCACAGAACTTGAGACCTAAATATCCCTGGATAAGCATTCACAATAATGTTACTATTTACTAATTACAGTCACATAGGCCACTAAGTTACTTACTCAATGGAAAAAGTTAAGTTTCCCCTCGGACAAGATCTTGTGGATGTCGCGTGAGATGGATGTGATTTTGATGCGCAGGCAGTCCTCGATTGACTTATGTGAAAGCCAGTTCCTGTCGAGAATATATACTGCGTTCATAGAGGAACATGAGGACTCGCAGGTGTAAGTCGATCCAAACGTTGTTAGCCCATAAAATGCACGTTTCTTTATGGTGCTGTATTCATCTGAGCCCAAAACGCACACAAGGACTCAGAACTTCTGAGGTCATCCCTGAGATGGCTCGATGTCTGGAATTCACTCAGCCCAGTTTGGATTGCGTTTTCTTAGCAAGGGAGGAGAATTATCCACCTGGGCGGACTGTGAGAGAATCACGTACAAACGCAATGATATGGCTGGGCTTGCTGTGGTCTTCAGATCTGGTGGAGAAGTTGTCTGGTCCCTCTGCCTGTCGTTCTTCAGTGTGCTGAAGTGCAGTAGCCTTCCAGATGACAAGTCAAAATCGAACAACTCAAGCTTCCTAGTAAAGGCCTCAGGTTTTTCCACCATGTCCATGACTGTTTTCCCACTTCCTTGTAACTGCAGATTTAACCCGTTTAAGTGACAGAATTAGTCAGCAGTTAACTCCTCTGGGTCGGGAAGGCCACTTTTAAAGTTCCATGCTTAGATTCATAATGATGTCTGAGATTGAATGCAAACAGCGACCTTTTCGATTGCAAATAAGACTTAGCGTTGGGAAAATATGGTAAGATGAACACATCTCTCTCTACATTCTTCGCTGAGACTTTGATTTTCATTATCCAGCTTTCTTTCGATACTTTTTGAGAGGGACATTTTCTCTTTCTATCAAGATAATTGTTCTGAACGAATGTTCACCTTGAAAACAATAGTGTAAAATTAGACCGGATTTTCCCCACCAATCAATGCACAGAGAAATATACAAAAAAAATAAATTGACTAGAGACATTGGTGATTTTATTGTCACTGAGTTTATTATGTACTAATCAGATGGGTTAAACACGTTGTTTAATTTGTAGTGTAGACCAATTAATTGTGCTAATATTATATACTAATTATGTTCTGGCCCGCCGACTATTAGCTCAGAAACAATGTAGCCCGAGGCCAAACCCTACTTTACAGGCAAATTACAAGTTTTAGCTTCAATGTCCAAATAAATCCTTAGGGGAGAATAGGTTGTCCTCTTTGATGATAGGTCGAGATGAAGGGTTAATGTTTTCTAAATGTTTTAAGTCTTTGTGTAACCGTTTAAACAAACTAGATTCAATGTAAAAATCTGAAATCAATTGCTGCTCCTAATATGAATTTCCTCATGTGCATGTAAGCCAATATAATATAAATATAAATATAATACATTATATAATATAAAATGATACATTATGAAAAATAGACAATTATTTTTGTAGCGTGAAAATCTATTCATTCATCCCTGTGAAGTGTTTAGTTCATCCCCTTGATGTGGAGAGAGCATGTGTGTGTGTGTGTGTGTGTGTGTGTGTGTGTGTGTGTGTGTGTGTGTGTGTGTGTGTGTGTGTGTGTGTGTGTGTGTGTGTGTGTGTGTGTGTGTGTGTGTGTGTGTGTGTGTGTGTGTGTGTACTCTTGTGTGTGTGTTTGTGGGGTAGAACTTTACTTGACACCCATCGTCATGACACCTTATGACACGGTCACAACCATGTCATATGTCATAACAGCTGATATAATGTGTCATAACCTGTTATAGTATGGTCATAACACTGTCATGACACATATTTACACCTGTTGTGACATATATTGCGTTATTTTATGGCTAGTTATGACACCTACATAAGAGTGTAAAAACCCACAAAAACCTATTACGGTAGTTATTCAATGGCTGCTTATGACACCTACATAACAGTGTCAAAACCACAAAACCTACCACACAACGCAAAACATTCCATTACACCATAATCTACGTGTCAACACTATCATTATGTTATACATATTTAGTTTTATTGACCATATTAAATTGTCATTGCCCACACGTTGATGTCAGACATGCACCTACCCACAATGCTCTGTTGTTGCTAACTGCGATGAATACAGGAGCAGGACAAGACGCCCTCTTTGTGACTGATGACTGATACAAGGGCATGTACGTGATAGGCCTATCTGGCTTAGTGTCATAGACAGTGTCATAAAGAGTATTCTCTGCATGTTATTCTAATATGATGACAGAAAACAGGACTGTAAAGAAACTCATTACTAAGTACTTAAAGAAACAACATTTCAAATGAAAGGAAACTTCTTGTAAAAAAATGGGAAAAAACACATTTGAATAAATGCAGAATTTGACACTCTTATGTAGGTGTCATAACCAGCCATAAAATAACGTAATATATGTCACAACAGGTGTAAATATATGGGTCATGACAGTGTTACGACCATATTATGACAGGTTATGACAAGTTATGTCAGCTTTTATGACATGTTATGACATATTATGACAATGTGGGTGTCAAGTAACCGTTTGTGGTTGTGTGTGCATGTGTGCGTGTGTATGAACACTTATGTGTGAGTGTGTGTGTGTGTGTGTGAACGTTTATGTGTGTGTGCATGCTTACTTGCCTATGAACACTTGTGTATGTGTGTATGAACGCTTTTGTGCAAGTATTTAGTCAAGCTCTTTCCATCAAAGGCCACTCATCATACTTCCAGAGATGATAACACTTTTTTATTTCTCAATTAATGTGTCTTTCTGTGAAGGAGAGCGACAGCTAAAAAAAAATATGAAAACATCCTTCCTGTAGCAATTACATACGCCTCTACATCCACCTCCAGGGTTAGTTATGCAAGCTGTTGTGAAACACACCATTGACCGTTGTGAATAGACTAGCCCTCATCCACACAGAGAAGAAATATATACAGTATATGGAGGATTGGAAATGATGCAGAGATTTACATTGATGGAAGCTACAATCTGTCTGCAATATTAAAGCTGATCATCAAGCATTATTGAGTTCAGGAGTACAAATTTGCCTAACAAGTCACATAATACGTTTCATGGACTCTCTCTGTGTGGAATAGTAGTGTTTAACATAATTGAGTCTCAGTTAAAAGGCTCAGACACCAGATGTATGTGTCAGGATCTACAGACAATCACTGATTATAAAAGAAAAACCAGCCACGTCGGGGACACCGACGTCTCGCTTCCTGACAGGCTGAACGCCTTCTTCACTCGCTTTGAGGAAAACACAGTTCCACCGACGCGGCCCGCTACCAAGGACTGTTGGCTCTCCTTCTCAGTGGCTGACGTGAGTAAGACATTTAAGAGTGTTAACCCTCGCAAGGCTGACGGCCCAGATGGTATCCCTAGCCGAGTCCTCAGAGCATGCACAGACCAGTTGACTGTTGGGTTTACAAATATATTCAATCTCTTCCTATCCCAGTCTGTTGTCCACACATGCTTCAAGATGGCCACCATTGTCCCTGTACCTAAGAAAGCAAAGGTAACTGAACTAAATGACTATCAGCCCCGTAGCATCACCTCTGTCATCATGAAGTGCTTTGAGAGACTAGTCAAGGATCATATTACCTCCACCTTACCTGCCACCCTTGACCCCCTTCAATTTGCTTACCGTCCCAATAGATCCACAGATGATGCAATCACCACCACATTACACACTGCCATGTCCCATCTGGATAAGAGGCATACCTATGTAAGAATGCTGTTCATTGACTACAGCTCAGCATTCAACACCATAGTACCCTCCAAGCTAATCACCAAGTTCGAGGCCCTGGGTCTGAACCTCACCCTGTGCAACTGGATCCTGGACTTCCTGACCAGTCGCCCCCAGGTGGTGAAGGTAAGAAACAACACCACTTCGCTGAGCCTCAACACTGGGGCCCCACAAGGGTGCGTGCTCAGCCCCCTCCTGTACTCCCTGTTCACCCATGACTGCGTGGCCAAGTACGCTTCCAACTCAATCATCAAGTTTGCGGACGACACAACAGTAGTAGGCTTGATTACCAACAATGACGAGACAGCCTACAGGGAGGAGGTGAGGGCTCTGGGAGTGTGGTGCCAGGAAAATAAACTCTCACTCAACGTCAGCAAAACTAAGGACAACTGAAATGGTCCACCCACACAGACAGTGTGGTGAAGGCGCAACAGAGCCTCTTCAACCTCAGGAGGCTAAAGAAATGGCTTATCACCTAAAACCCTCACTAACGTTTATAGATGCACAATTGAGAGCATTCTGTCGAGCTGTATCACCACCATGTACGGCAACCTCACCGCCCATAACCGCAAAGCTCTCCCGAGGGTGGTGTGTTCTGCCCAATGCATTACCGGGGACAAACTTCCCGCCCTCCTGGACACCTATAGCACACGATGCCATAGGAAGGCCAAAAAGATCATCAAGGACATCAACCAACCAACCCACTTCCTGTTCACCCCGCTGTCATCCAGAAGGCGAGGTCAGTACAGGTGCATCAAAGCTGGCCATCAGACTGCTAAACAGCCATCACTAACACACCAGAGGCGGCTGCCTATAGACACTGATTAGAAATCACCGGCCACTTTAAGGAATAGAACACTAGCTACTTTAATAATGTATCTGTATCTGCATCACTCATCTCTATGTATAAACTACACTCTACACTATTCTGCGGTATCTTAGTCACTCTAATTGTGTTTACATATTGCATCACACATCTGCTAAACACGTGTATGTGACCAATAAATTGTGATTTGATTTGATGATTTGTAAATAAGAATTTGTTCTTAACTGACTTGCCTAGTTAAATAAATCTCCCTCTCTCCACTCCTCTACACCTCTGACTTTATGGACACAGCGCCCTCTATTGGAGGAGTGCAGAATTTTCTTCTGATCTCTGATGGAATGATTGACATTAGTCCAGAAGGTGTTTGTTGAGCATTGGTAAGAATGGGACTTTCTTTACATCAAATGCTCTTGCTCTGTTCAGCTACAGGGTTCAATTGATTGTTGGGTTGTAGTAATTTTATGATTGGGTGATGATGCAAATGTCTCAAAAATTAGGAGTATTCATACTTCCGTGTAATAATTGCAGGCTGGATAATTACCAATGATTTCATGTGTAATCAAGATTCTGGTGTGGGCTACTAATATTAGTGGATATCCCCGTCCTCTCTTTATTGCATGTGAGCCAGTGTGTTGATATTCATATCTCAGAGGAGAAAAATACAATTCTGATATGATATATATCATCTGTTATTACCCTGGGAGACCATCTGTTATTACCCTGGGATATCATCTGTTATTACCCTGTGATATCATCTGTTATTACCCTGGGAGACCATCTGTTATTACCCTGGGATATCATCTGTTATTACCCTGGGATATCTTCTGTTATTACCCTGGGATATCATCTGTTATTTCCCCAAGCCACTATGTCTTCTTACCCTGGGAGTCCATCTGTTATTACCCCAGGAGTCCATCTGCTATTACCCTGGGAAACCATCTGTTATTACCCGGGGAGACCACCTGTTATTACCCTGGGATATCATCTGTTATTACCCTGGGATATTTTCTGTTATTACCCTGGGATATCATCTGTTATTACCCTGGGATATCATCTGTTATTACCCCGGGCCACTATGTCTTCTTACCCTGGGAGTCCATGTGTTATTACCCCAGGAGTCCATCTGTTATTACCCTGGGAGACCATCTGTTATTACCCCGGGCCACTATGTCTTCTTACCCTGGGAGTCCATCTGTTATTACCCCAGGAGTCCATCTGTTATTACCCGGGGAGACCATCTGTTATTACCCTGTACAGGTTACACACTTTCCCTCCTCACACTGTACAGGTTACACACTTTCACACCTCACACTGTACAGGTTACACACTTTCACACCTCACACTGTACAGGTTACACACTTTCACACCTCACACTGTACAGGTTACACACTTTCCCTCCTCACACTGTACAGGTTACACACTTTCACACCTCACACTGTACAGGTTACACACTTTCCCTCCTCACACTGTACAGGTTACACACTTTCCCTCCTCACGCTGTACAGGTTACACACTTTCCCTCCTCACACTGTACAGGTTACACACTTTCACACCTCACGCTGTACAGGTTACACACTTTCACACCTCACGCTGTACAGGTTACACACTTTCACACCTCACACTGTACAGGTTACACACTTTCCCTCCTCACACTGTACAGGTTACACACTTTCACACCTCACACTGTACAGGTTACAGACGTTACATGCTGTACATACATTAAAACAAGACTAAATAAGCACCTCCTAACGCAGGAGCAACAAATTCAACAGCTGTGAGCAAATGCTTTTGTTCATTAAACTGCAACAACCTGATGGAAGGAGGTTTCCAACCCTCCCCACCTGTGATACTAGCCGTAACTCCAGTCACTCCAGCAGCAAAAGTAGATCTTTTTTACGGCTCTTTCCGTTATACGTTTGAACTGTAAAATATTTGTTGCTGTGGCAACAGAGCAATAAAAGGCAGCAATAAAAAAGAGGATGGTCTAGTAGCTACAAATTCAATAAAACTTAGATGTATCTAACCACACTGTATCTAACCACACTGTAGCTAACCACACTGGATCTAACCACACTGTATCTAACCACACTGTATCTAACCACACAGTATCTAACCACACAGTATCTAACCACACTGGATCTAACCACACTGTAGCTAACCACACTGGATCTAACCACACTGTAACTAACCACACTGTAGCTAACCACACTGGATTTAACCACACTGGATCTAACCACACTGTATCTAACCACACTGTATCTAACCACACTGGATCTAACCACACTGTATCTAACCACACTGTATCTAACCACACTGTAACTAACCACACTGTATCAAACCACACTGGATCTAACCACACTGTATCTAACCACACTGTATCTAACCACACTGGATCTAACCACACTGTATCTAACCACACTGTATCTAACCACACTGTAATTAACCACACTGTATCTAACCACACTGTATCTAACCACACTGTATCTAACCACACTGTATCTAACCACACTGTATCTAACCACACTGTAGCTAACCACACTGGATCTAACCACACTGGATCTAACCACACTGTCTCTAACCACACTGTATCTAACCACACTGTATCTAACCACACTGTAGCTAACCACACTGGATCTAACCACACTGGATCTAACCACACTGTATCTAACCACACTGTATCTAACCACACTGTATCTAACCACACTGTATCTAACCACACTGTAGCTAACCACACTGGATCTAACCACACTGGATCTAACCACACTGTATCTAACCACACTGTAGCTAACCACACTGGATCTAACCACACTGGATCTAACCACACTGTATCTAACCACACTGTATCTAACCACACTGGATCTAACCACACTGGATCTAACCACACTGTATCTAACCACCGTGTATATAACCACACTGTATCTAACCACACTGTATCTAACCACACTGTATCTAACCACACTGTAGCTAACCACACTGGATCTAACCACACTGGATCTAACCACACTGTATCTAACCACACTGTATCTAACAACACTGTATCTTCCAGGCACAGAAGACGTTGATCTACATTATAGACGTCCGTCACCCCAATGTCAAAATCTAGTTCCAGTTCCTCAACTTGTTCCAAAACCTTGAGTCATTGGATGAAAATGCTTCAAACTCAGTGGAGGCTCTTCAGAGGAGGAAGGGCCGTCCTCCTCAGTGAATTTAATACATATAAAGGGCCATCCTCCTCCTCAGTGAATTTAATACATATAAAGGGCCATCCTCCTCAGTGAATTTAATACATATAAAAGGCCATCCTCCTCAGTGAATTTAATACATATAAAGGGCCATCCTCCTCTGTGAATTTAATACATATAAAGGGCCATCCTCCTCAGTGAATTTAATACATATAAAGGGCCATCCTCCTCAGGGAATTTAATAAATATAAAGGGCCAACCTCCTCAGTGAATTTAATACATATAAAGGGCCATCCTCCTCAGTGAATTTAATACATATAAAGGGCCATCCTCCTCAGTGAATTTAATACATATAAAGGGCCATCCTCCTCAGTGAATTTAATACATATAAAGGGCCATCCTCCTCAGTGAATTTAATACATATAAAGGGCCATCCTCCTCCTCAGGGAATTTAATACATATAAAGGGCCATCCTCCTCAGTGAATTTAATACATATAAAGGGCCATCCTCCTCCTCAGGGAATTTAATAAATATAAAGGGCCATCCTCCTCAGTGAATTTAATACATATAAAGGGCCATCCTCCTCAGTGAATTTAATGCATATAAAGGGCCGTCCTCCTCTGTGAATTTAATACATATAAAGGGCCATCCTCCTCCTCAGTGAATTTAATAAATATAAAGGGCCATCCTCCTCAGTGAATTTAATACATATAAAGGGCCATCCTCCTCAGTGAATTTAATACATATAAAGGGCCATCCTCCTCCTCAGTGAATTTAATACATATAAAGGGCCATCCTCCTCAGTGAATTTAATACATATAAAGGGCCATCCTCCTCCTCAGGGAATTTAATAAATATAAAGGGCCATCCTCCTCAGTGAATTTAATAAATATAAAGGGCCATCCTCCTCAGTGAATTTAATACATATTAAGGGCCATCCTCCTCAGTGAATTTAATACATATACAGGGCCGTCCTCCTCAGTGAGTTTAATACATATAAAGGGCCATCCTCCTCAGTGAATTTAATACATATAAAGGGCCATCCTCCTCCTCAGGGAATTTAATAAATATAAAGGGCCATCCTCCTCAGTGAGTTTAATACATATAAAGGGCCATCCTCCTCAGTGAATTTAATACATATTAAGGGCCATCCTCCTCAGTGAATTCAATACATATACAGGGCCGTCCTCCTCAGTGAATTTAATACATATAAAGGGCCATCCTCCTCCTCAGTGAATTTAATACATATAAAGGGCCATCCTCCTCAGTGAATTTAATACATATAAAGGGCCATCCTCCTCAGTGAATTTAATACATATAAACATAGTGAATCATTAAAAAATGTATCCTTTTTAGATACTATACTTTATATATTAACGACACCAAATAATTGATTAAAACACACTGTTTTGCAATGTGGTTGTGCAATGAAGGTCTACAGTAGCCTCACCATCACTCTGTAGGGTAGCACCATGGTGTAGCCGGAGGACAGCTAGCTTCTGTCCTCCTCTGGGTACAATGACTTCAATACAAAACTTAGGAGGCTCATGGTTCTCATAGATTTACACAGTAATTAGGACAACTTCCGGAGGATGTCCTCCAACCAATCAGAGCTCTTGCAGCATGAACTGACATGTTGTCCACCCAATCAAAGGATCATAACAGTTACACGCAGCCTAGATCGTTTTCACCATATTAACGTCATAGTCAACATAGATAATATAACTAACGTGTTAGTAAACCTGCTACAATCATGCAATACAGTGGACAACAAGCAGTTTAGCGGTTAGTTCACCCAGCTAGCTAACATAGCATCCCTCTCTGCTTGAACTAAACTGGCTAACTGCATTTGCTAGCTAAGTAAGTGAAAGTAAAAGTAATATATATATATATATATATATATATATATATATATATATATATACAGTCATGTGAAAAAATAAGTACACCCCTTGGAAAGTTGTCTTTTTTAAAACATATTTGGACAGATGGATATGTAATCTTCACTTCAACACTATTGACAGAAAGGTTACCCAATTTAACAAATGACACAAAATGTGTTCTCTGGCAAAAGTCAGTTGTGTCTTGATATTATTTTTTGAGAGGAGAAGCTTCTTCCTTCCTGACCTCCCATGTAGGCCAAGTTTGTGCAGTCTCTTTCTGACAGTGTACCCATGCACTTCGACATTGATTGTGGCAAGAGACGCCTGTAGATCCCTTGATGTTACCCTGGGGTTCTATGGGCATCTTTCGGTCAGCTATTGGGCTGACTTTGGTGGGACGACCTGTCCTAGGTAGTTTGCCAGTGGTCTGGAATTTTAAACTGCTTGGAAATGGAATGATGTACTTCAAATAGCTTGGAAATGGATTTGTAACCCCTCCCAGACTCATGGGCATCAATAATCTTTCTTTTGAGGGCCTCGGATAGGTCTTTTGATCTTTGAATGATGTTACCACACGCCCATATGGTTAAGACCAAACCAGACCAATTTTCTTATCTTTATGGAAGGCTGGACCCTCCTAAGTTTCTCTAATGTTTTCTAATCATTTGCACTTGTTTTGGTACCTAATTCTAATTTTAGCCATTTGATGTGATGGTAAAGGTAGGGGTGTACTAACTTTTTCCCCATTAGCAAACGTTTTTTTTTGTGTGATTTGTTGAATTGGGTAACCTTTATCTGTCAATAGTGTTGAAGTGAAGATTACATATCCATCTGTCCAAATATGTTAAAAAAAAGACAACTTTCCAGGGGTTGTACTACTTTTTCACATGACTGTATATATACTACGATATCTCTCTCTCTGTCCCTCTCTCTTGCTTCTCCTTAATTTTTTTTTTTAAAGAAATTAATTTGTTCAAAACTGTTAAACTATTGTCTGTCTCTCTCTTTGAGTCAACTACTCACCACATTGTATGCACTGCAGTGTTTGCTAGATGTCGCTTATGCTTTCAGTACTACATTCATTCTCTGAATCATTGATTGGGTGGACAACATATCAGTTCATGCTGCAAGAGCTCTGATAGGTGATAAACATACCAGAATATGCCCAATAGAAACTCTCCTTTGCAACTGTTGGACTAATGATTGAAGGTGGTATTGAATGTGTCACTGTCTGTCACCTTGATTACTCTAATTTCTCTCAACCTGTGCTTGTACGTTGTAAACCTTCATTTGTACGCTAGGTTGTATCATGTATAGCCTAAATCTATCAATGTTACATTGAACTGGGTGAATGGAATATGAATGACAGTCATCCAATATGCTTAAATAGAAATAAGGCCATGTTCATAAAAATACAAATAATAATCTTCCCTCATCTTAAACGGCACCCACAGCCACAGTTCAAACTTCATATGATGGATGTCCAAGGTAACTCGGCAGGAAATACAATAGGTACCATGACTACAACTTTTAATGACACCCTCTATTGAAATTCCAACATACAAAATCAAGGTCTCATTATCAGACTAAACTTAGCAGCTCTCAGTTTACCTCAGTTTTTATGTGAGTATTTTTATTCCTGAGGCGGTAGTACTAGTATGTTACCAGTATTCTTGAGGCAGTGTTACTAGTATTACTGGTATGTTTCTAGTATTCCTAGGGCATTATTACTAGTATGTTTTCAGTATTTGAGGCAGTATTACCAGAATTTATTAGACATTTTGCTGGATGAAGTCTACAAATACAGTGGGGAGAACAAGTATTTGATACACTGCCGATTTTGCAGGTTTTCCTAATTACAAAGCATGTAGAGGTCTGTAATTTTGATCATAGGTACACTTCAACTGTGAGAGACGGAATCTAAAACAAAAATCCAGAAAATCACATTGTATGATTTTTAAATAATTAATTTGCATTTTATTGCATGACATAAGTATTTGATCACCTACCAACCAGTAAGAATTCCGGCTCTCACAGACCTGTTAGTTTTTCTTTAAGAAGCCCTCCTGTTCTCCAATCATTACCTGTATTAACTGCACCTGTTTGAACTCGTTACCTGTATAAAAGACACCTGTCCCACACACTCAATCAAACAGACTCCAACCTCTCCACAATGGCCAAGACCAGAGAGCTGTGTAATGGGCTACAGGACAATAGGCAAGCAGCTTGGTGAGAAGGCAACAACTGTTGGCGCAATTATTCGAAAATGGAAGAAGTTCAAGATGACGGTCAATCTCCTTCGGTCTGGGGCACCATGCAAGATCTCACCTTGTGGGGCATCAATGATCATGAGGAAGGTGAGGGATCAGCCCAGAACTACACGGCAGGACCTGGTCAATGACCTGAAGAGAGCTGGGACCACAGTCTCAAAGAAAACCATTAGTAACACACTACGCTGTCATGGATTAAAATCCTGCAGCGCATGCAAGGTCTCCCTGCTCAAGCCAGCGCATGTCCAGGCCCGTCTGAAGTTTGCCAATGACCCTCTGGATGATCCAGAGGAGGAATGGGAGAAGGTCATGAGGTCTGATGAGACAAAAATAGAGCTTTTTGGTCTAAACTCCACTTGCCGTGTTTGGAGGAAGAAGAAGGATGAGTACAACCCCAAGAACACCATCCCAACCGTGAAGCATGGAGGTGGAAACATCATTCTTTGGGGATGCTTTTCTGCAAAGGGGACAGGACAACTGCACCGTATTGAGGGGAGGATGGATGGGGACATGTATCGCGAGATCTTGGCCAACAACCTCCTTCCCTCAGTAAGAGCATTGAAGGTGGGTCGTGGCTGGGTCTTCCAGCATGACAACGACCCGAAACACACAGCCAGGGCAACTAAGGAGTGGCTCCGTAAGAAGCATCTCAAGATCCTGGAGTGGCCTAGCCAGTCTCCAGACCTGAACCCAATATAAAGTCTTTGGAGGGAGCTGAAAGTCCGTGTTGCCCAGCTACAGACCTGAAACCTGAAGGATCTGGAGAAGGTCTGTATGGAGGAGTGGGCCAAAATCCCTGCTGCAGTGTGTGCAAACCTGGTCAAGAACTACAGGAAACGTATGATCTCTGTAATTGCAAACAAAAGTTTCTGTACCAAATATTAAGTTCTGCTTTTCTGATGTATCAAATACTTATGTCATGCAATAAAATGCAAATTAATTACTTAAAAATCATACAATGTGATTTTCTGGATTTTTGTTTTAGATTCCGTCACTCACAGTTGAAGAGTACCTATGATAAAAATGACAGACGTCTACATGCTTTGTAAGTAGGAAAACCTGCAAAATCGGCAGTGTATCAAATACTCCCCACTGTAATGTACCTACATACGTACATACATACATATTCAGCATTACTAGTTGATTCTAGTATTCCTGCAGCACCCAGCCAGAGCGGAGTCTAGCTCACTAATGAGTGTTCCTCTGACTCTTGGCTGCATTCCAAATTCAGTATAAATGGATCAATATCCCAGCCTGCATTAAAGCGAAAACATACACAGTGTTGGTTTTATGTTAAACCCAATGTTTCAGCTGCTTTTCTCTCATTCCCCAGCCTGTCACGTTTACCCCAGATAAAATATCCACAGTTCTAATTTACATAACATGTTGTACCCCTCCTGCTCCTCCAGCTGTCCCTCTTGGCTTCTGTGTCATTCATTCAAGTGCAGCTGAAATCCCTTATTAAATCAAATAGGTATTTTTTTATTTCACCCTTCTCTTGGATAATGGGCAGACAGACATTATATAGGCAGACAAACATTATATTACGTTTCATGGGTAGATTTGACCCCTATTTGTGGACAGAACATTTGACATCCATTATGTTTTAACTAGCTGGAGATGGAGATATAATGACCCACTGCTGGATGTGTTGGGGTCAGTAAGGAAGGTTAACCATTAACGTAGCCTACAGCTGAAACCCTGGCGAGACAGTGTGTTTATTTATCTGTGAATGTCATCCCTCATTGAGCAGACAACGCCACTCCACCACCTACTCTACTCTACGCCTGCCATTCACAGCACCATTTGCTGATGATGGTTCACGCTGCCCTGGAGTGCATGCCCCAGCCCCAGGATTGATACCATGTTGATTTGTAATGATGTAATGCAGAAGGGATGGCAGGGTAGGAACCAGACTAGACATCCCTAAACTAGATATCATTATGCTAAATGTCTTTCTAATTATCTCCCTAGACTAGATATCACTATGCTAAATGTCTTTCTAATTATCTCCCTAGACTAGATATCACTATGCTAAATGGCATTCTAATTATCTCCCTAAACTAGATATCACTATGCTAAATGTCTTTCTAATTATCTCCCTAAACTAGATATCACTATGCTAAATGTCTTTCTAATTATCTCCCTAAACTAGATATCACTATGCTAAATGTCTTTCTAATTATCTCCCTAAACTAGATATCACTATGCTAAATGTCTTTCTAATTATCTCCCTAAACTAGATATCACTATGCTAAATGTCATTCTAATTATCTCCCTAAACTAGATATCACTATGCTAAATGTCTTTCTAATTATCTCCCTAAACTAGATATCACTATGCTAAATGTCTTTCTAATTATCTCCCTAAACTAGATATCACTATGCTAAATGTCATTCTAATTATCTCCCTAAACTAGATATCACTATGCTAAATGTCTTTCTAATTATCTCCCTAGACTAGATATCACTATGCTAAATGTCTTTCTAATTATCTCCCTAAACTAGATATCACTATGCTAAATGTCATTCTAATTATCTCCCTAGACTAGATATCACTATGCTAAATGTCTTTCTAATTATCTCCCTAAACTAGATATCACTATGCTAAATGTCTTTCTAATTATCTCCCTAGACTAGATATCACTATGCTAAATGTCTTTCTAATTATCTCCCTAAACTAGATATCACTATGCTAAATGTCTTTCTAATTATCTCCCTAAACTAGATATCACTATGCTAAATGGCATTCTAATTATCTTGCTGCCGCTGAATGCCAGAAGGAAAAAAAAGGCAACTTATTTCCTATAGTGCAATACTTTTGACCAGGCCCATAGGTGCTGTATCCGCTGTCCAATCGGCTAGTGGACATGGTAATAGATAGTGGTGATGTAACAGAAGGAACATATTGGCTTAACTGCAACAACCAACTCTCAGAGGCATCGTTGGAAACTCCATCTACATCTTGTCAGGTCATTATTGTAAAAGAGAATGTATTCTCAATTACTTACCTGGTTAAA